>CAMXCT020001204.1:90000-170217 GCA_947184155.2 Cladocopium goreaui
GGGTGTTGTTTTTGCAGTTCATTGGGCTTCGGTTTTGACCATCGCATAATTTTTTCCTGGTTCGTAATAACGCCGGAAAAAAAACTACTAACAACACAAAACGGTTGTAAACGTGGCGTACCACCACATTTTTTGCGAAAATTCAGGCTTACAAACACTAGCCGCGTGCGCGCGTCGACCTACGCTTGGGGTCCGTGCAGCACCGGCGATGCCGATAAAGCTTGCAAAAAAAACACGCAAGCAAACCAAACTCAAATTAAGTGACTTGACCTCGCTCTAACTCCTTTTTCTCAGCACACGAAAACAACCAAAGTAAGCTGTCCGGCTATCTGTCAGCCGCTGTACCGTGCTGTTGTCTTTCTCTCTTATTTGTTGACGTGCACCGTGCTGGAGCATCAAATTTCAGCAGAAAAATCATCCCAGTCTCAAATGGAAAAGTCGGCCGTGCAAACGTTGTTGGAAAAACATCATGCAACACTCAAAACGCAGTTCCCAGTTGCTCACATGCAGCATGCAGTGAAAAACACAAAACCATCTCCACAAAGTTCTCGTCCACAAAGTTGTTGAAATAAAAACCAGGTTGAAAAAGGTTTGGAGTTTGTTGTCGAGCATGCACATGCGAAGACAATAAACGACATTCCAAATTGCCATGCAAATGGCAAAACCATCTTCATCATCTCCACATCAAGTTTCGCAACTCTCCAAAAACCAGTTTTCAGCAAACGTTGTTTTGCACAAAAACATCCTCAACCGTTGTTGATACTCGGCGAAAACTTCATGCAGAATGCAAGCTTCCAGAAAACGTTGGAAACCACATATCATAGTTCATCCGTAGATGACACTTGTCCAAAACAAATCTATTCAATGAGGGCCGTCCATTTCCAAGTGAATTCGTGGATGAATTCACTACCATCTCGACGCATCCAGTACGATGGCTTGGCACAAACCGGTGTACTTTCATACCCCCTCTTGCCAAGACATCCGTCAACATTGCATTGACCATGCAAATAGATATGAGCTTGTCCGGAAAGATGACCACAAAGGTGAATTGTCCAGACCATCGCATCAAAAATACGTATATCGTACTGTTGAATTCAATCAGATTGCCAGCCTAATCCCGTTCCAGTTGCAGTGAACTCCAAAAACCTCGTCATAGACAGTGCCACGTGCAGTGATTGCAATAAATTACATCATCTCGAATTGCACTGTGCATCCAAAAAAATTGTCTCAGCAAACCAGAAATCCAGAATTTCCGACTGACATAGATCTGAAAGAGATACATTGATTGATGCAGTCGTCGCTGCATCGCCATGCAAAAACTGTCAGCATGCACATGGAAACACCAGGCTAGGGCTTCTTGTCGAAGTCCACATTCATCAACTCCCTGCGGTACGCCGTCGTTGCACCCAAAAACACATCCACTCTCATCTTCTTGAGGAAAGCGGCAAGATCTGGAGCCTGCGACTTGGGCGCAGCTGTGATCTTGGGCGTATAGTGTGCCAAAATCCACTTTGCATATTGCCCGGCCTCATCATCGTGGTTGAAGACCTTCAGAATGAATTCATGGTAGGACATTTCTTTGCCCCTCCATTTCTTCAGCTTGATCTTCGTGCTGGCCCACGACTTGATTCCTTGCACATGCACTGGATAAGGCACAGCTGGGTCCACGTCACCAGACTGATAGCTGGGGTACCAACTCTTGTCATTCCAATCCGTTGCATTATGCTGAATTGTGGTTGGAATCCCCCACAGGTGATTTGGAAACCACGGCGGTGAGACATCTGCTGGAATATATTCAAAGCCAAAGAGTTCGTCTTCATCCTCAAAGACATCACGATTCCTCTTAAAGCTTTCATCCATGCGTCCACCAGTGCCGTCCCCATCAACTTCTTCCGGTACCTCTTCAATCTTGGGAGTCGAATTCCTGGCTGCTTTGTTGGGCCCGCTTGGCTTCGGAACAGGCAGCTGTTTCGCTGCTGAATTCTCTGGTGCAGTAGGAGCAGAAGCCTTTGCTGGTGGAAATACTGATTCTGGCCCCATAGCGGCAGCTGAATGCTCTGGAAATCCAGACTTAGGCATTGCAGTGGCAGCAGGTGGAAGATTAATTGGCGGTGTGCCTTGCTGAACATTCCCAAAGATCTGCAAAACAGGCGGATCAGCCTTTGGTGCAGCAGCCCACGGGTCATCGTCAGGGTCATAGTTCATCTTGGGCGGTCGTCCAGACGATGCCGGCGGTGGGTTCACACTCTTTGGAAGCGGTCCAGTTCCCTTCCATCCTGGCCATTGTCCTGCGGCCTTCTGTGCATTCCATTCAGCCTGACGTGGGTCAGGGGCATGCTTATGCTCTAATTGGTGCAAGGACAGAGTCTGTGTCATCATCTGGTTGCGCTCTGCCTTGCGCATCAATTCACGCAAAAGCTCCATTTCCACTCCAGTCATATCGGTCCCAGGATAGCATTCCATGCCAGCTGAATTCGGTGGTGGTGTAGGTCGGTTTGCCATGGCTCTAAGTCGGCGGCAGGCAACTACTTAATTAGTTGAAACTGTTTCCAACCCTCACACACACACCAAAAGGAAGAAAAGAGTCCGGCCAAGCACAAAACCTGAGAGGTTACCTGCCGTGTCACCTGGAGTTTTCCTTTCAGACATCTTTGATGTCGCGCGTCAGAACATGTGTTGTGACATCTTTGCAGTGAATTCCCTCTCTCCGTGCTTGAACGCAAAAACCAAAATACAACACAAACTGTTCTGTGTTCCACATCAACTGTACTGCAGTTTCGCGTTTGTTTCCGTGACATCAACTGCCGTTTGTCTGTTTGCGTTTCGCATTCGGCGACAAACCAAAACCAAAAGTAAACAACATGCACTCCTAAACGACGTGCATCGGAATGCAGTAAGTGTCACATCAACTGCTGTGCTTCGTTTCAGTGCTCCACATCAACTGCCGTCTGTTTGTTTCGTCTGTTTTGGGTTCAGTTGAAATAAAGCACATGCACACAAAAAAACGCAAATAAAATTGTTCCATGCAGGTTTGAAAATAACACGCAAACATGCAACCATTCCCAAACCTACATTACAAATCTAGAAAACATCTGCAGCATACCTGTCCCCCCTCTTAAACTGTGCGCTGTCCGGAGACAGGACATGCCAAAAAAAAACTTCTCTCTCTGGTTGTTGCATGAATTCCTAAGGAAATTCATGCGGTGTTCCTTGGTGAGTCATGCGGCGCGACGTGCAGCTCTCACAGCTGCCAGAATTCCCTTAGCGAGTTCTTTGGTGTATGAACCAGTCCTAACCCAGTTCACATCCATCACACCAGCATGCTTCTCACATGTGCACGATCCAAAACGCTTTGTCAACACGTTGCAAAAACCTGAAAATGAGCTTCGAAAAATGAGGCATTTCCCTACAGGCAAACCATTGTCTGCTTTGCATCCAGTTTGGCAAAGAAACACTTCTGATTCAAATTCTAAACCACAGTGCTTCAAAACATGCTTGGTTTCATCTCTCTTCCAAATGTTATTGTTCCTTGGGAGTTCAAATGATCTCGAATTCCCCAGAGTCAAATACTTAGGCACAGCTTTCATGATGCCTTCCCATGCAACATCGGCTTCACTCAAACCTCCAGTTCCAAAATTCTTCAACGGTGAGCCTGAGCTACATGGTGTAGAGGCATGCACATGAATCCAGCGATACCCAAGTTGAGCTTGGACCTCTACAAACTGCTTCACTCGTGCAAACATTGCATCGGTCTCAACCTCTTTCACAACTCCAACATAGGGCATTCGAGCAACTCGACATGCATCACGAAGAGCTGAATTCGTGCCACAGCACACTTCGACAAATGCAATCTCTTGTTTTCCAGAAACAACATCATTGACGAGCAACATGTCATTGACTGATCGAAGATCCCTGGCAGGCACCTCCACGGCTTCAAAACCTAAGCTTGCACGATGACGTAGGAAGTCTTTCGTGCTCAGGCACTTTGTGAACAGGTCAGCAACATTCTCAGTTCCTGCTCGGTGCTCGATCTCGAGTTCTCCAGAAGCCATTTTGGATTTCATCCATGCCAAACGAATCTCCACATGCCTGCTCCTCTTAGGAATATCCTGGCCCACAAGCAATTGCAATGCAGAAGAGCTGTCAGATTCAAGCAAAATCTTCGGCACACTCTTCGGTTGCATCTCTCCCAAACCAACATAGACCCTCTGACAGAATTGGCTGAAAGCCACACTTTCTTGAGATACAGCTTGCAGTGCATAGAGCTCGGCTTCGCAAGACGAAAGTGAAACTGACTGTTGTTGGCGTGCAATGGATCGCACAAGTCCACCTTCGCAGAAAACCACACCACCTGTAATCCCCTTTCTGCCATTGAATCTATATGGTGCAAAGGAAGCATCTGAAAAAGAGTGCAGAATGCAATGTCGTGCAGCTCCAATCATAAGTTCCTCATACTTCGGCGATGGAAGCCGCAGACAAGTTCCCACATCTCCATGCAAAAAACGTAGCAAAGCTTTGATTGCCATTTCAGTACCATGCGTAGGAGCAGCTTGCTGTGAGCCTATCAAGCTAAGAAACAATTTCAGATCATGCCGTGACTGTGCCATCCATAGCAGCTTCCCAAGTGCTCTCCGAAACCTTGAGTACGCTGCAGCCGACAACGGCTGTTGCATGCTTTTGTCCGTCAAGGCTCTTTCAAGCACTGCTGCAACATCAGGCACGGTGTTAGATCCCTTGTTCACACTGAATTCCACAAAGGTTGTGTCCAGAAACTTCGGGTCAACACCAATTGACAATGAATCATCCGTTGCTCCTCGTTGAATTCTTCTCCCAATAAAAGTCAGTGCACCTCCACCTTGCTCGGCGGGTAGGATTACGCCAGTCTCTTTCAACGGGACTGCTTTCCCAATTGCTTTCTCAACCAGCTTCTCACTACGTGCAGTTTGACAACAAAGAAGAAGATCATCAACATAGGCTACCAACAATGCAGTTTCTCCATGCACAATACCCTGGTAAATGCAAGGTTCAACTTCATCCGAAACAAGGCCAACTCCTCGGATGGAGTCACTGAGCAAATTCAACCAATGCAGTGACGCATCTCGAAGACCATTCAGCGCTTTGTAGAGCAAGAGATACGCAGGAGAACCATCCATCATAGAGACAGATAACGGTAGCTTGAGGACGATGACAAGACCACGAGGTAGAGGAGAATGCATAAATGCGTGTGAGACATCAAGACCTTTAAGTCGTAGAGCTCGTCTCGAAGCCAGTGACAACACGAAATGCAAGCCCTCAATGCTTGGAGTGGGGCTAGAAATTCCTAATTTTCGTGCAGAGACACCTTTGTTGATGTCTTTGGCTACGATCCTAACTCTGACCCTTGTCTCACTCTTGTATGCTGACACCCAACGGCTTGGGATCACACGCATGTTTGGGTTCTTCTTCTTCAATGCATCAACCTCTGCTTGGCCTATCACCTTTCCCGCTCCACATTTCTCCAAATTAGCAATCTCTTCCTTCATGCCTTCAAAGCCTAAATCAGCATTAAGTTGCATTAACGAGCTGTCATCAATCACCTCATCGGGCTTCCACACCAAAACATTGGTACCACCTAGCTTCACCTTCACGCAAGTATGGTCACGTTCTGGCATGAACTTGATTGAATTCAACTCATCGTCAAACAACTCGGGGCTTGTTGCAACTGCCCGCTCTGGTCCAGCTTCCAGGCTCCACAAAACTGGTCCTACTGATTGACATGCATCATCCATTAAAAGCAAATCAAGAGTCATGGGTTGCCCGGAGGCTCTTTCACGCTCCATCTCTGCTTCTAATTCTTCTACTGGTTGCTCAGCTTCTCTCTTAGTTCCTCCAGTCTCTTCCACATCCATCTCAACCTGACCTTCTGTCGTACCGCCAGCCGGAGCTGGGTCTCGCTCAGTATCAACCTCCATATCCTCAAAATACACTTGCAACCTTTCCCTACTCACCTCAACACTCTCTGGACTACCCACTGCAACACTTGGTGAATTCTCAGCATCAAATGCCGCTCTTCTCCGCTTGCAGTCGGCGTTGTGCCGAATTCCAGGGGCTACCATTCCAGAGTCACATGCTGGGCATCTTGGTGTTTTGGGAAAAACTCTAACTTCAGGCATAGAGTCTGCTGGTGAAGTTGCAGGCGATGTTGGGACAACTGAGGGTGACTTAGACACAACAGCGGGTGTCTTTGGTTCTGCTTTCGCTGTTGCCGGTGTTGGCAAAGGTGGTTGATGGGCAATTTTGATACCGGTGGAACGTTTTGGCACAGGAGTTTCAATTGGTCGCTTCTTTGGCATTGGCCTCCTAGTGTTGTCAGGTTCCTTCATTTCCCTAACAAGTTCACTGGGAGCTCCATCTGGGTATTCAACGATGTCATCGCGTGCATCGCGCGGTTGTCGCGGTGGTTCAAGTGGGGGCCTATCACCTACTGAACGTGCAGGTGTTGGTGCAATTGCTGCTGGGGGCGCGTTTGGAGGCGCTTGCATATGCACATCTTGACTCTCCGCAACTTGAACATCTGCACCTTCAACTTCCACAAACAATTGGTCACCTATCATGTGTTTCCATGCAATGGGTGTGATTGGTCTCACATTCCGTGCAACAAAACGTTTCAAAACCAACTCTCCATCAATTCGCAATGCACCCTGAACAACAGGACCTGTGTCTAAACCTGAATGCACAAAACATGCTTCAATGCTTCTCGTCTCGTTTGGTGACTGTGCACGAAGACTGTCTGGCAATTCAGCTAACACAGTTGAACCGAACATTGCAAAACTTGGTTTTGATAACTTCCGTTGCGTTGAATATTCAAGAGGTGAAAAATCTGACCCATGTGCATTTGAAAAATGATTGTGACTCAATGCAATATACGTGCAAACATCTGACAAACCACGTGCAGAAAAGTTCACATCAGCACCACCATCGTTCATCTCAGCCCGGAGAACAGCCAACGACTCCTTCAACCTTCTGACTACTCGCTCGGCTCCACCATTGGATTGGTGCTGTTGAGGGCGTGCACGACGCACCATGAATGTGTACTTCTCCGAACTTGTCCCTACTAATTCCGAAACTGCTCTTTCCGCATCGGTATGCAACACAACTGAACTTGTAGAAGATGATAACCCAAAGTGGTCTAACCATTTGCAGACCTGGCCTTTGACCTTCCTTGCATCAGTGGCTGTTGCAACTACGAATCCAATGCAGTTAGTAGCTAATTCCGTAAGGACCAAGATTTTTATGGTATTCTCTGACTCTTCATCAACTACTTCTCCACGTGTTGTTAAGAATGCAAAGTCCGCCTGGACCTCAGTCTCCAACGAACCCTCCTTTCTCCTTCTGTGATGAAAAGTAGATTTCCCACGTGCACAGATCGTGCATCTTGGGTCATACGGAACATGTCCTTGAAGACGATGTCGCTCTAAGTCAGATGCAGCCGCACGTGAAAGTGGATTCAAACTGTTGCTACTTGCAGCAAAAATTTCTGGAATAGGATGAGGAGGTTCCAAACCCTTGGAAACAGTCAATTGGGATTCTGAAGACCATGCTGGTTCTAATTTGATCCATGGGCACCCTGCATAGTAAATGCAACCCTCAACTGTCCTACCAGTTTTCACATCTTTGACATGAAACCCATCAGGTCCTTGATTGAATTCCCAACCACATTCACACAACGTCGTCGTAGACATGATGTTGTGACTAATTCCACCTACCAAACATTTCAACTTGGCAGATTTGTAGTCAGGTACCCAATCCTTGTCCCTACCAGTGCGAAAACCGACCCAAACAGTGATTGTTGCAGTACCGTCGATGTCAACCTTACTTCCATTGGCAGCACGAAATTGCTCATGTTTCATGTCAGCTACCCATGCACCATATGCATTCACGGAAGAAGTTGCCATGACAGTTGCAGATGCACCTGAATCCAGTAACCACCAAAACTCTGACTGTCCATCATTCCAGAATTCTGACAAAAGTGGATCCAAAACTGGCATGTACCTACGAAGTTCATGCGAGGCCGAAACAGTGTCATGCACATTCAAAAACGTTGAGGTTGCAGTTCTGTTTAAAACAACTCTGCTGTTGACATCGGAAACCAACCCTTGGGAAAACTCTGCAGCATCATCTGTGGAACCTTCACCTTGCAAACCTAAAAACCACGGCTCATGCAGATTTGGAGGTGTCGTGCAACTGGATTCTTGTTGAAGAAGTCCACAGACGAATCCTGAGTCCTCAGTTCCTACACCACAACCAAACCAGCCAAAGTTGAGATCCCACAAACAGTGGCGTTCGTCACTGTCTTCATCACTGCTGCTAAAATCAATTTCATCTCCCAAATTCCCAGGTTGATCAAAAACAACTGAACATGCATCTGTTTCAGCAAAAACGAGTTCTGGATCATCGAAAAACTGTGCAGGCAAAATTTCTGAAAACGGTGGCAAACTCTCGAAAAGATGTGTCATCTTCTGCAACATCTGCTGGTGTCTGTCTATCGCTCTTCCTAATTGCCAATCCCGAAACTCACAGTTGTCACATTGGCACATTGGTGGCCCTAAATCAAAAAGACATGACAAACCACTTGCAGAAACAACACAAACACTGTCTCCCCAAGAGCTATGACTATTGCTGCTGCCAAGCTCATCCAGTTCCGATTGCAAAAACAAACCAGTGGAAATTTCCCCAAAAATTCTTCCAATTAAGGGACTCAAAACCAATGACTGAATTTCACTGTTCTCGGGTCGCTGACTACTGCTTGCATACTCTTGTGGGGATTCTTGACCAGTCCAGGTCCAATCCTCTGTCCATTGTCCGTCAGTCCAGTCAGCTGTCCAACCCTCATTCCAGTCACTCCAGGTTTCATTCCACACCTGTGACGCTTGCAGCCACGTTTGGTCACTCCACCATGACCCATCGTCTTGATACCACTCGTCCATTCCATCGGTTTCCACTGCATAACCGAGTTCATTCATTTTTCCTTTCTTTCCAAAACCTTTGCCTTTTGCCTTGCCTTTGCTCTTTCCTTTTGTTTTTCCTTTGCCTTTGATCACCCCTTTCCCGTCGCCCTTGCCCTTTTACACTCTTGTCTGGGCAGTTGGCCGAGATGTGACCAAATTTCTGGCACTTGAAACAACGCACTTTTGTCAAATCAGCATCACACATGCTGACACCATGCTTCCTACTCCCGCATTTCGTGCACCTATGCCCTGAGTTTCCTACTGCATCCAAATTCCAATCCCCATTACCATCGCTAGTTGTCATGTCAAAGTACTCCGCTGCACCTTCAGACTCATTCCCTAGCTGGTACAACTGTTTCTTGGGTTGGAATTCTGCAAAAGCCCTTTGTTGCTGTTCCCATCTCAACGCTGCAGCTCTAAAACTTTGGTACGTCTCCCCACTGGTATGATGCAGACAAAACGTTCTGACACTTTCAGGAAGTGACCTCAACAACACTGCAACTAAGTCTGCCTCTGCAACTTGCAGCCCAGTGGCATCAATTGAACTTGCAAGATTTTTTTCCGTCCAACGCCTTATGGCTTCCGCCAGGTCGTTCAACATGTTTCCAAGCATGTTGCAAATGAGATTAATTAATTAATTGACTCGTGCAGGGGCCGAAGCTGTAATGGCCGCAAAAGTAAACTGGTAGAGGACCGATACATAGTCCAAATCCCTTGTCACATTTCGAGAGCAAAAACCGAAACACAAAGAACAGAAAGCAAAAAACAAAAAACACACCAAAAACAAACCCAAACAAAAAACAAAACAACGACCCACACAAAACACAAACAACCACACAAACGCACCACAGTGACATGACGGGTTCCAGTTTATGGGTGAAACAGTTCTGTTGAAGCGAGTTGTGATAGCTTAGTATCGTCTCGGCACATGCAGATGACAGCTTATGTGTCATGTTCGCCGGCCCATAAATAAAACAAACAACAACCAACCGCCAACAAAATCACAAAGGGCCACTCCGAGGGTGCAAGCAAAAAAGCTCAATGCGGAAACCAGGGATCCCCCCAGCCAGGATCCCCGAGATCACAAAGAGCAGCCATCATGGCATGACATTCACCCTGACACTTTGAAGCAAACACCGACAACGCCGGGTCACAACAAAGTGGTGAGAAACTACCGCCGTGAAACAGAAGGGTGAAACGTGATCTAAGGTGAAAAAGACGGCGCGGTAACAGCACTCAGCTACCCTCAGAGTCCGCTCAGTACTGCTTTTCCAATCATCATATTGCACCGGTATTGTGAGCAGCTTCACTATGCGAGTGCTCATGCTATGCAGTTTCGTGATATGGGAAATTGTACCCATATATGGGAGTTGCAGTGCACTCTGGCGGTGTATACCGCTTTCAAAACTGAATCCAATGCGATCGAGTTCGCGAAGGGCGAGCTCGACAATATGGATGCAGGCTTGCAAGCGTTGCGCAGCTCGAGCGGTCACTTAGCAAGTGTTGAAATCAACGGCATTAAATGCAGTCAGGTGATCATGGTAGCTAGCTCAGTTACCTTGGTGTAGGAATACGAGCGTTTTTCTCTGCCCAAGGACCAGGTCTATCCTCAAAATGTTCAAACGAGGTTCTGGACAGGCAACTTGTGTCAGCTGTGTTAAGGTCCTCAGTCCGGTAGTGTTGTACGCTCGCATGCATGAGCTGTAGCTGTCGACTAATCACTTCTCGTTCCGTAACATTGGCACGGGCTTCTACTCGAATGCGCAGACTTCTTATGCAACAGCAGGCTGTGCGAATGTCTCTGCAGTCTTGCTCGTTGATAACACCTGCAAGGAGTTCTGTTTGCTGCAATACGGCGTGGGTGTCTTCCAAAGTTCTGAGAGTATTCGTCAGTCTGTGCACATAGTCCTGCAGTAGGAGGAGATCCTGTGCCTCATTGTGAGTCTGGGGTTCTTGAGGCAGGCATACTACTTCACTTGATTGCACGGAGCTCATATGGTCGGGTGACATTCAAGCAATGCAGGTACTGGATTGCCTGAGCAAGACAGCAACGGGCGCCATGGCTTGATGTACTTTGACATCGCACTAAACTACCATGCAACAATTAAGGTAGCACAACATGAACAAATACAAATTAAAAACCCAGAACAGGATTAAGATATCCGCCCCCTACCGCCTCCCTTCCCCGATTGGCTCCGACATGCTGACAGCATAGGCAATTGTAGCAGGTGGCCATCAACCATGAGTACCCCATGGTGACAACCCCGCTCAACCTGAAGCAAGTTACGCGCTAAATGCACGGATGATAGCTTTGGGGTCTCTGCGTCACTTCATGTGGCTCACTGGAACTGCTCGTGTGAGGCAGCGCGAGGCTCTCTACTGCTACTAGCACCACTGGCTGCAGCAGCGGCGGAGGGTGGATTACTGCTTGCCGCTGGTTTCATCATTTGGGCAATAAGCGGGTGGGTTTGTTTGTCACGCAGGATTCGCGTCATTTCGCGAGCGAATGCCGCAGGGTCATCCACTAGTGCTTTCGCTTCCGCCAGTGGCCTATCAAGGACAATGGCAATGAGCATTTCACCCCCATCTTTATGGATTATAGTCGGTCGGCCAGCTTGGATCTCGGCGAGGATTGCCACTGCCTTATTTTCACACACAGTGCGTTCCCATTCTTCTAGAGCTCTTTGCGCCAGGGTGTCCGTCTGCGGTGGGGCTTTTAGGGCAGCCGTGTCCCTAGTGTTCTTATGAAGAGGCTATCAGGGGGAACGGGGGATGGGAAGTGCTGAATGGCCGCTACTGCACGTTGCACGTCACTTGTTTGTAGATCATATGACGTGGTTGTTTTTTTGCTTATGGCAGGTTCGGAGTCGGCCCATAGTTGCTCCAGTGTGTATCCTGGGTTCGGTTCCATATACTTTCGGTTCCATACTGCATGATGGGACCATTGGGGCGCGTCACGGTTGATTTCTACTGAATCCCTTTTCATGTCATATTCTTTGAGCATGTCATCTAATTCTTGTAAGCTAGCAGCTCTGTGAATACAGCATTGTCTGACAGCGCCATCAATGTGGAGTGGCCATCCCACAGGCATATGGGAATCTTCCAGGAGTCCGTCACCATTTTCCTCTATGATTGTACCCAACATTGGGACATCGATAGTTGCTTTAAGGCTGACTTGTGCACGTTTGCACTTCCATGTGTCAGGTGCTAAGAGACCTCTGCCAGCCAGCAGCTCAAGTGACTGGAATTGTGGTTGGTCAGTCGCTGGTAGCACCTCTTCTTTGATGACTAACTTCAGTCCATGCAGTGGCTGGGGTTGCTCTTTCTGAGGGTCTTGAGGTTGCTGGGATGTAGTGTCCCTGGGTGTTGTGTCTTCAAACCAGGTGGGACGGACTGACTGGACTCCTATGGGACTTGCAGAACTTGTAGTTTTAATGCTTTCTCTGCGCAGGCTATGATAGACGGGCGGGATCATCCATGCCGGCACAAAGACTGTGATGAACTGCACATTCCAGATAACCTGTAGGGCGGCTTGACTTCAGGAGTGATACATCTTACCATCGATCACTCTAGTGTATGATTCAGAGCGGTCGAAGGACGCTGTGACTTTCAGGCCTAGATAAAGTTCTCTAAACCAGTATTCCTTAAGCATCATAAAGGAAAGGTGAGGTGCCCTCACTTCCAATACGTGCGAGGCTGGCATTAGGAGAGTTACCATCCATTCAGCTAAGAACTCAATCATTTTGACTTCGAGTTTAGGGAGGATGGCTTGAACTGCTCGCAGTGCACCCGCGATGTCCGGAACATGCCTACGCGAGGGCAACCCAACTGTTCGCTTGGCATACTCGTCAGCAAAATAAAGTCTGCACAACTTTGAGACCCATTGGCTCGGTTTCTCCATGTCTATGGTGATCTTAGCTAGGGGCCATGGGTCTGGGAGCGTGGACAGACAATGGCCCATCTTCGGGCTGGTTCTTGGCAGCGACTGCGAGGATGTCTCGTGCTTCTTCTTCTGGCGACCGTTTGGGTTCCGTATCAGGTGCAGGTGCAGCGAGAGCGGTACCTTGGACTGGCGCCTCTTTTGCGCGTGGCAAGTGGTCTGGGATCGGCAACTTCGGGTGTAATCGCCATCCATCACAGAAGTATATGCCAGGCAGGGACAGGATCTCCTGTTCTGGGCCCGTCTGTGCTACTATGTGCCCGGTGCGTGCTTTGTACAGTCCTGAGGGTAGGCACACGTACGTGGGAGAGTGTGTGCGATCAGCAGCGTAGGCATATAGAACAACTTCAGAGAAAGGGAGATTTTGCTCGGGGAGCCACTTGTGTTGAGCTCGTAACCCTGCTTGAACTTCTTGGAAGCGCTCCCTGTTCAGCCATCTAAGGTCTGACCCTCGCACCAATATCAGCCGATATCTTGCTCGCTTCACTTCGTCAGCTTGCTGATCGTAGTATTGATTGGCAATTGCAAGGGGAGGGTACTCCCAGGTTGGTGCCGAATTGAGTGACCACCGACTTAGCTGTGCTAGATTCTCTTGGACTGGGTCAGGGTCAAATTTTGGCATGCTCCATGTCGTTTCTCCTCTCCGTAGGCCCCGGATGCCATATGCAATGGCAGCAATCACCTGTGCCATGCCCATGAGCCCCATCATGTCTAGTCCGACAGTGATTCTGCCTAGGCAGTCTTCAGTTTTTTTTTTCCTCCGGTTTGGCCGATTCGCACTAGGCACGGTCCTTACAATTGCGTAAGCAGTGAAAAGCAGTAGTGTACAGGACACGTGTGGTCCAAAAATCTCAGGCAAATCATCATGAGAAACTAATCAAACAACAAGAATCACAGCCAAAAAACGACCCGCAAATCCCCCAGCCAGATTTGCGTTTCGCCACCAAGCAAAACAGCGAAGCAACAAAGAAAGGGGCAGGGCCCAACAAGAACCAACACAAAAATGTCTCAGATTTGCCTTGGATACAGCGACCTGAGCCACTGTATCATCATCAAAAACATGCAAACTAATTAATTGCGGCGGTGCACTGAGTTGTACCGGATTGCCCAGACCGTCTTACCTGAGAGCAGCAAAGAGAGTCCATCATTGGAGGCAGACTTGATGTGTGGAACAAAGGCCGCCAGCATAGACGATTTGTCAATAAATAATCTTCCGCTGCTCTGCTGTTCACACTGTATGGTACAGCATATGCTAGGCAGTCTATTCCTATCAGCATACACCACCGCAAGGGACTGTAATCTATTTCCCCCCCAGAACGGGGAGGAGGACACAGACAGCCTGCAACATTGTAAGCACTTGCAGAAACCGTCACGTGATTGTGCCCAAGACCCTAAGGCCGTGGGTGAAAAGGCAAAGGCCTGACCGGCTCAGTACGGCCATGACAGAAAACTGATGTTTCGACTATACCATGGGCTCGTGAGCACTTCCAGTATGATACTGCAGGTAGGTATACAAAAGTCGCATTTGCATTGCTGTAAGTCTTGTGCACTAAAACGATCAATGATGAGGTGGTTCGGTGCGCCAGCACCAGATACTCAGACAGGAGTCACTAGGCGTCATCGTCCCAGCAAGTTCTGCAGAGAGGACCGGATGCACAGGAAGGCATCTGTATCTTCCAGACAGAGCCACTCTCCCATTGAGTGGGCTATAGGCCAGAGCAATACAGAAAATCCGCACAACGAACCATGTGGGCAGGCTTTGCTGCACTCGGGCGCTCCAGACTGAACTGCAGGAAGCACAACTGGACAGCGCCAGTAGAGCTCACTGCAGTGCAGCCTAGTCCATGGCTCTACCGGGAATCTACCGCCCCTAAAGAAAACACACAGGAAACAAACATCAGAGAGAGAGGGGCCCATCCCAATATAGCCAAAGAGGAAGCCACCAGACAAATAGAACACAAACAAACAAACAAACGAATTCAAAAGGGGCTCAACTCAACTAAGAAAGGGGGGGGGACGGCGAGCAAAGGCTGTCCCACCTCGGATAAATCCTTAGTCACTACAGGATGAGATCAATGTGGCCATGGTGAAAAAATGGGTTACTGTGCAGAGCTATACCCTCGGTATCCAGGCAACAGAGGAAGCAAAAACACCGTACGCCCAAACAAAACGAAACCTGCCATCAAGGGGGACGCAAAGAGGGGGGAGCGGCCAAAGAACAACCCATGCAATACAACAAGCCAGCAGAGAAAACGAGGAGAGGAGCCAGGAGGCAGCACAGGACAGAGAGAGAGAGGACACACACGCACTAGAAGGGGTACGAACGTGTCTTAGCGGAGTCCAGGAAGGGGACAAGGATCATACCATGATGAATACCTCAGTGAGGGAGCACACAGCACCCCAACAACACATGAAGCATGGTGTAGAGGGAAAGATCCCCACACAGGGCCAAGGCCTTTGTTGCCATGAGACATGATGAGGGGGGGAAACAGTGCGCAACAAACACTCCAAGCGCAGAGGCACGGCAACCAGGCCGTCGCCGGAAGCAACGATACCCAGAGGGAGGGACCAGTATAACCTGGACCAAGGCGCCAACGAGGACCATCTGAGGGGGAGGGAGGGCGACGGCAGGCAGTGACCAAACAAATCAACCAGAAAAGAATCACCAACCGAGGCATTACGCCTACTGTAGCTCTGCACATTGCATCAACTATGGATAAAAAGATGAGTTCACGGACCTTAGCTAGTGGGACGGGTAAGAGAAGGGTAGTTTCGTCAGTATTATGTCAGGGGAAAGCGAAACCAGTTACTTCATCACCTATGATTGTCAGGCACCGAGTGCGAGCATGCACTAATGCAGTGGGCTGCATGGTGTGAGGAGGCCTTAGTGTTATCTAAGCTCTCGGCTGGACAACTCATTCTAAGCACTAGTGCAAGGAGAACGCATGCTGCTCGGCTTGTTATGCCTAGGCTATTACTCCCACATGAAAACACATGAGTGTGGATACTGACTGTTGGAGGTCTGAATCAGTAGGGGCCAGGCATGTGATAGAACATTTGGATAAGTATAAATGAGGAGAAGCTGTGTCACCTACTGCATACCAGTGCACCTGTCACGTCTTTGGACAGACGCACCAGTGTGGAAGTAGCCTCCCAGGCATGGGTCATGAGGAACCTGACAATTATAAATGAGGAAAAGCTGTGTCCCCGACTGCATACCAATGCACCTGTCACGTCTTTGGACAGACACACCAGTATGGACAGTAACCTGAAGTAGAAATGACGAAAGACCCAATAGTGATTTAAATAAACTCCCACTTCCGTTGCTGATGAAACAAAAACCAATGTCGTGTGAAAGACAAAGCGAAGTGAAACAGAAAAGAGAAAAGGGGGAAAGAAGAGACAAGGTGGACACAAATAGAGAAAAGATGGGAGATGGTGTTGGGGGGTCATGTCGTACCTCTCATGAAATATTCCAAGTGATGCTTCTTGTCCGATGTGATAGTGTCGTTCCATTCATTGGTGAGTGCAAACGAAACTGGGTTAGCTGCTTGCTGAGCAATAGCTCGCTGATGTAGCGCTCGAATCGCCCGTTGATGTTCATCCAGATCTTCCGGAGGAACCCTCTTGCGGACTCTCCTGTCTGGGAAGGTTCGTTCCCGCAAGTTGGCTTGCAAGGCATGTCCAGCTACATAAACTGCAGGTTGCTGGAATAAAACACGCTCCGCAAATCTGTTGATATGCACTGTCCATTCAGCAAACATATGGCTGTGCGACAGTTGATTCCTGAGTCGCGCTACCGTTTGATGCAGGCTCCCATTGGTATGCCACAATCGCAACAGACTGAAGTTGGAAGGCCAATCAAGTGGGCACAGTGTGGCTGTTTCTTTCCATTTGTCAGGTGTAAGCCCTTCTTGAGAAGGTACGATCACTTCCAGAGTAGTGCGAGTCGGTCCCAGTGGTTGGAGACCTCGCATCATGGATGGTTCAACGAGCCCTGATGTGTATCCATGGATGAGCTCCTGGAAGCATCCAGCCATTTGAAAGTCTTCATCCAGTCCAAGACGAAAACCAGGCATGGTTTTGGCAGCAAATTTGACTGCTTGGAGCAGCTGTTTTGCTCCTTCCACTGGAGTCTCGTCACAGGAACGTTTCGGGCATGCGATGTTGATTTCTTGTGGTTTCTGCGCATTCTCAGGGGCATTCTCAAGAAGTTTGGGAGCAATTTTGCTAGCCCAGCTAGCCGGGAACCATGCCAATAGGGCAGAGGCACCACTCGTAAGGTCCACTAGCCCAGTAGTTCGTCGATGCGGCCGATCAGTGACCAGGACTTTTACTGGGCCACTCGGCGCTCGACTCCGGTTCACCTCAGAGCTCTCAAGGGCCGAGCCGATGAGCTCAGAAAGGATGGGCCGAAACCAGTACGTGGCATACAGCAAGCATTCAGTTTCTGGAGTCACCATGCATTCAGCCAATCTCATCAACGAGCTCATCGCTTGGGCGAGCTTTTCTGCCAAACGAATTGTGAGAGCCCTTGCCGTCTGCAGGAGGACATCCTCTATCATTGTGGCACTTTGTCCACGCAACCACAGTTCACAGGCCACACTCAGCAGGATGCGCGAAAACTTTTCTTGGATGGCAGTCAATGACAATGTCAATCTCGCCTGTAGTCATAACTGTGGGAGAACTCCAAGGTTTTCAGGCATGCAAAAAGGGTTTCCGTTAGGTTGGACATTAGTGATCAGGATAGCTAGCTTGTCAGCTGCACTCGCGATCTCATCTTCAGAAGGATCTTCAGCTGCATCAGGTATAGGTGGACACCACGCAACTGTAGGGTCCTCTGGGTCACTCTCGTCATCGGTAGAGGCCGCTTCCTCATCCGAGGAGGGGTCATTCACTGTGTCTCCTGCACCCTCGGGGCTTGCAAAATTCATGGACCCAGGATCAATCCGGCGATCCAATGTGTTCAAGAGGTCCGGTTGCAACCGATGGGCATCGAAGTAGTGGATACCCGGTATTACGACAAGTTGCCGATCCTGTATACCCACGTGAAAAAAGACCTTGTGGCCTCGATGTCGATGAACAAGTGCTGGGGACCCATTATAGGCTGCACAGATCCAGAGAGGTGATCTATACCCATCAGCAGCATAACCATACAAGTATTCCCGATCAATCGAGCAGGGGAAAAACCCGCTGGTCGTCAGCACATGATCACGTGTGCGGGACTCTAATGCTGCAAGGACATCAGGGGGTAGCCGTAGCTTGTCTCTGCATGCCACCACCAACCGATATCGTCGCCACACTCGCGTGCCATTGGTGGTCACTATCATGGCAATAGCAAGGGGAGGTTTATCTTGGGAAATAAATGGGTCCACCAATCCCCAGTCCAGTATGGCACTTTTGTCACTGGGGTATTTTGAAGGGCCATGGTACTGAATGTCGCGGCCTTTCAGAGTGAAGTAGCCATAATGTACACTCCTAGTGTCTGAGCCATGCCAATCATGCCTGCCATATCAAGAGGCGAAACAATATAGGTATGTTCAATGGCTCTTGTGAGCGCTACAGTTGCTCTCCCATAGCAGTCTTCGCGCTCATCTGCTGTTGCATCCTGACGTCCTCCACTTAGAAACCCAACGCCTGTTTGAACAATGACCGCAATGCGTGCTGTTGCTCCCGCGGCAGAGGAAGTGGTGGAGACTCTAAGCCCACCATACCAAGCGGACTGGAAACCGTGTTGGAGCAGCAAGTTGTGCACTGCCGTACGATTGCATAGGACAAGCAGCTGCGAGGTCGCTCCCTGCAAGTTGCGATAATAATTCTTCAGATAAGTGCAGAAAGCAACGACGTCCTCGACTGCAGCTCGTAGATCTTTAGGTGCCTTCCACAGTACTGTCCGGAAGCCTCCTTGTGCCACAGTGCCCAATGTAGATGTGATTGGGCTCGTGGAGGACTACTGTAACTCAGGATATCGAACTGCAACAATAGCTTGGTAAGTCAGCATTGAGACCCGTGAGCTGTTAGGGAGAATGATACCCCACCGGTGAGGACCACATAACCCTGCAGCCTCAAGGGTTGTGGTGCACTCAGGTACTCCAAATTCCTCTGGTGCTGTGGCAATCAGCAGGACTGCTAGAGCTGCCGCAATCAGGCTGCTGTGTGCATCCAGCTGGCACGAAATTCGGCTGTGAAGCACACGCTCCAGAGCAGCAGGCAGTTCGTAGTCTTGCGGAGTGGATGTCCATGGGCCACTATGCGACTTATTTGCAAGGCGCAGCAAACTGAAGAGATCAGACTCCGGATCTTGGCTCGCATGAGGCCAAAGCTGCGCTATAAGTGCTGTCATTCGTGCCGGCGGGAGATAGTCTCCTGACTTATCAAGTGCTCTGAGCCCTAACGGCCGTTGCAACAGTTTGCGACGATTGACAGCAGCTGCTCGGCCTTTTGACAATCCGCCTGGGGTTTGCCTATGATCCCCAATGAAAACAGTTAGGGTTGGTTGTTGAATAGCAGCGAGAGCTGCAATTTCATGGTAGTTGCCATACTGTTGACTTTCATCCATGAAGGCAAGCCAGGTGCGAGAGATCCAATGACCAAAGCTGGAGTAACGCCATTTCCGCCGTGGCGAGCCACCTGTTGCAATGAGGACATTCTTGTGAGCGATGATTCTATTGCGATCACTCAGGGCAATGAGCAAGACCGCAAGGGACCGCGTTTTGCCAGCACCAAAAACCCCGGCAATACATAAGTCAGATCTTCCTGTCAGAATGGCCAGTAACAATGCAATAGAAACTGTCAAGACATGTCCATCACCGTGGGCTGCTAAAGGAAGGAGATATTCACAGTAGTAACTGTCATGGGCCCCATCCATTGATATTGTGGCTGGTGTCAAAAACCGTGTCAATATTCTGACTAATGCATCCGTCAGCTGCGTTTTGCGCTCGCTGGCCATGCGGCGAACAGGTATATGCGGTTGCACGATGCCCATTGCCAGTGGTAAGCGCGACTGGTTAGCCTGCGCAAACACTAAGAGTTCATGGCGGCTGCGTGTGTCTCCCAGAAAAGCTAGCTCCTCCCATACAACGGTCATGGACGTATAGTCTTCGATGGGTTTCGGCCAGTCCTTTGCAGGATCAAAGTAACCCATTGTTTTGAGATATTGGTCCAAGAGCCGCCCACAAAAGGTCCGAGCAAATGGGTAGCGAGACGATAACGACCTCCAGCAACTTCGGGGCAATGCGCTTGATAGCTCGCTGAGCAGAGTTCTTACTGGTTCCGCTAGACATCACCTTTTCATATACAAGTAATATGACACACCGATGCTGAGTATCTGGCAACTGGAGGACACCCAGTAATGCTCTGCCCGCCATCACATTGGCTTCTAAGTTGCCTAGATTCCCAGCCTCGCAGAGTTCTCGCGGCGAGGTCATTGGAACATCCGACGATGCACTAAACAGCAGGAGCGGGGCACCATCAGTATGTAGGTGAACAACATGAAACCCAGCATAAGCCTCGTATTGGTACTGAGGAGGACCGGTCCGTGGAGTCCAGAAAGCAGGGTTGATTGCGAGCTGAAAATTGGGTTGCCGTGGCAGCTATTTGGACGCAAGTTGTTTCCATGTAGAGGAAGCACTTGAAGCACGTTATGATCAAAAAGTGGCACGCGGCTGTAGGAAAACATGCAATCGTAACGTGCTTCGCGCGTTTGAAAAAGTTAAACTAGATTATTCTCTCTGCGCGAGGAGGACGTTATGATTGAGTGTGCGCGTGTGGCGCGGTGACAATTTTGGATCGTAACGTGGTCTTCCGTTGTGGCGCGGTGCGAATTTTGTGAGCAAAGTGGGCTGCGCTCCCTACAAGGGGATTTGCACGTCGCAGGTGTGATCTGGAAGGGTCATAGGTGGAGGTTTGAGGGTCGTAGGCGGGCTTGCAGGGTTGCAGGTGGGGTGTACCTTACACACCGTGGTGGTGGTACACCTTAAACACTGGTGTGGTTCACCTTAAACACCGTGGTGGTGGTACACCTTAAATAAACACTGGTGTGGTTCACCTTAAACACCGTGGTGGTGGTACACCTTAAATAAACACTGGTGTGGTTCACCTTAAACACCGGGTGGTGTGGTACACCTTAAACACCGGTGTGGTTCACCTTAAAACACCAGGGGTGTGGTACACCTTAAACACCGGTGTGGTTCACCTTAAACACCAATGATGCCGGAGGTCACCTCGAGGTGGTCACCTCGAGGTCGGCTCGAGGTGGTCACCTTGAGGTCGGCTCGAGGTGGTCACCTTGAGGTCGGCGTCCGGTGACGTTGAAGTTGCGTTGGGGTCAGCTTGAAGTTGCCCTGTCATCCCGAGGTCGCCTTGGGGTCAGGTTGGCGGTGTGGTGCGGTGGCCATTTTGGATCGTTGCGCGGTCGCTCGTTGTGGCGCGGTGCGAATTTTGTGCTCGCAGTGGGCTGGCGTTGTGAAGAGAGGTCTAGGGCAGAGGTGGATAGGGTAGCTTCCTAGGAAAAGGGATTTGCCTGGTGGCTTTCTGTTGGGCATGCCTGCCATACCTTCGTCATTTGCTCCTTGCGGTCAGGCTTTGCTCCACCAAGAAATGGAGACCTTGAAGCGCCGCCGTGTTGAGTTGAAGCGCCAATCGAAGCAAGCAGCCAAAGATCAGAAGCTCCTAGCTGCGAAGCGACAGCGTCTGTTGAAGGCAATGTTGTAAGAACTGTCGCGTCTTCACTGTGTGTTGAAACACCTGCGGTTCTTCAATCGTGGCTGCTGCAACCTTTTGCCAGCAACATCGTAGTTTTTTTTTCAAACGAAAAGTTTGAAAAGGTTGCAAATTTGCTTTGAAGACTGCATTGCAGGCTGCCAAAGGCCTGTCCGCTGATGACCTCCAGCTGCTTCTGCAACGTGCGCAACAAGGTCGTGCTTATGTGCTGGAAGTTCCGGCGCATGCTGTCCTCCAAGTGTCAGGTGATGCTGCTGCCGTCGGGGCTGCTGCTGGTGGCGGAGGTGGTGGAGGCTCCAAGCGGAATGCGCTTGAGTGTTTCTGTTGCAAAGGAGAGTCAGTTTTTTGGTTTTGCAGGTGCTGATGGCGGGGCAGCAGTTGGAGTTGGAGGCAATGCTTTTTTGTGAGTTTGGAATTCCAAGTATCCAGTGCTGTGGCAATGTGTGTTTTGCAGTGCTGATAAGAAATTTAGTTGTGCATTGAGGTGGTGGTGCTGCAGCTGGCGGTGCCCCCCGCGCATCTCTTGAATCGATCTTTAAATTCTTTTGTGGCTGCAATTGACGTGATGAAAGAAAGTTATTGTCCACGCAATTTGTAGGAATGGAAAGCACCACATGGGTTCCAAGGTGTCGGAGTTGCGCTCGGAGAAGGTGCCTGACTCGCTTGGTGGCCGGGTGTCCACGGTTGCGATTCCCAGCACGTGACAGGCCGCGCTGCCTGAGAGATGTAGCTGTGCAGCTGCTCGAGCAGCTCCGTGCACTGTACCGATAAACCTTTTGTGAAGTTTCAAGTTTCAAGCTGTTGCAACGCAGAGACAGAGAGGGATGTGATGGGATCCAAGCCATAAGTGTCTGGAGCCTGGAAAACATAGCAGCAAACGGAGGGATTCCTGATTACAGGGTTCTTGCGCTTTCAAATCATCTGCTACATGCGCGCTGGTGCGTTTCGCAAGCGTTCTGCTTAATTTGAAGCGTGGTCAGTTGGTTGGAGTCGGACGCTTGTTTTTGTTTTGCGTATGCGGTGTTGGCCTCTAGGTCTTTCCTTTTTTGAAACCACGGAAAGTTGTGATGTGAACTTGTTTTTAATTTCTTGTTCGTCGCTGTTCGCAACTTGGTCAGGTCAACCTGTCAAAGCCCGAGTGCAGATTTCGTCATGCATGTTTTTAGCGAAGGCTTATAGGATTTACAGGTCTAGTGTCCAGTGATGACTTGTGGTATACGCGTTAAAATTCCTACCGCTTGTGACGCCCGATGCGTCCCTCGGGCCCTTTGCTATTGAATTGGTGGTTTGCTGTTTCCTTCTTTGCTTCTGCTGCTCCTCTTGACTCGCCCCTCTGTGCATCCTTCTTGCCTGTGTTGTCTACTTTTCCAACGCTCGCGTAGGTTTGCAACTTTTGTCTGATTGTTTGTTTCAACATGTGGAAACAAGTTTCTGCAAACCAAAATTTTTTGACATTTGCTTGCACAGAGTGGCAGGAACAAGGTCTGAGGTGCGCAAGCCGAGAAATGTACATGCCAACCTGTGGGTCTCATTTGATGCCACGCACGAATCAGAAGTGTATTCTTTAAGATCCCTTTTTGACATCTCAAGTTGGAGTCGGGGGGAGATATCCAGTTTGAAAAGAAATCGGCTTTGAAAGTTGTCAGATAGCCAGGCAGATTTTTGTGTTCAGTTGGGAGATGTTGGTTGCTAAAGATGTGTAGGACGTCTTGACGGTTTTGGTTCGTTTGGGTTGTGCATCCACTCAACGGGTTACCGCAGCTGTTTGAACTTGATTGCGTGGCTTTCGTGATTGCTGTCTGTGCAGGGCTCAGGGACCTGGCGAAGCATCCTGTAGCGCAGGGTGACATGCAGTAGAAGAGGTTTTTGAGAGCGAGGACGATTGTTGAAGAATCTTTTGGTTGCCTGCAAACGTTAATTAAGTTCATGCTTGCACACCGCAGCAAGGATTGCGTAATTTCAGCGATCCGTGTGAACCTTGCATGGTTGCGAGGGAGAGAGAGAGAGAGGGAGAGAGGGGGAGAGAGAGAGAGAGAGAGAGAGAGAGAGAGGGAGGGAGGGAGGGAGAGGGAGAGAGAGAGAGAGAATGACTGTGCCAGCAGGGTTCATGCCATGCATTGCAGTGGGATTACAGATGGGTTTCAGTCTGCACTTTAACTTTAGATTTTGTTTTTGCAGACACTTGGTTTTGGGTCAAGTTGCGTTTTATCATTCGTGTTTTTGCTTGGTCATGCCATGTTTGAACCCATCAAATATTTGATTCAATTGTCTTTACCGCTTGCCGGATCATTTCTGAGGCCTCGGGTGATTTCTCCTCTTCTGTGCGATTCCAGGACTGCGTGGTTTGATCATGGCGCCAGTTTAGATTTGTGTCGATGCGCTGCACCCCCTTTCACCCCCTAGACTCCTAGCACATAACAAAGAAAACAAGTGATAAGGGGAGCTAGCAAAAAAATCTTGGGTTTGCCGGAGTTCGATCGTATCCGGGTTAACAATAATAGTATATATTTAAAACCGGATGATTGCAGCATTGTGATTGGGGGAAGCGTTTGGTTTTCAATCTTTTTGCCGACTCCGGCAAAGCAGTGAAAATCGAAAAAATGCATTTCACCACAGTCTGGAGCCAATTCTGCTATCTTCTTATGCGGAGTCTTGCCGGAGTCGGCTGGAGCCCGTACAGGGTTCGATACACTGTTTACATTGGGGGAAGCACTTGCAAGCCTCGATTCCGACCGACTCCGCGACATGAATGACTGACAGCATAGCAGGCATTCAGGACCAAGTCGAAGCTCATTCTTCCCAACATGGTTTGTGGGCCCATTCAGGCCGCCAAGCGCGCTCTAGTCAATGTGATTTGCGCGCTTGCGCAAGTTTATGATGTGCGCGTCAGTTGCAGCCGTGATTCTCCAGATGGTGTGGTTTTGAAAGACTTTCGTCGGCTGGCTTTGAAGGCGCATCCTGACAGAGGAGGCCAAGTTGAACACCAACAGCAACTCAATGATGCCAGGATGAAGTGGGAGACGGCCCAGAAGCAAAGCACTGCGCCGTGTGCGCAGAATTCTCGTTTGGTTCTTGCTTCCACCCGCTCTGACGGGTCTAGGAAAGAGTTTCGCATCAATTCTTCTGCTGTTCTGCTCACTTACCAGGGAGTTGCCAGTGTCGGGCAATGGCTCCGATTCAATGCTTTTGTGGTTGCTCGGATGAAGACTTGGACAGCGAAGCATTGGTGTTCCACCTTGGAAACAGGGTTGGAGGGTGTGGCTTTCCACATCCATTTGATGATCCAGTTCTCTAGCACTGTTGACAAGACCGTGAGGGGTTTTGTTTTTGAAGGCGTGAAGCCCAATGTTCAGCCAACCGACCTATGTGGAGAAGGTCTGTGCCGGAAGAAGCTTCAGACGAGCATTGACCGCGGCTTTTTCTATGTTTGGGCCGACAAGGTTGGAACGGCGAGGACGCCTGAAAATGAAGTTTGCGTGGCTGGAAACTATTTTCCTTGCTGGACGCAGGAGAAGTTCAGGTACCAAGTGCTGGGAGCATGGCCGGAAAAGTTGTGGAAGCAGCGGAAATTGTCCAATCAAGTCTACAGAGACTATCTCTTCAAGACCCGCGACGGCGTCGTTGGCCGCAAGAGGAATCTAGACGCGGTTCAGGAAGAGGAGGATCGATTGGAAATTGCTGCTGAGATTGATGCAACCACATCTCGCATCAGGTCGAATCCAGCCCTCTACCGTCCTTTTCCTGAACTTCCTGAAGTCAGTGCATGGCTGCGTCGCTTTGCTGACGATGCCTTGTGCTATCCGGTGCTTCTGCTCCTGGGCCCTTCAATGTGTGGAAAGACGGAGTATGCCAATTCTCTGTTTCGAAAGCCCCTGGAACTGAAGATAGGACCTTTGCTTCATTTTCCAGACAAGCTCCGATCATTTGACCGCAGACAGCATGATGGGCTTGTTCTGGACGACGTCAGGGACTTGAGGTTCTTGACTGAAAACCAAGACAAAATCCAAGGGAAGTACAACGTGGAGCTTGAATTTGGAATCACACCTGGGGGCCAGTGCAAATATGAGAAATATTTGTTTCGGGTCCCAATTGTGGCAACAATTAACCACAGCACCTTGAACTTGCAGTTTCTTGATAATCACGATTGGCTAGGCAAAGAGGGCAATCGTGTTGTGGTGTATTTCAATGGTGTTCCTGGAGCCCCTTCAAATTCGTAATTTATGCATGTGCACCTGAAAGCTTTTCCTTTTGCAAGCGTAGCTGGTTTCAAGGCAGACGAAAAGGTGTTTGCTCTGTGCCCTTGGTATCAAATTTTCATAGCGCCGAATGTCCACACCACCAGTGCTGCTTTGATGTGCTTCTCATGCAGGAGCTTTCTCTTCAAGAGTGCAGGCAGGCACCCGCTTTGTGACCATAAATTGTACATGTCATTTCTCACAAGGCAGCAATCAAGTGCTTTGATGTAGGCTTGCAGGGGTGTAGTAGCAGTTACTAGCAAATCCAGCTGTGAACATGTATTACCTTCCAAGTTTCACCTTTTGAGTCAAAGCATGAATAAAGACATTTCCAGGAGAGCTAAAGCTTGAAGATTCCATGGTGTTCTTTGTTTCCTTGCAGGTCCATGGCTCCGAAGCGCGCGCAGCAGCAGGAGGTGAGACGTCACGGGGTCATTTCTGGGGTTGGGTTTGGTTGTCGAAAATGGACTCCCAAAGTGGGTCCTCCCCAGTCTGCACTGTGTTCTTTCCAGCTTGAAGAATGGAGATGCCAATCCAATAATTTGGAAGCTTGGAAGCTGCAGCAAGTTTGCTCAGAAGGACATTTGTTGTAGGTCTGCCCATGCAGTGCTGGAAATATGAAAATTTGGATCAAAACAAGGCACAATCGTTTTGCTTTTTAATTGATAGGGGACTAGGATTCCTATGGCGTATATCAGATTTGCGGATCTCTTCTAGACCTTGTGCAGGTTTGGTTTCATGAGGCCTGCGCTGTGATACTGTACATTTGGAACAGCCAAAATCTATGCAATAGACATGGAGCCGGCCATGCGTAACCAAGTGCTCCACGCGGAGCTGGCAGATGTGCGACAGCAGCTCAGAAGATTACAGAAGCAGACTGCCAATGCCAAGAGAAAGAAGCAAGGAAGGGTGCTGCGACATGGTCAGGGCTGGCGATGCTCGCCTTCCAGCCCGCCCTGCTTGGTGGTCTTGGAATACAGCGGTGGTATTGCTGACGTAGCTGCAGACTTTGTGCAGGGCCGAGGTTGTTGGAAGAAAAGAACTTTTGTTGCCGCGGCTTCTGGGATTTGTTCTGGAGAAAGGCGACAGCTGGTTTCTGATATTGAATCAGCCTATGATACGGCGCCTTTGTCGCAGATTGCAAGGCTTTGTGGCAACCCTGTCCAAGCTGGTTTGGTCAGTGGAGCTCAGATGTTGAAAATTCTCCGCTGGTTGATGGAACGTTCTTTGACTGCATGGGTTGAAGAGCAAAACGCAGTTCATGGTGTGGCCCCATCTCGGGCACAGTTGGTGGAGCAAGCTTTGTGTGCCATACCTGCTTTGGCGCCGCAGTTTTACCAGCAAAAATTGCGTTCACTTCTGGTCACTACACCTCGTAGCCAGAGGAGATGGTTGGCGACGTTTCGATTGCGTTGGGGGTTGCGCATCGGAAAGCTCAAGCTGTGCAGCCACCTATCAGTGCAAGAGAAGCAATCCAAGGAGCATCTGGGGCAAGCCCGTTTTTGGTTGTGTTTGGGAAAGCCAAAATTGGGAGCGTACCCAGGAAATAATAGCATTTCCAAATATAATCCAATTGCAAACCCATTTTTGGGAGTGTCTGGCGCTCCCGTTTTTGGCTGTGTATTTCTTGCCAGGCTTTGGCTTATTTCCAATGGATCAACGCAGCCTGCGCAGCCGCTCCTGCCCATCGCCCGCCTTTGCTGATCAACATGGACGAGACTGCCGTGGTGCGGCATGCCAGTGGGTTGGTTGGTACTGTAGTCAAGACTTTGGGCCTGACAGGTGCATTCGGAGAAGTATCTTGTCTCAGTGACAGACGCAGCCACATCACATTCCTGGCAAGCATTTGTCATGACCCAGAGGTCCAACTCCGGCTGCCGCAAGTGCTCATTGGAAATGAGCACCAATTTTCTGTGGCGTTGCTGAAGAGTTTGACGTCTTTGCCGACCAACATACATGTCTGGCGATGCAAGTCAGCGTGGAACACACATGCCTTGATGAGGAGGTATTTGTCCTTGCTAGCTTCATCTTTGGGAAGTGTCGTTAAGGAACGCTATGTTATCTTGATTTTGGACGTGGCTCGCTGTCACATTCATCCAACCATCTTGGCACACGCCAAGCGTTGTGGAATCCGACTGTGTTACATTCCGGCACTGATGACTGCAGAGTTGCAACCGTGCGACACGCATTTGTTTGCGAGGTTCAAGGCAGCTTTTAAAGAGATGTGGCGTCGACGCAAAGCCGCATCTGCAGCTGGTTCGGTGACAACGATGCAATGGCTCGAGGTTGTGGTAGCTGCCATTGAGGTTGTGTTGCCGGCCAATGACTGGGAGGCAGCTTTTGCAGCAGTTGGGGCGGTAGCAGAGCAAACGTGTCTTGGAGAGAGACTTTGTGATGCCTTGGGCTGGAAGCTGTGTCCACAAGTTCCAGAAGGTTTGCCATCTGTGCAAAGTGCGAGCTTGGTCTTCCCAAAGAAGATGAAAATAAACATTGAGGCATACCTATGTTGGGATAGCGTTCCTGCAAGCCAAATAGGATTATTGGACTATGTCAGATCGAGGAGACGGCCGTTGCCCGCCTCCTTCATTGGCACCATGGATCATCCACTTACACTTGACTGAATATATTTTTTTTTGCCTGTTGCAACTGAGGAGGACCGGTCCGTGGAGTCCAGAAAGCAGGGTTGATTGCGAGCTGAAAATTGGGGTTGCCGTGGCAGCTATTTGGACGCAAGTTGTTTCCATGTAGAGGAAGCACTTGAAGCACGTTATGATCAAAAAGTGGCACGCGGCTGTAGGAAAACATGCAATCGTAACGTGCTTCGCGCGTTTGAAAAAGTTAAACTAGATTATTCTCTCTGCGCGAGGAGGACGTTATGATTGAGTGTGCGCGTGTGGCGCGGTGACAATTTTGGATCGTAACGTGGTCTTCCGTTGTGGCGCGGTGCGAATTTTGTGAGCAAAGTGGGCTGCGCTCCCTACAAGGGGATTTGCACGTCGCAGGTGTGATCTGGAAGGGTCATAGGTGGAGGTTTGAGGGTCGTAGGCGGGCTTGCAGGGTTGCAGGTGGGGTGTACCTTACACACCGTGGTGGTGGTACACCTTAAACACTGGTGTGGTTCACCTTAAACACCGTGGTGGTGGTACACCTTAAATAAACACTGGTGTGGTTCACCTTAAACACCGTGGTGGTGGTACACCTTAAACACTGGTGTGGTTCACCTTAAACACCGGGGGTGTGGTACACCTTAAACACCGGTGTGGTTCACCTTAAAACACCAGGGGTGTGGTACACCTTAAACACCGGTGTGGTTCACCTTAAACACCAATGATGCCGGAGGTCACCTCGAGGTGGTCACCTCGAGGTCGGCTCGAGGTGGTCACCTTGAGGTCGGCTCGAGGTGGTCACCTTGAGGTCGGCTCGAGGTGGTCACCTTGAGGTCGGCGTCCGGTGACGTTGAAGTTGCGTTGGGGTCAGCTTGAAGTTGCCCTGTCATCCCGAGGTCGCCTTGGGGTCAGGTTGGCGGTGTGGTGCGGTGGCCATTTTGGATCGTTGCGCAGTCCCTCGTTGTGGCGCGGTGCGAATTTTGTGCTCGCAGTGGGCTGGCGTTGTGAAGAGAGGTCTAGGGCAGAGGTGGATAGGGTAGCTTCCTAGGAAAAGGGATTTGCCTGGTGGCTTTCTGTTGGGCATGCCTGCCATACCTTCGTCATTTGCTCCTTGCGGTCAGGCTTTGCTCCACCAAGAAATGGAGACCTTGAAGCGCCGCCGTGTTGAGTTGAAGCGCCAATCGAAGCAAGCAGCCAAAGATCAGAAGCTCCTAGCTGCGAAGCGACAGCGTCTGTTGAAGGCAATGTTGTAAGAACTGTCGCGTCTTCACTGTGTGTTGAAACACCTGCGGTTCTTCAATCGTGGCTGCTGCAACCTTTTGCCAGCAACATCGTAGTTTTTTTTTCAAACGAAAAGTTTGAAAAGGTTGCAAATTTGCTTTGAAGACTGCATTGCAGGCTGCCAAAGGCCTGTCCGCTGATGACCTCCAGCTGCTTCTGCAACGTGCGCAACAAGGTCGTGCTTATGTGCTGGAAGTTCCGGCGCATGCTGTCCTCCAAGTGTCAGGTGATGCTGCTGCCGTCGGGGCTGCTGCTGGTGGCGGAGGTGGTGGAGGCTCCAAGCGGAATGCGCTTGAGTGTTTCTGTTGCAAAGGAGAGTCAGTTTTTTGGTTTTGCAGGTGCTGATGGCGGGGCAGCAGTTGGAGTTGGAGGCAATGCTTTTTTTTGTGAGTTTGGAATTCCAAGTATCCAGTGCTGTGGCAATGTGTGTTTTGCAGTGCTGATAAGAAATTTAGTTGTGCATTGAGGTGGTGGTGCTGCAGCTGGCGGTGCCCCCCGCGCATCTCTTGAATCGATCTTTAAATTCTTTTGTGGCTGCAATTGACGTGATGAAAGAAAGTTATTGTCCACGCAATTTGTAGGAATGGAAAGCACCACATGGGTTCCAAGGTGTCGGAGTTGCGCTCGGAGAAGGTGCCTGACTCGCTTGGTGGCCGGGTGTCCACGGTTGCGATTCCCAGCACGTGACAGGCCGCGCTGCCTGAGAGATGTAGCTGTGCAGCTGCTCGAGCAGCTCCGTGCACTGTACCGATAAACCTTTTGTGAAGTTTCAAGTTTCAAGCTGTTGCAACGCAGAGACAGAGAGGGATGTGATGGGATCCAAGCCATAAGTGTCTGGAGCCTGGAAAACATAGCAGCAAACGGAGGGATTCCTGATTACAGGGTTCTTGCGCTTTCAAATCATCTGCTACATGCGCGCTGGTGCGTTTCGCAAGCGTTCTGCTTAATTTGAAGCGTGGTCAGTTGGTTGGAGTCGGACGCTTGTTTTTGTTTTGCGTATGCGGTGTTGGCCTCTAGGTCTTTCCTTTTTTGAAACCACGGAAAGTTGTGATGTGAACTTGTTTTTAATTTCTTGTTCGTCGCTGTTCGCAACTTGGTCAGGTCAACCTGTCAAAGCCCGAGTGCAGATTTCGTCATGCATGTTTTTAGCGAAGGCTTATAGGATTTACAGGTCTAGTGTCCAGTGATGACTTGTGGTATACGCGTTAAAATTCCTACCGCTTGTGACGCCCGATGCGTCCCTCGGGCCCTTTGCTATTGAATTGGTGGTTTGCTGTTTCCTTCTTTGCTTCTGCTGCTCCTCTTGACTCGCCCCTCTGTGCATCCTTCTTGCCTGTGTTGTCTACTTTTCCAACGCTCGCGTAGGTTTGCAACTTTTGTCTGATTGTTTGTTTCAACATGTGGAAACAAGTTTCTGCAAACCAAAATTTTTTGACATTTGCTTGCACAGAGTGGCAGGAACAAGGTCTGAGGTGCGCAAGCCGAGAAATGTACATGCCAACCTGTGGGTCTCATTTGATGCCACGCACGAATCAGAAGTGTATTCTTTAAGATCCCTTTTTGACATCTCAAGTTGGAGTCGGGGGGAGATATCCAGTTTGAAAAGAAATCGGCTTTGAAAGTTGTCAGATAGCCAGGCAGATTTTTGTGTTCAGTTGGGAGATGTTGGTTGCTAAAGATGTGTAGGACGTCTTGACGGTTTTGGTTCGTTTGGGTTGTGCATCCACTCAAAGGGTTACCGCAGCTGTTTGAACTTGATTGCGTGGCTTTCGTGATTGCTGTCTGTGCAGGGCTCAGGGACCTGGCGAAGCATCCTGTAGCGCAGCGTGACATGCAGTAGAAGAGGTTTTTGAGAGCGAGGACGATTGTTGAAGAATCTTTTGGTTGCCTGCAAACGTTAATTAAGTTCATGCTTGCACACCGCAGCAAGGATTGCGTAATTTCAGCGATCCGTGTGAACCTTGCATGGTTGCGAGGGAGAGAGAGAGAGAGGGAGAGAGGGGGAGAGAGAGAGAGAGAGAGAGAGAGAGAGAGGGAGGGAGGGAGGGAGAGGGAGAGAGAGAGAGAGAATGACTGTGCCAGCAGGGTTCATGCCATGCATTGCAGTGGGATTACAGATGGGTTTCAGTCTGCACTTTAACTTTAGATTTTGTTTTTGCAGACACTTGGTTTTGGGTCAAGTTGCGTTTTATCATTCGTGTTTTTGCTTGGTCATGCCATGTTTGAACCCATCAAATATTTGATTCAATTGTCTTTACCGCTTGCCGGATCATTTCTGAGGCCTCGGGTGATTTCTCCTCTTCTGTGCGATTCCAGGACTGCGTGGTTTGATCATGGCGCCAGTTTAGATTTGTGTCGATGCGCTGCACCCCCTTTCACCCCCTAGACTCCTAGCACATAACAAAGAAAACAAGTGATAAGGGGAGCTAGCAAAAAAATCTTGGGTTTGCCGGAGTTCGATCGTATCCGGGTTAACAATAATAGTATATATTAAAAACCGGATGATTGCAGCATTGTGATTGGGGGAAGCGTTTGGTTTTCAATCTTTTTGCCGACTCCGGCAAAGCAGTGAAAATCGAAAAAATGCATTTCACCACAGTCTGGAGCCAATTCTGCTATCTTCTTATGCGGAGTCTTGCCGGAGTCGGCTGGAGCCCGTACAGGGTTCGATACACTGTTTACATTGGGGGAAGCACTTGCAAGCCTCGATTCCGACCGACTCCGCGACATGAATGACTGACAGCATAGCAGGCATTCAGGACCAAGTCGAAGCTCATTCTTCCCAACATGGTTTGTGGGCCCATTCAGGCCGCCAAGCGCGCTCTAGTCAATGTGATTTGCGCGCTTGCGCAAGTTTATGATGCGCGCGTCAGTTGCAGCCGTGATTCTCCAGATGGTGTGGTTTTGAAAGACTTTCGTCGGCTGGCTTTGAAGGCGCATCCTGACAGAGGAGGCCAAGTTGAACACCAACAGCAACTCAATGATGCCAGGATGAAGTGGGAGACGGCCCAGAAGCAAAGCACTGCGCCGTGTGCGCAGAATTCTCGTTTGGTTCTTGCTTCCACCCGCTCTGACGGGTCTAGGAAAGAGTTTCGCAGCAATTCTTCTGCTGTTCTGCTCACTTACCAGGGAGTTGCCAGTGTCGGGCAATGGCTCCGATTCAATGCTTTTGTGGTTGCTCGGATGAAGACTTGGACAGCGAAGCATTGGTGTTCCACCTTGGAAACAGGGTTGGAGGGTGTGGCTTTCCACATCCATTTGATGATCCAGTTCTCTAGCACTGTTGACAAGACCGTGAGGGGTTTTGTTTTTGAAGGCGTGAAGCCCAATGTTCAGCCAACCGACCTATGTGGAGAAGGTCTGTGCCGGAAGAAGCTTCAGACGAGCATTGACCGCGGCTTTTTCTATGTTTGGGCCGACAAGGTTGGAACGGCGAGGACGCCTGAAAATGAAGTTTGCGTGGCTGGAAACTATTTTCCTTGCTGGACGCAGGAGAAGTTCAGGTACCAAGTGCTGGGAGCATGGCCGGAAAAGTTGTGGAAGCAGCGGAAATTGTCCAATCAAGTCTACAGAGACTATCTCTTCAAGACCCGCGACGGCGTCGTTGGCCGCAAGAGGAATCTAGACGCGGTTCAGGAAGAGGAGGATCGATTGGAAATTGCTGCTGAGATTGATGCAACCACATCTCGCATCAGGTCGAATCCAGCCCTCTACCGTCCTTTTCCTGAACTTCCTGAAGTCAGTGCATGGCTGCGTCGCTTTGCTGACGATGCCTTGCGCTATCCGGTGCTTCTGCTCCTGGGCCCTTCAATGTGTGGAAAGACGGAGTATGCCAATTCTCTGTTTCGAAAGCCCCTGGAACTGAAGATAGGACCTTTGCTTCATTTTCCAGACAAGCTCCGATCATTTGACCGCAGACAGCATGATGGGCTTGTTCTGGACGACGTCAGGGACTTGAGGTTCTTGACTGAAAACCAAGACAAAATCCAAGGGAAGTACAACGTGGAGCTTGAATTTGGAATCACACCTGGGGGCCAGTGCAAATATGAGAAATATTTGTTTCGGGTCCCAATTGTGGCAACAATTAACCACAGCACCTTGAACTTGCAGTTTCTTGATAATCACGATTGGCTAGGCAAAGAGGGCAATCGTGTTGTGGTGTATTTCAATGGTGTTCCTGGAGCCCCTTCAAATTCGTAATTTATGCATGTGCACCTGAAAGCTTTTCCTTTTGCAAGCGTAGCTGGTTTCAAGGCAGACGAAAAGGTGTTTGCTCTGTGCCCTTGGTATCAAATTTTCATAGCGCCGAATGTCCACACCACCAGTGCTGCTTTGATGTGCTTCTCATGCAGGAGCTTTCTCTTCAAGAGTGCAGGCAGGCACCCGCTTTGTGACCATAAATTGTACATGTCATTTCTCACAAGGCAGCAATCAAGTGCTTTGATGTAGGCTTGAAGGGGTGTAGTAGCAGTTACTAGCAAATCCAGCTGTGAACATGTATTACCTTCCAAGTTTCACCTTTTGAGTCAAAGCATGAATAAAGACATTTCCAGGAGAGCTAAAGCTTGAAGATTCCATGGTGTTCTTTGTTTCCTTGCAGGTCCATGGCTCCGAAGCGCGCGCAGCAGCAGGAGGTGAGACGTCACGGGGTCATTTCTGGGGTTGGGTTTGGTTGTCGAAAATGGACTCCCAAAGTGGGTCCTCCCCAGTAGGTGAGCTGCAAGCGTGTTCCTGTTTGTCCTCGCTTCTTCTGCTGCGCAAGTTCCACACTGACTCAGGGCTGGAGATGCTGGAGCTGCCGTCCCACATGGTAAGCGTCTAGTTGCGGAAGAACCATGTCCAGTAGGAAGATGAGGGTTCGTAATGAGAACCCACGCAGGAATTCCGCCAGTAGGTTGCGAACCAGCAACCCACCCTCATCGTGGGAGCCTCCCGGTGTGGGGATCATCGCAATCAGAGCTGCTTGTAGGTCAGCTTCCGTTTCAGGCTGACCATCCCGTATGTCCCGTCCACCGATGGGTATATTCTGTAGCTCCATGTTCCCGTCTCCTGCTGCTACTAACAAATCACTTAGAGTCGTCTTAAGGTGCTCAGGAAGGTCAAAGCTAACCTATGAGAGTACACGCAGCAATCCCTCGCACCGTACCCCATGTGGAATAACTTGCGGGGTGGTGATTTGTAGCCTCTGGATTTCGTGGACTCCTTCGTCAAGGTCAATGAAGAGCAAGTGGCCATAGGAATGTTTGGCACGCCCACTCCAGGTGGGGTGCCCCTCTATAAGAACACGCTTGGTACCTTTGGGCTCCCGGTGCAGGGCCACGCCAAAAAGGCGAAATCCACGCAGAAGCATGGCCCCCCGCAAGCACCAGACGCACCCTGGGGCGGTACCCTTTCCACACCACGAGTCCCAGGTCAAACCAAGGAGAGTGGATCCACTCACCGAGTGACGTGGGAACCGAACCCATTCATTTCCACCAAGAATGTACAGCGCAAACCGTACACCCCGAATGGACGTGGAGACGGAACCCATTCATTTCACCCAAGATGATCACCACTCAATCCAAGGGACCAACTCATGATGCCCCCATAGGTTCCCGGACTCCAGCGACTACCGGAGAAGACGATCCAAGAAAGGAGTGGAAAGTCTTAGTCACCTTTTCAGTGACCCCAGTCCCTATGGAGCACAGCTCGGACCTTAGAGCCAAAAACAAGGTCCTCACTGTGGCCAGACTGTACATTGAGCCCACTCTCCCCGAAGGTTGAGAGTGAACCGGTCGGTGACCCAGTCGTTAGCGATCCCATGTATCCCAGGGGGATACACCTGTCTTGCGACAGGACCCTAACACTGTTAGGGAGGAACCGACGGTCTTGTCCACCGCGAGCTTAGCTACCCAACGATGAATATTGACCGTTAGCCAACGGGTTGCCCCGTTGACCCCTCCTCGAGACAAGTCCCCAAGTCTCTAAGAGGTTCACCGACCTTGCCTGTTCCCCCGTGTCATCATTGGGTGTTGCTACCCTAGACACAAGGTAAGGTGAGACCCGTCGGTCCCGTACCACGTGTGTACCGATCGGTCCGGGAGAACCCCGAGATACCGCACGATCACCCAAGGATGTGCGCAAACACAAACGAGGGTGTGACATGAGGAGCAACCCAACATGTCAACACACGCCGACTAGGGGGTACCAAGGTACCGTGTTAATTCACGGTTCGTTAGGGACGGGGGCCTTCAGCAACTCCCCAGCGCTATAAACCAGTTTAACGTCCCCCCGGACCCTCACGGGTCCACCTCCCCCTGTTTCAGGCATGGTATTGGGGACCCCATCCCCCTACCCACCTGATAGTTAAATTCAGTCAAAGAAGCAGGTCTCCACACACATAGCCGGTCTTCCAGGCAGTGCACCAGTGTGACTCTGCGTTCGCCTGTGGCAAGTCGCAGCATCTCTGGCGGCGTCGCAATCGCAGCAACTTTAGTGAGGCCAGGGAACGCAGCAAATTCACTCAGGATCTCGTGGACTGCTAAGCCCGTATAGGACCCTGCCGAGAAACCATACACGTTAATGTCCCTGCTCACTCTGTTGTCCCCTGTAGTGACCAAGTGTGGAAAACATGACTTCAGAAAAAGCTGTTTTCCTTGTGGATGGTAACAACGGAAGATCTGCATAATCGCGGTTGACCAGGTCGGATGTGGTGGCCTGGAGTGGGCTGGCCGGATGGTCGCGGCCTCAATGAGGCGGATCGCTCTCGTGAGCAGCAGCTGTGGATCAGAAAACTGTTCAGGGAGGAAATCACGCCAAGCTGTCCATCCATCAGCAGTGGAAAGGAGCTGGTACACAGCATATTCGTGCACTGTTTTGGTAAGGCCCAATTGGGTGATATGTTCTTCCCAATTGTCTGTCATCGCAAGCGATGGGCCATACACCTTTGTTTGCGCAAGATTTTGCAGGAAAATATCATATTCGTGTTCGCTACTAAGCAGGCCACCTCCTAATCCACTGCAATGCACTTCAAGGGGTCGGTCTTGCATCGGGGCGTCATCTTGCCAGACTTCTGCAAGGGAAAAGACCCAGGATGCCCAGTCAACCGAGTCCTTGAGTGTAGCAGGCATCTCAGCTTCGGGTTGTCTTCCTATGTAGCGTTGTTTGGACAGTTCTCCAACATCTATAGTCTGCTTATTGACAGTGATTTCCCATTTAGCCATTTCTCGGAAAGGTAACGGAAGACCAAACTTCAGGAGAGCTGCTTGCTGAAGCGATGTACATGAGGGTTCCGATTGTTCCTTTCGTTGCCACAATCCACACAGCAAGATCAGTTGGGCTTGGGAGAGAGGGGGAGGTGGCACTTTGGCATGCAGCCGCAGTCCAACCACTGGAAGGAAATTGTGATGTAGCCATTGGGGCTTCCATTCATTCGTGCCAAATAAAGCAGCAGCCAGCGGCAACCAGCCAAATTGGGCGAGGTCAGCGAGACTGTTCGGCATTCTTTTCTTGGCACTGGTGCCAAATCCATGAAGGATAACAGGCCGCATGTACTGTGGCTCGATTGCCATGGCTTGGTACATCTTGTCTCCTGGTAGCACTCGTACACTGACCTCACCGGGCAGCAGGCTAAGGGTCGGAAGGGCCCCTTGCTCGTAGGCGGGCCTAGCCCATTTATGGAAGTTTGGTTGCCTGCCTTGGTAGCCATCAAGGATCTTCCGTAAATGACCATGGCGCGGCCAGACTCCAGAGGCTGGGACAGGAAACGTAACTAGTCCAGACCACTGGCCTAGCAAGCTCCACGCATGGCACCAATCTGCAGTAACCCGTGTGGACGTGCCAAGCAGAGGAGAGCCAAGTAATCCACTAGCGACTGCTCTCTCAACATCTGCAGGTGGATATGTAGTAGCTAGGTAGGCTTCGACATGTCTGTGGTAAGCAATGGTAATAACGCGGGCAATTTCGTCAGGATCTGTGTCTGGGTCCTCCAAGACAGTAACAGGTACAGGACTCTCATGACCCGAAGCCAATACAATGACCAGACCAGCATTGATTTCAGTGAAAGCCTCACTCACAAGGATGACTCCTTTGGGCCTAGGCGCAGTGGCAGTTTCATCCACGGCTGCTTTGTCCTTCCGAGTGGGTTTAGCTGACCCAGACGGGGAAGAGTCATCGCTGCTGGACGTCACTCGACGAGACATTCGGGGACTCGGGTCTGGCGAATCACCATAGTCTACTTCGTCTGCCAAATTGGCACCGTAGGTGAACGGAGGGGCTCGCAGTGGATCTGCTTTTCGAACAGCAAGATGGTCCGCGCTATGCGATCTAGACAGCTTCGAAGGTGGACCAGGCTGCTGCATGTCCCTTCCCGTGTCCACAGATCGCGCACGTTTGTGCGATGACGCAATGGGGCTTGATAGTTTGCTCTTGACAACTGTGCTTGATGCAGCTGAATGGGTTGGGTCAGTGCTCGCCAGCCAAAGTTCCCGTATCTCGAGGAGAGTCACTGGCACACAATCGCTGTCAATCAATGCAAAGTTGATGGCCGGGAAGAGGAACACACACGCATCAAGGATGTACGTCCCTGCCCATGTCGGGTGTACCTTATGGAGACCAGTGTCAGCTGAAATGTGGACAAAGACAACTGTGGTGAGTTCTCCATATGGGCCGACATAGCGTAACCGTTCTTTCCACCAAGCAGCGACCATTGGCCAATGACTGAGTCCAGGCTCAGACTTGACCTTATCCGATTGCAAATCCCGATTGTCCGTCACCAAATATACCGTGTGGTAAGGCAAGAAAGCAGGGCTTTGACTAACCAACCATCGGTACAACTTATGCCAGTCAGGCCCAGGTAAGGTTTCTCTCCCACCTACCATTGCAATTTCATAGTCATGTCGATCTGGTGCAGCGGTCTTCTTATGGGGGTCTCCAAGCCTCCAGTGCTGCTCAATGGATACATTCAGCCCATACTCAGTCGAAATGCTCTTATGCTGTTCAAGCGCAAAGAGCAAATCAAAGAAGCTGACGTTAGGGTTCTTTGCATACCAGGATTTCACAACTTGTTCTCTGGAAAGCAGAGACATCGCACTGTGCAGTTCCTGCGTAGCTGTTCAGGGTGTAGAGGTAAAGTGGGGTGGGGGGGAGGTGTTGAGAATCCTGACACGTCTTTGGTCAGAAGACTCAAGCACTTCAATCAGTGTTGAATGGCAAACACAAAGATGAGTAGGAGGACACACAGCAAGACCACCAACACAGAAAAGCAAACAAACGGAAACCAATACACAGAAAAAGAGAACGGACACCGAACCAAACCACACAAAACAACAGAGAAGGGGGGAAGGGTCGAGTGTTGAAAAACCTGGCACGTCTTTGGCCAGGCAGTTCAAGCACCTTGACACGAAGTAGGATAAACAAGAAAGCCCGAACCCACAAATAAATACACGGCAGTCGAATCAGGCGGCGCACGCAGCAGTGGGGAAAAAGGTGCAATCAGGGGGGGAAGAAAGGGATCAATAAAAGCTGGAAGCCCTGACAGTCTTTAGTCAGAAAATCCAGGCACAAGAGCGAACAAGAAGAAAGGAAGAGAGAAAGGGAGGGAGCAAGGCACTCCGAACCAAAGAGCAGAAAAGGAAGAAACCACACACAAACCAATCAGAGGGGGGAAAAGGGTGGTGGAAGAAGCACTGGTAGCCCTGGCACGTCTTTGGCCAGAGAAACCAGATGCCAAATGGGACGGAGAACGATGAGTCAGGTAAGGGATGTAACGTAGCAAGGGGCACTATCGCGAAATTAGATCCTAATGCACGAAAAATCAGGAAATAAACTGTGGTGTGACAAAACAAGTCTGTAGCAGAACCCTTATCTGAGAATCGGAAAGGTTAGTGATATGAATCCCTCCCCGAGGTGCTCTATATTTCCCTTTTCTGGAACTATGCTGAGACAGCTGGTCTGTCTGCTGCTTTGCATTTGAGCCAAAGAGACGCCGGAAGCGGTAGCAATGTAGCTGAGCACACAAAACTTGCCTATTTAAGGACATCATGGTTCAACTGAGAGATGCGACTGTGTGTGCGCTGCCCGTTCATTTTCTTCTCGGATCTCAAATAGGCCGGAATACAGCCTTGACCTGGTGCCAGCCTCTCACTGGGAAAAGGTTCATCTAGGGCACACAACTAGTCAATTTGGTGCAGGAGTGCTGCTTCCCGGTCGAGATCCGGGGGTGATTGCAGCTCATTTCGTAATCGTTCTGGTAAGTACAGTCCTTCAAGTATTCTGCGCCAACGAAATGTAGTAAAGTTTGTTTGTCGAGACTGTTTCTCAATGATATGTTGGTATTTCCAGACAGTTTGATTCATGATTGCGGTGGCCCTATCTGTCAGAGTTGTGGGTTCCACTCGCGCCAGCGAAGACTGCTCACTTCTGCAATCGTCTACGGCGCCACACCCTTGCTGTAGCATATCAATGACCGTGTCTTCAGCACTTTGCGCAGCAGCAGCTTGTACAGCGTTGAAGACTTCTTTTCGGGCAGGGTGACCATACCATTGCAATGAATGGCAAAGCACGGAAGCAATCGGAATCTCCTGCCACGGGTCCGCTTGTGCGTCTAGGAGCAACTGTACATTCGTCCTGTGCCGATGAAGGACAGCAAGGAAGAGAGGTGGTAGCGCTCCTTGTACGGGTGTCACCGAGGCACCAGCCTCAAGCAAAGTTTGAACAAGCTGTGAGCTGCCCAGCTCAACTGCTAATTCTAACATGGTGGTAGGTTGCCTTGTGGGCGGGATAATATTGGGGTCAGCTTGGGCTTGTAGCAGTAGATACGTTAAACTGGCTCCATATCGAGGGAAGCAGTGGCCAGCTGTAGGCTGGCAAGCATACGGATCAGCAGAATGGTCTCGAAGAATAGCAGAAGCTACTAAAGTGCTGGTATGCCCTCCCTCCGTCGCCACGTCCATAAGGCCCAAGCCTTTGCTAAGAAGATAGCTTACATCCATCACGTCTTTGTGATGAATGGCTGTCATGAGGTCTTGATATTGCTGTGCTGATGGGACTTGCATTGATTGAACTACATAGCATAGGGTTGCCTCATTTGTAACAGTGTCAAGTTGAACAGCCCTGAGTGGCGACTGGATTACTGACGAGCTGTCTGCGTAGAGGACCACTTGGAAGGGTGAATCCAACCTAAGCTTCATCGCCGTCTGTTTCATGATATCCCATCCCAGAGTTGTCGGTTCTGAGACCTCAATCGTCAGGGCAATTTCACCAAGGATCCCATGGCGGACACGGAGTCGCATACTTACCCCGTAAAAAGGGGGTGGAGGCAACCCTGACAGTCTTTAGCCAGAGAGGCCTCGCACTTATGACTGAAACACAAAACTCGTATATGCAGGGGCTAAGAAGGATGATGAGGGGCATACTAAAAGTATAACTGTCAACAGAAGGTCTGACCCTCGATAGTTGAGCCAGAATTGCTGCGCAGGTCACAGATGGAATAAGTACTGCATGGTCTCATGGACATGCAAGACAGCACAGATTATGCATAACAGCCATGCAGATGCTGCAGACGAGTGCTGTAGAGCCTGTCTGTGACAACATAGGCCTAACAGGTCCGGTAATCTAGCTAGTATGGGACTTGTCTTGCATATGGAAGCGTTGATGAAGATCAGAAATCCGGTGCTTTGATTTGAGCACACAACCAATTGCAGGCCCTCTATCGGTCATCGTGGCAAAAGACCTCATGCTCACCAAAGACACCTCCTGCATGAGTGCAATGGAAAAATACCATAAACAAAGTATTACATGCATTCCCAACTGTTGCACTCTAATCGACTTTTACTGATCTCTGAACGGGCAGACCATCTAGTATAGTTACCGTCTTTTCACGTCCTGCATCCTCGAGGTGAGGGGGGGCCACAGTCTTCGCTGCGGTTCCTTCGGACTTTATACAGCATGCAGATGTCAAAATCAAGCGCCACTCAGTTTTGACTTCCCTCGGTGGCTGGATCTGTGCAAGATTCAGTCGGAGCAGCTGAAGCAACTTGCACCGAGTCTTCCTCCTTAGCTGTGGCTTGTTCTTGCTCGATCTGCACTAAATTGCTCACGACTTCTTCCATTTGAGTGGCTGCCTCCATGACAACCGATAAGAGAGTGCGTGCATAAGCCAGCTGTTTACCAGCACGGGCCCGGCCTTCTGCTGCAGGACCTAGTGGCGGTACCTCCCCCTGCCGCCACATTGTGACTTTGCTGGTTGTATGTGTTGGCATAGCAGTCGATTTAGCCTCAGACTGATCAGCGAAAGTCGCATTGAGTTTCTGCAGATCACGCGCGCTATAATTCCCAGATGGGTCAAACTGTTGTGTAGTAGTTTGTCCCGAGGGGTCAGAGTACTTTCTCTTGCCATGAAGATTCTCTTCTTTTCGCGGCATAAGCTTCATGGCACTCTTGTGTTCAAAGCCAGTTTTGAACGTTTCATGACCTGCTGAACTACAGCGGGATTCTCTGTTGAGGGCTATAGTTTTGTCCGTCACCTTGCCTGAGCTATTGGTCATTTCAGTGAAGGGCCAGCACGGTGTACGATTTGCCAGGATATTGTGTTCATGCATTCTGTCAACATAGAAATGATTCAATTTCTCGTTGTGTTGGTGGTTCGTGATGACAGCAAATCTTCTGGGGCTCACCCAGATCCATAGGTCTTCCTGAAAGGACTCTGTGGCATAGAACGGCCATATCTGTCGGCCTCCCATCTCTACAAACCAGAAGTTGGTATAGTCATCATCACTGGCCTCCGTGTCTACGTGGCAGAAGTCGTGTGACAATTTGGCGGAGCTTGACCCTGGATAGGCCCAGTCCGGCGGGCTCTTCATGTCGTCATTGAGGACAATGTTCCAGCATTCTCCATTGATGCGCATTCTATATTCATAGAAAGACCACGCATGGAGCTGCTTTGCGTGCTCATAACAGCCCTGCTGCCGATAGACCTGAATGCCATCGTATTCCGTGATGTAGGACTCTTTGTACTCAGGTCGCTGGTGGTCACTGTGAGCCTCAGCATCGTTACTGCCTACAGCTAGGCCCGCTTGGTCAGGTCCAGTCGTTGGGCCTGCCTTCAGCGTGACCTTATCACCAATCCAGTGCGCCATGACTGTCCACCGGAGTACGCAAAAGTATGGCAGAGGTAGGAATGGAGAGCAGATAGGAAGAAGAGAGGAAGCAGGCCCAGATGACTGATAGGTATCGACCAGTGAGTACACCCGAGGTGCCACCAATCACGGATAACAGCGAAGGTAACGAGAGGAGACAACCAGGGGGAGGGGAGGAAGAAGAGAGCACAAAGGGGAGGGAAAGTAAATGAGGGAAAGGGTACTCCCCTGACACGTCTTTAGTCAGAGGAGTGGGAGCCCTGTACATGGGAAAGAGGTTTGAGCCACAGATTTGCGACAGGGTATACAAAGCTGCTGCCAGATCTCAATCTTGAGAACTTGTCCAATGTGAGCACGTGTACTCATGAGTACCTCTGCTGATCATGCTCTCTGTCGTGATGGAGCACAACTCTCTTTTGGTCAGAAGTTACTAATTGGCGATATTACACCTGATATGTTAGAATTGACCCCTGCTTTGAGCCAGTTGATTCATCAAAAACTTGTTAAACAGTGAGTAAGTTGGGTGTAGCTGTGCTGTACATGAGCTGTGGCTATGTACATCGTAGATGAATCTGTGAGGCCTATTCCTTCACGGAAAAGCTGTTCAAGCAGCAGATCATCAAGGCGGTCTACCGTCTCTTCTGTGATCGAGAAAGCGCAGGGGGTCCTGTGCATGAGTCCATTGGATATGAGGAGATAGTCTTGGATTTGTTGCTCCTCGAGTCTGAGTACTGCATGTGTAGCAGTGTGTGCGATCCATGTCTCAGCATCCGGCATTCGTAGGTGTAAGATTAACAGTTCGATGTTGTCTCCTATGACTCCAGAAGGAGGTCTTGCTTCGAGCGATATTGCTCCGATAACTCCATCCACTACATCTAAGTGCTTCATTTCGTCACCATGGCAAATCAGTGTGCACTGCGTAGCTAAGCCTCTATGTCTAGCGGTAACAGCTTGAATACATCAAATGAAATCAACGGACGTATACTGAGTGGTATTACTTGGATTTGTGTTGTGGGGTAGCAGCTCTTGAGCACATGATGACCAGCGAAGGTAATGGGTGGCACGTAAATCATGCAAATTCCACAAATCTGAGATACATCACCTCTAAAACCCCAGCTATCTCACTTTTGGTTACAGGAGGACGACCTCCGGCGCACTCAACTCTCTGTCGGGACTGCGAATGGCCGCAGTGGGCGGATCCTGCACGAGAAAACTAAATCTTATGGCGGGAGCCATCATTCTGGCTACTTCCGCCAGGAGCGTGCTTGGTTGGAGTCTTTGCACCGTTGAATTGGTTCCTGCTGCTATGGTAGTCCAGATGCGGAGGTTGGGTGGCAACCCGGTCCGTAATAGTAGAAAAGCGACTTCCACCACTGTATCAGCTGCTTGCCGCATGGTCCTGCGGTCCAAAAAACCGCCCAGGGTCGCAGTGATGTGTATTGTCTGGATAGTCAGCCGAAATGGTCGGGCATCTATTGGCACTGGTACAAGGCCCGCCTGATCAGTCATGCCTCCATCAGCAGCTGGAACTAAGTATAGGTGGTTGACCCACACACCTCGTGTAGACGAGCGACTAAAACCTGCCACTTGGACTATGTCCTCGTATGATGCTGCTAGTGCTGTCAAGAGATGCTGTGTGATGCGCTGTCCGTCCAATTCAACCTGCTGGAGGTCAGCTTCTAAGGTGTTATATATCAATTGCAGCCCATGTGCTTCTTCTGGAAAAAAGGTGACACATCCACTCGGCACTAGCCGTACTGTACGCCTGAGGTCTCGCACAGCTACCATAAGTTCTTGCGCTGCTTCCAAGCTATATAAGATCATCTTAACTGGCATCGAGAAATGGTGTTCTTCACCACGGAGTCGCACATAATCCATGGCAGTACAGGTAGAGAGAGTGGGGGCCCACTGTATACAGATTGCTACCTTGAAGTACGGTGAGAGTCATAATTAAGATGGCAGTTAGTCGATGTTGTTATCAGTCAGTTGCAATCCCGACACGTCTTTGGTCGGAAAGACAACGTGACCGTAATGGTTACTGTATTGAATGTCAGGCATGCTAAATGTGTTGGGTCATGGCGGTCATGCCTCTATGATGACTGTCTCGCTAGGGTATCTCAGCCAGTGTGATGGGGAAGATTGATTTTATTCCTGTCCCATTGTCACTAAAATACGCTCACATCTAATTTTCACACCCTTGACTTGGAGAAGAGCCTAGGACAACAAGCAGGTTAACCATTGTGTTCGAGTGAATATTGGAGAGCAAGTACAGACGAGTTGAGTGCGGGTTGGGGGTCATCCTAAGCCCGTCGTGAACATTCTATAAACTCTCCTTCATAGGACTGTCATCTAACTTGCTAGGAGGTGGGCAGGGGATATTGCTCGTTAGGCATGACAGCTTAAGGGGGATGAGGAAACTGTGAGCAATCAGAAAGGCATGTTCACAATGCAGTCAACGACAGCAGTCAAGAGGAGGATGAATGTACCCCTAATAGGTGAGCCTGTGATTCAGTTCCCTTAAAGGTATTTGCGTGACATGCGAGAATCACCACAGAACAGGCTGATCAGTAAAACACTTTTTTTTCTCCTTGCCTGACAAATCAACTTCACCGGACTTCTGCTAAGTACCTGGGCCTCACAGGTCATCGAAGATGGTTGCATACGCTTCACTGAGGGCATACCAGTTTTGCTGTAGTCGATAAAGTGCTCGGTTGGCTTCTTGTACAAGGTCATTATGTTGCATTTGCAGCACTTGGATGCCTTCACTAAGTTGGAAGATCCGATCCGCTTCATCTTCATGATTAGGAAAGCGGCCTGCTATTGCATTTTGGCACTCTGGCGAGAGCCGGAAATCAAAGCACGGTCGATCGTCTTCGTGGACAGCACTGTTGATTCGTGATTGCTCACTCAGTGCGATTCCTTCTAGGGTTGGCTGCAGTGTTTCGATGCGATTGCCTAGTATGTTGTACGCATGCATAATTTCTGCAATAATAGCACATTGTTGGGCATTCTTTGCAACTATTGCAAAACGTCTGGAGTTGGCCCAGCATGCGTATCCGTTGTGTCGCACCTCTGCTGCGAAGGGATAAAAACTTCCGTAGCCTGCGATATTCAACCAAGCCTGCAGGTAAACCTCGTCACACTCTCGAGGAATGACCTTATGGAATCCATGGGGCAATGAGGCCCCCATCACTACTGTCGTCTCATCCGGAAGCCAGGACTCGTCTTCAGCCCATAGGATGTTCCATTTCTCTCCATTGAGCCATGTACATACTTCCATCAAGTTAAATGCCCTGCACTCTATGTTGACATTGTGACATAGCCTATGGATAGGATACTTGCCGCGATGTAGATTCGTCAACATATTTGGAGTACTCTGAATGGTTTCAACGTTATAACCTTTCCAATGGTAGTTCCTCAGAAATGTCATGAGCGCGGTCGACATGGCTACGCGAGTGGAGCGCTTGCCAGGTGCAGTCCCGACACGTCTTTAGTCGGAAAAGCACCGTGGCTTGGCGCCTAAGGATAACCTATTCTATTTAGGGTGGTGTCAGGCAAAATTGTTAGCATCATTGAAAGTAACACATCATGGGGTTGGCTGTGTTGTCTGAACTCTGTTTGAGCCGATAGGCTACGTGGGCTAGGACAGTGCTGTGGACTTCGTAACACTGTATCGGAAATCTAGTGGCTGTCGGCATGGAAAATCTTTGATATAACCTCTCAGTAAAGCTGGGAGCACACGTGATCTTATTTTATCAATGGCTGAATCAAAACTGCGCTATGATATTTTGGGTCACCAAAGTGACTGTTTGTAAAACAGTGGGGTGGGTGGGTGGTGGGGGTTTGGTTGAGGGTTACCTCTCTCGTGTATTTGGCCTTTGGGCCTTCTGGGTTCCTCTTCGCGTGTTCCTCAAAAAAAAAACCTAAATGAAACAAACCAACTTTTGCAACGCCTGAGTTTCAGTTTCAGTTGCCTCTGTTGTTTGGTGTTGTTGGTTCTCTTTCGCAAGATGATCTCATTTCAGTTTTCAGTTGCCTTGCTTGTTACTGTTAGGTTTGTTAGGTTTAGGTTTTGGAACACTCAGAAATTTGTCTTACAATCTGTTCAAACTTCAACGTGAATTCAGATTCATTTCTCAGTTTTATATTTTCTGTGCAGTTTCAGTTGTTCAAATTTTTGTAGAGAGGGGCGCTTCGCACGCCTGTCGGCCGCACATGGATGAGGACGAGTGGACTGGACTCGAATTTCTGGGGCAGAAACTGTTAGACACAGTTGTCAGGTTTTATGGGTGTGCATCGTCGTTTGCCAATTCATTTGACACTGAAGATGAGGCACAAGAGGTGTTTAAACAGTTGGCAGACTCAGAAGGGTTAGACATACAACGCCTCACAGGTGAAGCTGCTAGGCGGCTGGTTGAGTGGTCTGCATTGCAACAAACTGCATTCAAACGGCGTAGACGTGCAGTTGTCGCTGGACTGGAGTACAGCTTGTTTCCTATCCGGACGGATGCACATGTTGAGACCTCAGACGTTTTCGAGTCCATAGTCAAGGATGACCCCAAGTATGCACTGGAGGTTGCAAAACGTGTTGCACAACAACGTAAGTCTTCAACAGTCAACCGTGCAGATCTGGAAGAAGCTTTGAGGGATAAATATGCGATGGAGCTTGCAACATTTATCGATGAAGCTGGTTTGCCTGTTGTTTATCAGATACATCAGCTGGATAATCCCAACAAGGCTTGGAAGAGGATCTTTGGTTCACGGAGGGGTAAGACTTTGAGGAACAGGTTCCGCAGCTGGAGCAAGTTCAGGCTCTGGTTGATAGCTTACTCTGGGGCAGTGTGGCCACGCTCACTTGCGGACTTGGTCAATTATGTGGAAGAGTGTATACAGGTAGGGTGTGCGTTGTCGATTCACACTGAACTTCAGGCGTCGTTGGTGCTTTTGGAAAGGTCTGGCAGAGTGTTGGAGTGCAATCAGCTTTCCATGGATCCAACGTGGAAGGCACACTTGCAGAGCTGGAGCCAGGAGCTGAGTTCAAATAGTAGGCCAAAGGGGTCGGCGCCGCCATATACGGTTTCAATTTTGCTGGCACTTGAGCTTCTTGTCATGGATGATCAGAGGGATTATTATGCAAGGGTCATTGCATGGACGATGCTGGTTGCTACATGGGGCTGCATGCGTGTGGACGACATACAATGTGTGATGCCGGAAACCATGCGCCTTTCGCCCAGGGGCTTATCAGTTCGCATGTCCCGTACGAAGACAACGGGTCCAGGCAAGGTGCATGGTCAGGTACATGCTTTCGTGCACAGGAGCATTACACTGACTGGTCACGACTGGATAGATGAGGGCATGCAGCTTTTCAGACACGATACAGCAATTTTCCCAAGGGACTACTTGGTACCAGCACCAACTGAGAATTGGCAAGCCATGAGAAAGAAGCTTGTGGAGCCGCCGCAGCTGTCCAACTATTTTCGGATGGTCCTTCAGATGTTGGGTACGCCGAAGTTTGAGGATGGCAGATGGCGGGTCAATGCAAGCATGGAATTGGTTCCAGTGGAGCTTTCGCTTTTCTGGAAGGGACACAGCCCTAGGCATTTTTTGCCGCAGACTTCAGCTGCCATTGGGTGTGACAAACATGACAGAGACTTCTTGGGCAGGTGGTCGATAGGGCGAGTGGGGTCCAATGCATACCTCCACACCTCCCGCCAGATCACTGAGAGGATCCAGCAGCAAGTGCGAGACTCTTTCTACGGAGCAGAGGTGGCATATGACGAGAGTGAATTGCTGGACAGTGTCCGCGAGTTTGCGGAGAAGTCTGATTTGAGCGGGCAACGGGTCCGGAGACGCCACAAGATGCTTCCTTTGCCCAAGGCAGAGGACATGGTCAGGTATGGGTATGAGGAGGAGAGTGATGAAGAGGACCCACAACAACCGATTGATGGGGAACACCCCGCACCAGTCGATGTGGATGACGACATGGCGTACTTTGTCACGGTCTCCAGGAGGACAGGCTTCCGGAGGCTTCATGTCACTGGCAAATGTCATGTCCATGCAGAACGATGTCAGCAAGCAGAAACAGTTGAGTCAGTCACTTCCGCAAGCTTTGATGCCATTTGCAGGGTGTGTAAGAGGTTCTTGAAGAACCAAGTGGAGGATGAACCAGTCAGCAGCAGTTCAAGCGATGGCTCTTCGTCATCAACAAGCGTTGAGTCCTCAGGCAACGAATCGATGTAGGCATGTGCTTCACAAAGTGAAGAATTTCACCGTTGTTGACCTCTTGGACAAGTTTTGTTTTGTGACTTAGGTTCATTTGTATTAGGGACGGTTTGTTGTCAGCTTTGTCATGATGTGCTTTCAGCGGGTTGGTCAACATCTCAGTTCATGGATCGAAGCCTCATTCGTTGCTGTTAGTTCATGTCAAGTACAGCATGCTATGCAAATCGGGTGTGATGCCTGAACTTCTTGACATTGGCGACGTCAGCCGGGAGTCCTCAGGATGTCACAACTGAGAGTCCATGTTGATTCACTGGGGTTGTTTCAGGTTTCGATTTCAGTGAGTTTGTTTGCTTGCTTCAGGATGCCTTTGCGGTTTGTTTGAATTCTGTGATGTTGATTTCAGCGGTTGAAGTTCTGGGTTTGCGTATTGTCAGATGTTTCATGACTTACGGCAGATGTTAAGAACCACAGGACTTCGAGTCAGGCCAGTAGGTTTCGCTGCTGGCACAGAACGTGGCTGTGGCACGGCCGAGATCTCAACTTTAACGCAAAGGTGGAAAAGTGTTGAGTGCTTGCAGTGTGTGCATTGGTGAACAGTGCACCAAGTTTCAGAGCATTTTCAGTCATGTTGGCACAACATGTTTCAGGACAGGCACTCAGGGTCATTCCAAATTTCAGCGGCGTCAGAGCCGATTCAGACTCAGACTCAGTTGGAGAACTTAGCTTCAGCTTCAGGCGATTTTAGTCGCACTTGTATTTACTTGCAACTTCACACCTCATCTGTATTACACACATGCTATTTCACGGGATGTTCATCAACTGGCAGCTGAAACATCGTTTTGATTGGTGGTTTGTTTGTTTAGTTTCTTTGCAATCCCGCGGTTAGTCCTCGGGCAGTGCTGTGTACCATGGCAGTCGATGATGTTGCTCGGAGAGCATACCTGGCAGAGCATGTGAGCTCAGATCTGCAATATATTTGGCAAGAGTGCGATGTTTCGCTGGGTACACAACATACGCTGGCACAACATTACAAGACCATGAAGGTCTTCAGTTCGATGTGTGATACAAAGGCAGAAGTGCGGGAGGCATTGCGCACTGACTTTCGTATTGATCCAGCAACAAGTCCAGAGACTAGAGCAGATGTTGCCAAAGTGTTGACGGCATGGGAGTTGTCACGTTCAATGACAGCAAAAGAGCAAGAGCTTCAAGCAGAGACGAAAGTGTTGGGCATGCCGCGCGTTCTTCAGCATACTGAACGCCAGGCCATGGTGAAAGCTGTGGAAGTCACATTGGGTAAGCTTCAAGATGCAGAGATCCCTAGCAATGAGTACCTGGCCTTGAAAGTCGAGGAGTGCGAAGCCAATGAACCCCAGGCTCTGGGGCTCGATGAGGTGTCTTCGCGTTCAGACACGAGCTCGTCGGCATTGCAGACATCGCTTGATTCATCTGGGCATGTCCGGGTCACGAAAGTGAAGACCAAAGGGCGCCTCCCAGAGGACACAGAGTCACTTCGCAGGGCCTTGAAGCTGGAGGCCATCAGCTGGCTTTGCATGTCAGCAAAGTTTCGAAACAAGACATGGCTCCATGGGCTGGAGTTGCAGCACTGGACAAAGTACACGGAGTATTTGCTTGGTGAAAAGGTGCTGGGGTTGAAATTCAACGTTGAAGGCCAGACCCATGCAGTGAAACCTCCATGGGCAGTTATCCTCAGCTACGAGCAAAAGATGCGCAAAGAAGTCTTCAAGCTTGTGCAGGCTGGTACCCACACTGTTGCGGAAGGCTTGGCAGCGGTGATAAGGGATGCAGAAATCAAGGAAGCGCACTTTACAGCTCCTATTGCTTTGGGGGTTGGCTGGAACAACCAAAGGACCACGCAGCCACAGCCCAACAAGTGGCAGCGAACGAGTTACAAAGGGAAGCCTCAGCACAAAGGAGCCAAAGGTGGAAAAGGAAAAGGCAAGTCTGGCAAAGGCAACGCCAGGGATTTCAACGGCAGCAGCTTGGTCACACACACGCCGGATGGTCGTGAACTATGCTTTGCATTCAACGCTCAGGGGTGTTCTGGAAAGTGTGGCAGGGTACATGCATGCCGAGTCCGTGGATGTTACGCAAAACACTCGGCACGTGAACACCACAAATATACCGGCTCCAAGTCTCAGACAGCAAGTGGTGAAGACCAGGGCAGACCTGGTGATGAGTGACAAGCACAGCGTGGGGCTTCTGAGAAGAGCGAAAGCTCTGTTAAACAGCGTTTGAATGTGCTCTATTTGTTTGCGGGAGCTCCACGTCGTGCTGACATCAATTCCTTTTTGCATGCAATTTCCCTGGCACAGGATTTTGACCTGAATGTCCGCGAAGTGGACATTGAGCGCTCTGAGTCTGACGACCTCAGCAGTGCACAGCTGTGGGAACAACTTTTTGCAGAGATTCGTGATGGCAAGTATGATGTGATTATCATGTCACCACCATGCGGGACTTGGTCAAGAGTCCGCTTTCAATGGCAGCTGCATCCAGGGCCGCGCCCACAGCGCAACAAGTCGTGGCCCTGGGGTTTTCCATGGTTGTCAGCTGCACAACGCAAGAAAGTTGACGTGGCAAATTATTTTGTTTCTCAAACTATCCAGGCTGCATACATTGCCTCCGCAGCAGGGACCTTCTTTCTGATTGAACATCCAGAGGATTTGGGGTCAGTTAATGGTGAATACCCAGCATCGATCTGGCAACTGGAAGACATGCGCGACCTTCAAATTGCCACAGAAGCGACAACATGGGCAATTTTCCAATGCGCCTTCGGGGCGGACACCAGCAAACCCACCAGGTTTCTTTCTACAATACCGGGCATCAAGTCGCGCTATGCGAAGTGGCCGTCATTTGATCAAGATGGCCGATATTTGGGGCCATTGCCAGCTCGGTGCACTCACAAGCGTCATGTCAGGCGTTTGATTGGAAAAGACTCCCAGGGACGTTGGGTCACCGGGCCTGCTGCAGCATATCCACCTGGCTTGTGCAAATATCTTGCAACCCTTGTGGCCTCCGTCCTGCGGAAAGGGGATCACCACAGGGTTAAAGAGGGGCTTGTTTCTCCGAGACCTGTTTCCCCTCCTGCTGAAGCGGTTACGAAGCATGTGGCTCCTGAGTCGAAGCAGATACAACAACAACAGATTGAAGTTGATGAGGAGGACAAACAGTCGCTGGCTGAACAACCGGCGGCACAGGCTGTTGGTACCAGTAAAACAGTAGAGGTGCAGCACACTGTTTCGCGTTTCAACTGGGGTAGGCCTTTGATGGTGGAATGGTCAGGTGAAGAGAGAGAGATCGTTGATGGTTTTGGACTGTGCTCACCCAATAGGTGGGCGCCTGGTTGCAGAGGTGTTGGACAGAGCGTGCGTTCAATGGAGCTCAATACAAAGATCCACGATTTGTTGAGGAATTTTGTCCATGAGCAGCTGGGAGACCTTCGCCTTATGGCTTTCAAACTGGCGACTGGGAAGTTGACGGAGTCCCCCTTTGGGGGGGACGCTCTTGACCTGTTAAGGAAGCGGTGGGCAGCTTTGCTGCCGGTCCCAGGCAGTGCTATGGGGAGAGCAGAAGGCCAACCTTTCTTTTTGGACCTCATGGCGCAGACTCTGAAGATCCAGGAAGATCCGGATCATGAAATTTTGGTGGCAGACAGAGACTCCTTTTCGTCTGGCGTGCCGGTTGGGTACGAAGAGCCTATACCACCTGCTCCTGATGTGTTTCGTGCCCGGTTAAAACAGAGCAACCTGGACTCTTCTGAGTACATGGAGGAGGCACGCAACTACAAGTCTGCGGTGGAGAACAAGGAAGGGCTTGAAAGCAAGTTCAGAGAGGACGAGGCGCAAGGCATGATGTTCCCCACGACTATGGGAGTTTTGAAAGAGCGCTACCCGGGAAAACCTATCCTGGTGGCGGCCATGGGGGCAATCAAGAAACCAGATGGGAGCGTTAGGCCCATACATGATGGGACTCACTTTGTCCAAGTCAACAATGGCATCAGGTTTACTGACAAGCTAGATTACCCTGGGCCACCAGATGTTGCAGGGGCAGTCCGGTGCGCGAGGGACACCATGAAGGCTTTCTTCACGGTGTCAGCAGACATCAAGGCGGCGCACAGGTTGGTCAAGATCAGGGAAAGCGATTGGAGGCTTTTGGTTTGTAAGTCAGACTCTGACTCCAAAGTGTGCTGGGTCAATAAAGTCGGCACATTTGGGGTGTCAAGTGCGCCTTATTGGTGGAGCAGGTTGTTTGGCCTTGCAGGCAGGCTGGTGGCTAGGCTGCTCTTGGACAGGTGGATTTTACAACTGGTTTACGTGGACGATCTCCACGTTGTTTGCGTGGGTGAGCAGAAGTTTGAGACTTTGTGGATGGCAATTGCGGCCTATGAAGCTTTGGGCACACCTTTTGGATACAAGAAGTTTTCTGGAGGCATGGACGTCCAGTTTGTTGGATACCGTGTTGACTACCGCAACATGGAGGTTGGCATAAGTGGAGCCCGCGGTCAATGGCTGCTTAGTTTTCTCAGAGAGCTGAGGAGGGATGGCTATACAGTGCATGTCCACAGGTTTGCAGAGTTTCTTGGGCGGCTCGGCTTCACCTGCCGCGTCCTGTTGTGGTTGAAGCCGCATCTGGCCCCGCTTTACTCTTGGGCGTCAGCAGTTAGCAAAAGCACAGTTGCTACGGCCCCACGCCTGGTCAGGCTGGTTTGCATGTTTCTGGAAAAGCAGTTTGAGGAGCAGAAGTTCATGTTTTCTTGCGTGAAGCCGCAGAGGCTTACAAATGCGAAAACAACTTGGTGGTTCTTGCGGGGTATCACTTCCCAGACGGAAGGTGGTTTTCAGTGCGGGTCACACCGCGTGATGCTCCTTACTTGTTCAAAGAGAACGGAGACAGTGAGTGGGCTTCGGCACCAGCTGAGTTGCTTGCCGTTTTGGTGGCGCTACGGTTGTTTGGCTACCTGGAGCCCAAGACAGGTAGGACGTGCATACGTTTGTGGATTCAGAGCGGGACTGACAACCGTTCCATTGACTTCTTGTCCAAAAAGAACTCCACTACCCGCTGGCCTCTCACCTTAGTCAACATGCAGCTTTCACATTTCTTGATGAGGTCAGGTGTCAGGTTGAGTCTGGCGTGGAGACCGAGGGACGAGAACACCCTCGCTGACGATTTGACGAACTCCAAGTTTGGAGGGGTTGACATGGACAAGAGAATTTCCTGCCTGTTTTCAGATTTAGATTTGAGTTTGTTGGCGAGCCTTTGGGAAGCCAGAGAAGAGTACTTAGACCGCGACTCTTGGGCGGTTTACGGAAAAGGCAAAGACAAAGGTGAAAAGACGGCATGGGGTTAATTTGACAGCCCCCCTTCAGTTTCAGCGTCAGCTTCAGTCAACGTTGCCTCGTGCGTTGCATTGGGGACATTTTGTCCTCGTCCACGTTTCAAAGATGTGTTCACGATGAAAGACACTTGGAAGAGATTTCGCACGATGGTGGCAGTTAGGTCTCAGAAATCTTTCACAGCAGTGCCGTCACCACCAGACAAAAAAGGAGTGGAGCGTTTCCGTGTTCGATCACTTGTTTGTTCTTCAGTTTGCAGATGTCCAGTTTTGATGTTTTCACATGTCAGTTGGTTCAGTTTGCGCGTATACCGCGATCGCGCTCTTGTTTAACTCCTTTGTGTTCTCTCGCGTTAGTTTTAGTTTACCCCATTACTCACCGCGCCCCTTTGTTTCCCCATTGTTTGGAGAACAGGATATTTTGGGTCACCAAAGTGACTGTTTGTAAAACAGTGGGGTGGGTGGGTGGTGGGGGTTTGGTTGAGGGTTACCTCTCTCGTGTATTTGGCCTTTGGGCCTTCTGGGTTCCTCTTCGCGTGTTCCTCAAAAAAAAAACCTAAATGAAACAAACCAACTTTTGCAACGCCTGAGTTTCAGTTTCAGTTGCCTCTGTTGTTTGGTGTTGTTGGTTCTCTTTCGCAAGATGATCTCATTTCAGTTTTCAGTTGCCTTGCTTGTTACTGTTAGGTTTGTTAGGTTTAGGTTTTTGGAACACTCAGAAATTTGTCTTACAATCTGTTCAAACTTCAACGTGAATTCAGATTCATTTCTCAGTTTTATATTTTCTGTGCAGTTTCAGTTGTTCAAATTTTTGTACCACACCCCCCCACCCTTATTTGGTTGGACTTGGGTTCTCGTGGCGACCACCATCTTTGGCACTGGATTGGAACTTCGCTATTTATTTGCTTGATGTACAATCGAATTTCGGGGACATTTTGTCCTCGTCCACGTTTCAAAGATGTGTTCACGATGAAAGACACTTGGAAGAGATTTCGCACGATGGTGGCAGTTAGGTCTCAGAAATCTTTCACAGCAGTGCCGTCACCACCAGACAAAAAAGGAGTGGAGCGTTTCCGTGTTCGATCACTTGTTTGTTCTTCAGTTTGCAGATGTCCAGTTTTGATGTTTTCACATGTCAGTTGGTTCAGTTTGCGCGTATACCGCGATCGCGCTCTTGTTTAACTCCTTTGTGTTCTCTCGCGTTAGTTTTAGTTTACCCCATTACTCACCGCGCCCCTTTGTTTCCCCATTGTTTGGAGAACAGACGACCGGTGGAGTCCGCTCCATCTCAACCAAGAAAGAAACCAGGTGAGTTGAAGATTGCCCGACAAGACCCAATTCGTGCATCTACTTCTGATGGACCTGCATTGCCTAAAGCCTCTCCGAAAGTGTCACCAAAGTCTCCGTCTCCGTCTCCAGATGTTGCTAGGTCAGATGTGCGTGTTTTCCCAAAGACACCCCGGTGTCCTGCATGTGATTCTGGAATGGATGTACCTGGAATTAGGCATAATGCTGAATGTAAGAGAAAACGTGCTGCATTTGAGGCGAGTGAAACTCCCGTTGAAATGCCAGATGTTGTGCCTAATGTTGCAAGACCGAGACTTGAGGTGAGACATGAAGATATGGAGGTTGAGATTGAGAATGGCCCAACTCCGGTTGGCGCAGGTTCAAGAGAGGTTGGTCTAAGTATGGACACTGAAGGTTCAGGCGTGAAGAGAGAAGCAGAACAGTCTGTGCAAGATCTAGAGGATGAGATGGCTGCTGAACGTGCAGCTGGAACTCAAGAACCCATGACTCTTGATCTTTTTCACATGGACAATGCATGTCATGCCTTAGGACCTGTTGCATGGTGTTTAGAACAAGGACCAGAGAATGCACGAGCTACGAGTCGTTGTTTGATGCTGAGCTTAATTCAATTAAGTTTGCACATGGGAAGGATCACCAGTGTGTGAAGGTGAAACTTGGTGGTTCTGAAGTGCTGCTGTGGAAACCAGATGAAGTAATTGATGACAGCTCACTCATGCAACTTGACGTGGACTTAGGTTTTGAGGGTATGAAAGAAGAAATTGGTAATTTGGAGAAATGTGGCGCTGGTAGAGTCACAGGACAGGCTGAGGTTGATGCATTGAAAAAGAAACACCCGCTCATGCGTGTGATTCCAAGTAGATGGGTTTCAGCATACAAAAGTGAATCACGAGTCAGAGTCCGGATAGTTGCAAAGGACCTGAATAAAGGAATTAGTGCACGAAAGCTGGGAATTTCGAGCCCAACACCAAGCATTGAGGGCCTGCATTTCGTTCTCACTCTTGCTGCCCAACGTGCTCTTCGACTGAAAGGACTTGATGTTTCCCACGCCTTCATGCATTCACCTCTTCCTCATGGACTTGTGATTGTGCTGAAACTGCCCCTCTCGGTCTCTATGCCTGATGGCTCACAAGCCTACTTGTTGCTCTATAAAGCCTTGAATGGTCTTCGAGATGCATCGCTGCACTGGCTGAATTTGCTGAGTGACAGCATCCGTGGTGTTGGATTGACTTCTGACGAGGTCGAACCATGCATTTATCAAGGTGTCGTTAATGGAGAACTTGCACTGCTTGTCGCATATGTTGACGACCTACTCCTTTGTTGCCAATCTGAGAAAGCTGAGAAGATTGTGGAGAAAGCAATTGGCAAAGCCGTGCCCTTGAAGGAGACCGGAATCATCCTTCCTGCACGACATGGAGGTGGACGTTTAATTTTCATTGGCAGGCATGTGCATCGTGGAATTGATGACGACTCTTTGACAATTGGCGTGGATCCAAAGTTTTTGGATACGACCTTTACGGAATTCAACATCACGAAAGGATCTGCATCGGTGCCGGATGTGGCCGGCATTTTGGACAAGGCCATGGGCGACAAGAATCAATTGCAAGAACTCTCTCCCTCTGCGTACTCACGATTTCGCCGAGCACTTGGCAAGCTTCTGTGGATGGCACAGTCTAGGCACGACCTGAAGCTGTATCTCAGTCTAATCGGAAGTCAGCAAGCAAAGCCCAACCAAGGCACTGAGGCTGCCATTCGTTCTTTGCTGCGATTTCTGTTTGAAGATGTGGGAACATGTTTGAGGTTACCATCCCCAGAATACGAGAATTTGATGATAGGGCCTGCAAGACATTCAATTTTGCATTCATTCTCTGATGCATCATTTGCTCCATACAGATTCAATGGTAGAAAGGGAATTTCTGGTGGGGTTGTTTTCTGTGAAGGTGCATTGGTTAGGTCATTGGCTAGGCAACAGCAGTCTGTGTCATTGTCCTCTTGTGAAGCAGAATTGTATGCATTGCAAATGGTTGCCCAGGAATCAGTTGCGTTTAGCAATTTTTGCCATCGTGTTTACACAGGGATTGGTGAAATGAGAGAAAGAGATGTGCCGCAAATCTTGCTGGAGTCAGATAGCTCTTCAGCCTTGCAATTGTTGGTCGGACAGGATATACCCAAACGAAGTAGACATGTTGAAATTCGTATGGCCTGGATGAAAGCTAAAATTAGCTCAAATGAACTTTTGGTTGAACACAGGGCCGGAACGGACAATGTGGCAGATTTGTTTACCAAATGTTTGGGGACCAAAGATTTCCTGAGACACCGCACAAGCTTAGGGTTTGAAACTCCTGAAGTACCTATGCAAGACCTGCATCGAGTTCGCGATGTCATGCTTATCAACAGTAGGGTTGATCACAAGCAAGATGTTGCATTTGTGGAAGTTTGTTGTGGGACTAATTCAGCTTTGAGAGAAGCATGCAAAGTTGCACGCATGCCCTATATCGGTATAGTCAAACGAATGGAAACTGCGGACATGTTTCAAAAGGTGAAAGAGTTTGTTGAGGTTCACCAACAGTTAGGCTACCGTTGGGTGCATGTGCACGCTTCTACTCCTTGTAGCTCAGGGTCTCCACTCAAGAATTTTTCTGCAACAATCGAATCAGAGGCAGACAGGTCATGGAAAGGTATCATGGAGAACGTCTCTAAGTATTTGTTGCTTGGGAATTCGAGGTCTTTCGAACTGCCCCGAAACAACAACATATGGAAACGTGAAGAGACCAAACGAGTTTTGAAACAATGTGGTTTGCAATTTGATGCTGAAGTGTTTTTGTGTCAAACCGGTATGCAAGCACCGAATGGACTGCCTATCGGTAAAGTGCTTATCTTTTGTAGTGCGTCAGCTGGTTTTTGCAATTTGCTCACAAGGCGTTTTGGTTGGTGCGAATGTGAGAAACATGCAGGGATGTACGATGTCAACTGGACAGCAACCGGTGTGTATAACAAAGAACTGGCAAAGGCCATTTTGGCCGCAGTTCGTGCTGGACGAAAGGACCCCTGAGCATGTTCATGATTTTTGCATGTCGCATGAAACAACCAAAACCAAACAAACGTTTTTTTTTGTGTTTTGACCTGCATGTTGCATGATTTTCTTGAAGAAATGTGCGTGGCAGGTGGAACTGTTTTTGGTTTTGATTTGCACGTCTCCGGACGTCGCCAGTTTAAAGGGGGGACGCGTGATGTGTGAAGGAAAGTTTTTGGCATGTGAGAACCAAAGATGTTTTGCATGTCTTATTTCAAACAAATTTGAAACCAAATGACAGTGATGTGGAACACAGCAGTCATGTGAAGCACAGTTGTTTCATTTTTGCGAAGCACTGGCGTACGCGAAACACAGTTTTGATGTGAGAGACAGTTGTTGTCAAAGAACTGCATTGATGTAGAAACACAGTGATTTTTGCATGTTCAGTCATGTCTACATGTTCAATTGATTTTGCATTGGGCTGATGTGGACAGGGTTGGACAGAAGTTTGTTTTCGTTTGCAACGTTTTGGATACAGAATGCAAGTCAGAACACTGCCTGGAGAACTAAGGATGTCAGGTTTCAGAATTCACTCACACGCCCAACTCAGCAGTTGCGGACACTTAGGAACCCCTGAAACGGCTAAACTGCTGCACTCGACTCCTGCGTGTGTGTGTGTGTGAGGGTTGAAACAGTTCACAATTAGGAATTAGGTTCTGACGTGACGCCATGGCTTCAAAACCACAGCAATGGCATAGTGATGCTTCTGGATGGTACCGACAGAAGGAGAATTCGATGCCTTACAACCCCAATGACCCAGTCTTGGGAACGGACATGACGCAGGGAGAATGGGACCAATTGCGCGAGCTTATGCGCAAAGCTGAGGCAGGTGGGAAGATGAATGAACTCTTGACCGTGCACAAGAAAGAGGTCAGGAATGCTCCTATGAACCGACATTACCCACCGGATGATGATGATTGGAAGGACTGTGAAGAATCGCATGTGCCTCCAAGTCCCTCCAAAGTGCATGCTCCGACAGGCACGAATTCATCAGCTGCATCGGCTGCACCACCTGGTGCCCTATGGCCGGATGCCTACAGCCAGAATGCATACAAGGTGCCTCCGGCAACACCGCCGCCTACTTTGCAAGCTGGAGGGAATTCAGGGATCGTCGATGCACGTGAATATCACAAGAAATGGCAAGACAGGCCATATGATCCCAATGACGACCCTTGGATTGAGGATGATGTCAAAGACCCAAAGAATGACAAGCCTGTGATACAAATTTATGGAAATGTGGTGCAGAAGAATGCGGATATTGCAGAGGCTAAAGCTGCGGCTGCGGCCATTGCTGAGATTGCCAACCGCTACTGTGCTGATGGAGATGGTCAGTCTGCAGGGTTTCCAAAATTCAATGCACAGGTTCCTCTACCTCCTGCAGCAAAGGCAGACCCACCGATATTGCCTGCATCTGCAATTGGAAGTGAGAAAGCGTTCCAGGAGCAGAAAGGCAAAGGAAAGAGCTATGACAAGGGTGGGAAGCCTGACAATATCAAAGGTGGCAAGCCGGAATTCGAGAAAGGTGGTAAGCCAGAATTTGCAAAAGGCGGCAAGGAATTTGAGAAGGGTGGCAAAGATGACAAAGGTGGCAAGAATGTGGCAAAGGGAGAATTCAAAGGTGAATCCAAAGGAAAGGAAGGAGACAAAGGGAAGCAGGGTCCCAAAGGACCAATATTGCCTGCTCCCAAAGCTTCTGGTTCGAAGTGTGCACGCATCTCCGAAGAGCCTCCGGAGGTTGTGGAAGGCAATTCGAACAAAATACCTGACAATGGCGCTATGACCGATGGCTCCAAAAGACGGCATGAGGCTGTCGAGTCGAATTCGGATGCAGAGAGTGCCAGCAGTGTCATGGGAAGCTTTTCGTTCATCTCCGACACCGGCGACTCCCCGCCACTATTTCCAAAGGTGCAGTCAGGGCTGCCAGCAACCCACAAGTGGGATGCAAACTGGAAGGATGCCACCATCGACTATGAAGAGGTCGATTTCAATGTGCCACAGCCTGCATGGATCAAGGATACCTATCATTGGTCATGCACGCTTCTCAAGATGGGCAGTTTTGCCGAAAAGCCCATCACCTACCATGATTTTGTTGTGAGGGTCTTCAACCAAAGCATGGAGGAGTGCCGCTACGCAAAGAAGATGATTGGCCAGTTCCGCAAGAAATTAATTCCAACGCCAAGGACACAGGGTCCTGATTTCTGTGCATTCTTAATTCACTGCAGGGTAGACGCATTCCTCAATGCCGGCTATGTCTACCAGCGTGAGTTCTCTTGGCGCTAATGGAGTGATTGCGGATGCCAATGTGGAGCTGGATGTGGCGATTTTTGGTTTTGCATGTGCAATGTGCCTGGAATTTGTTGCGATGAATCCTCTCTGCAGAATCTTTGGGCTTCCTTTGCGATGAGCTGGACTGCAGGGAATTCGTTGTGGAGCAATTTCAATGTGGCACTTTGACACTGCTTTTTCATCTTTCTACATCAATGAGTATGTGGACACGGTCAATGGATTACAACACAAGGCTAATTCAAGTACACAGGTATTTTTGCAATACATCTGCAACTGGTGTGAAGATGCGACTTCGTGTGCAAGTCCTCACTGGAGGTTGAACAGATGACAGCTTTATACATATGTGTGGCATGCGAGCCTTTTGAGACTTCACTGGATTTTCGGCTGACTATGGATGGGAAACGCAGCAAAAGGGGGTATGGAAATATACACTCCCGTGCATATGGACTGCATGTGCTACGTTTCTGGATGTAACTTGCATGGTGGCTACAACATGATGTTGTCAATGGTTTATTTGGGCAGAACTCTGAAATTGATGCAGAATGGTTTGAGAACAACTGGAATTGGTTACAATACCGTGAAGATGCGTTTTATGTGCATGTGAATGTTTTTCGTCAACTTGATGAAGAAGAAGAATGTTTTTGGAACTGAAATTCATTTGCAACAAGGTTTTCTGGAGTGCAAATGAATTTGGAGATGATTTTGGTATCGACGACTTTTTGGACAAGCTCAACGTTGTTTTTCAAACACATGTGCATGCGTTTTCAACCACAACCTTGACTGGATTTGTTTTCTGCATGATGCGTTTTATTTTCGGAAGCTGCCAACTATTTTTGTCAACAGTTTGGATGTTTTTGGAATTTGTGCAAACAGTGCGTTTGAAGAGAAGATGGAAGTGAAGCTGATTTATTTTTGGAAAGATGGTGAATTCATCACCAATGAATTCACCAACATGATGATGATGTTTGTCTACCGCCGCCGTTGCATGTTGCAAAGGCAAAGCAGCTGAAACAGAAGAAGTCCAACTATAACATGCTGCATGTGCATGACAGACAATTTACCTTTGCCTTCGTGTTTTTCCTGTGTGGAAAAAGGATTTGAGAGTTTGCAGTGACAGCCGTCGTGTTTTTGGGTTTTAACTTGTTAAACGCTCGACGCGGAGTTAAGCCGACCCAATTCGACGCAAGCGCACGATACTAGTGGTTGTAATTAGGTCCTGTTGGATTTTCGCAGTAGTATATTCAAGGTAGTGTTGTTTGTCTGTTCGGAGAGTGTCATTCCAGCTGTTCCCAATCGCAAAGGAGACAGGGTTAGCCCTTTCTGCCTCTGCGGCAAGGAGCCGTAGCTCATTGCATTTGGCCTGAAAAGCAACCCGGTCAGTATCTGGTGCTTTCCTACGTAGTTTTCTATCAGGGGGCCTCCTCCCAGGCGAAGTTACCATACGAGTACTCCCTGGTGATAAAATGTACCAGGCCATGGAAATCGAGCCGGAGTTTATGCGTCCTGCCATCCTACATGGTTTCGGTACCAATGCCAAGAAACGGTTACCCGGGCGGCTCACGGAGCTGGCGCATTTTGGGTGGATGCCGCTGGCGGCCGCCGCTCTCTTGGCACGGTGAAGTGGCTGCCGCAATGGTTGCACCACAACTTCCTCCCAGTCATTGGACTACGAGTTCATGCCAAAGTACCGCCCTCCCCGCTCACCGACCGACAATTAGTAGCATTGGGATTATGGGAGCGAAAAGCGGACCGAGGACTCCAGTGTCGGGCCCTTCTCCAGGCAGTGCAGCTGGACTTTGGTCTCCCAAACACGTTTGCAGTAGTAGGCACATGGCACACGGAAGTCAAGGGCCATACCTTTGATATTGTCCACTGTGCCCAACAGATGTATACAGGCATGGCATCCAGTGAATCGCAAGCGATGCTTGATCGCCCGCGCAAGTGGGCACAATGGGTTTTCATTGGAGGAGCTTTGGGAAGACGATTCCCCCATGCAAGACCGACCTCTGATGTTACATTGTAGCCGACTTAGTGGAGGGCTCCTCAGTCCATGACCTCTTTTTTCAGAATCATGCGCAAATGAAGATCCGTGGGCAACAGCTGTCCGGCAGATTATTAGGTGTTGTCACCCCCGAGGTAAGAGTTGAGAGCGTTTCCCCCACCTTCTGCCCGATGATAGAAGCACACGCAGTTTGGAGCGGCCGAGCGAGACATTCATATGGACATCTCCTATTCACGGACATTGAGGAAGGCACCTATCAGATCGAACAGCTGCAAATCACCAACCCTGAGGTGATCCCGCACGGTATGCGATGTGCGGGTCCTGTCATGGGTAAGTTTTGACCTCCCTGACCACTTCAAGCGCACGCTCAGCATGCTGGTACAGGCTGCTGGGGAAGGGTGCAGCAGCTTACACATGGTCCCAATTGAGGGAAGAGACATCAGAGACGACCAGGTTGCGAATTGCAGCAAGTATTGATCGACATGGTGCCTACACCGGGCATGGGGAACGTGGAAGGAGGAAGTACAATCCGCGCTCTGCTGACTGAGTTCTACGGTTCTTCCACGCACGCTCATCTTTCTCTTGGACATGGTGTTGCCCCAGCTTGACGCTTATCACTCTGGCAGACAACTGCAACACCTCCAGCCGTGGGTCAGTGTCGAGCTGGCACAACAACTAGACCGTGGTCAACTAGATTCGGCCAAATGTCACGTATCAATATCAAGCCTAATTGCCGGCTTTCATGTCATTCGAATCCTGCTTTCGTCTGTGCTGATTGCATTGTAAGTGCGGAATGCACCCGTGTTTTTTGTTTTGTTTGTTTGGTGTGATTTGCCCTCATTTCTGGACCTCTTTAGTCCTTGTACAAAATGATTTTTCACTGCTTATGCTCATGTCAGGACCGAGCCACAGTGCGACATCGGCCACACTCGAGGAAAAAAAAAATGTAAGTGCGGAATGCACCCAACATCCGTCATTGTGTAACTTTGTTCTCACTGCAGCTTTTGCGGCTCTTGATAGCCTCTCACAGCACTCGTCGCACAACAGAAGCCTGACACCGGGCACCGGTTGTTCAGGGTTACGCCCACGCCAGGATGATACAACAGCTCATGACTGAAAATCGGTTCATTTCCTTGGCGCCTGATGACCCTGACGACTCGGATACAGACATGGAGCCGACAGAGCCATGCGTCACAGAAAAACCCCGTGAGGATGCGTCAGCTGACAGTGACCACTCGGTCTACTTCGATGCTCGGGAGGCTGATGATGACACTCCGACCAACTGGACGCACTCTTCCTATCGGAAAAAGAGATTGAAACTCCGCTTGGTATGGATGACACCAAGCAGAATTGGAAGTGGGCAGACGTAGGCTCTCGTCGAATGCCCCGCTCACCCCTGACATGCCCGACAGTGATGGTGGGCGACGAGAATGGAATCCGCCGACCCGCAGTCAGCCAGGTCCATCACAGGACGCTCTTTCAGTAGATTGTGGATAACCTCTCATGGTTATCGGAATATGAAACTGTCCATGTCTTCGTGGACAACCGTATGCTATCAGGAACCAATCCTCCTGAGTACTGGCAGTATTCAGCACCATGGATCAAAGGCAGATGTGAAGTCACTGGACCTTACCGAGAGAAAACAACTGCTATCTACATTCCCATCAACTCCAACATAAACTTTGCCAACTTGCAGCTTGGCGACAAGGAAGCAGGCTGTCAGAGACTATTCTCATGTACATCCATATGAAGATGCTGACTGTGGTGCATCTCGGCTGAGGCGGGGATTCAAGCTTCGGCTGAGTCTGGAAATGCGAACTCCTACGAGTGAAGGATTGAAAGTGGGCGAGTGAAGGGATTGAAAGTGGTGGCCCATCATCAACGGCAAGGTCAGACTCTGGAGTTCCTCGAGCTGAAGGTTCGTTTAGTGGACCTTCAAAGCATGCAATCGAACATGATGATGTTGGCACAGAGGCCAAATGTTTCCTCAGAGGCCAAATGTTTGCATGAAGACATCATGAGCCTAGTAAAAGCCAGCAAGCATGAGAGCGGGTGGTGTTAATCTCATAGGTGCCATTTGCAACATTGAGCATCTGGACATCGAGTCCGATGTCTCTCTTCACTCTGATGATGTGGAGCATGAACTGTGAGCTTGGATGAAGACCCCTATGAGGTCGAGATTCACGTTAGTGTATGTCTTAAAGAGCTCAGCTTTCCATACGCCCCACAGGAGCCAGAACTTCCGCAGGAGGATCTTCAAAAGCTTCACGCACTGCAGACCAAGTTGAAGTTTAGCGTTTAGTTGGACTCGAAGCCTTGAAAGATGACAACTTGCCAGTGGACTGCAAAACTTTGGAGAGAGAAAAAACATGATTCGGGTGAGGTATACTTGGCTGCAGCCGGACAGGGAACAAGCGGAATCCTTCCAATTTGCTTTTTGGCCATGAGAGAACATCAGGACGTCTTTCTCATTATGGCATGAGCATTGTGGCATCAATTGACGTCAAAGACGCCTTTCTCACAGCGAAACAAGAGGTGGACACTCGAGTGACATGCACAGATGCCAATGGAAACTCTATGCAATACAGCTTGGGCAGTGTCTTGCCCGGGCAGAGAGATGGGAGTTTGCTTTGGCACAGGGACTTGGCAAAGTTCGTCGGAGTGTTCGCTGGAAATGACAGAGCTGGATGCTTACCCAAGCATTTTGAGAAGCAAGAATGGTGATTGCTTCTTGATGGTCCATGTTGATGACCGTCTCATCGTCGGCAGCCGAGATGCCGTGATGAAACAGCTTGTGCCTTCACTTCAGTTGAAGTATGCAATCTCCATTGAACTCATGTCGAAGCCCGGGGATGAAGTTTCCTTTCTTAAGCGCCCCCATGAATTGCTGGAAGATGGCAGGATGGTTATTCGAGTGCATCACAAGCACCTCGATCAGCTGTGCAAACTCTTGTGCCTTTCCAAAAGGCTTCAGAGCAAGAAGACCCCAGGTCACAGCGAGATGGAGATTCCAGACAAGTCTCCAGAGCTCAATTCCCATGATGCTTCGATGTACCGCACTTGCGTGGGGATTCTTCTGTACTTGTCAGCTGACCTGCCACAGTGCCATCATGTGATTCGATACGTATCCACTTTCTCTTCAAAGCCAACTGAGAAATCCCTTATGGCGCTGAAACACCTGGTTGGCTACATGGCAGCACACCCCGAACAGTGCATATCTTTGAAATGGAAAGGTTTGCATGCTGGTGTTTTCAAACAGTATGAGAACGAGGAGCCGATGGTGGAAATTTTCAGCGATGCTGACTGGGCGGCTGACAGAGAGACGAGACGCTCTGTCTCGGGAACTGCAATTTACGTTGGTGGCTGTCTCGCTTATTCAAGCTCCAGGACACAGAAGATCGTGTCACTTTCGAGCGCAGAGTCAGAAACATATGCAGCTGCGTCGGCCACCATGGATGCGATCTTGATCACCCATCTTTTCATGGCTTCTCCGATGTCATTTCATGATGTGTCTGTATCTGGATTCATCAGCAGCAAGAGGTGTTCTTTCTCGCAAAGGCGTAGGTCGTTTGAGGCATTTGTCATGCAGGATCTTGTGGATGCAGGACTTAGTCATGGAAAAACGTTTGCTGGTGAGATCAGTGATGGGAGCACTCAACCCTGCAGACATTGCCACAAAGAGACTCAGCGCAGCAAGGCTCGAGTCGTTGTGTTACTTTTTGGGTATCTGGAGAGGACAATCTGGAGGGAGCACATGACCCAGGAAACATCTTCAGGCAGCTGGGTTTGATTGGCTACATCTACCTGGCCATTCGCCCTGGGGAACCCTTGAAAAGTTTTGATTTGTGACCGATGCCACAGCTTCGAGCAATGGCGCTGGATAGGACCCGATCGACAACAGCTCAGATGTGGATGCCTCCGTCTCAGACTGCCCTGCATGGTCTGAAGAGGGCATGATCCATTGGTTATACGACCGATGTGAGAGGAGGTTGCAGAAAGCCGTTACAAGGCAGGATCCCTACAAAACAAACCAGTATCTGGCCCGGCAAGGTATGCTGAGTGATATGCTGGCTGCTTTAGAAGTAGCCACCACGGAAACCAGGGGCCATATTCAGCAGGTTCTTGAAGACATCACGGACTTGTCAAGTGATGAGGATTCGCCCACGATCAACACTGGTGGTCATGCTACAGCGTTGAACTCTGGAGTGCCTACTGGGATTGCCACAGCGTTCGTGCATGGAGTGGCTGGTATGAGCCTATGTGGATGCGACATTGGCGACTTGGAAACCTCTGACATCAAGATGATCCCGTTTACAACTCTGGTTTTGACTGCGTGGACTATGGCGCTTGGTGGGTACACATGGTGCTGGCTCAGGCAACCGATAAGGCCAGTGATCTTTCCACCAACTACCTTGGTGACCCATCCAACAGCACCTGAACCTGAGGTCAATGAAGATCCACAGATCGAAGGGAGACTATTGACTATTGGTTGCCCTGAGGAGGATCAATGGACGCTTGGAGCTTGCACAGCGAAGAGGCAACAACGGGCAATGCATGAAGCATATGCAAAACCGGACGTGGTTGTTGAGCTGTGTGGCTCACTACACTAGCTGCAGCCCTCAGGAACGGCTGCGCATGGCTGAGGTGATTGCAGATACCTGCAATCTCAGCAAGGACGACGAGTCCCCACATCATGGCCTTGGAGAAGATGAGAAACATCTTCAGCTGGCAGAATCTGACAAGGCTTCCAGAGCCATGATGAGCCTTCTCGAATTTGACAAGTTCGAGGAGGTGACAAAACTGATTGGGCAACTTGGTGGAGCGCTTCGAGAAGTGAAGCCAGAGAGCTCCGTCTCAGACGAGAGCATGTCAGAGGAAACGCCAGAACAGAGGGCACAGCGCTACATGAGCTGTGGACAATCAGAGGCTTTTGGGCTGATGTTCACTATGGCCCAAGGAGTCATGAGGAAGAAACAGAACCCGATGATGGCACGGGACTTCAGGAATTCTGAGAGGCAGCAAGGAAGCACCACAGAAGAGTGTCGCTTGGTGGGGATGAGACCCATCATGCGGCTCCAGTGCCAATAGTTTGAAGCGATACAGTCTTCACCCTTAGAAAAACTCCAAAAATGGAGAACTGATGGTCACACAACTGACCTGCGGAGCTAGAGCCATAGTGAAATTCTAAAACATTTAGGTTCCAGGGCGGGGTGAAAGATACTTCCGCATTTGGTTTCATGTACATGTACACATCAGTTGTGTAGCTGTGCAGATGACATTGCACAAATCGAGTAGTGCATTTCAGGTTGTACTCTGAGGCGCTTTCGGTTCCAGAGAAGTTCGCAAAATACAATGTTGGCTGAACAGACAGCCTTGCTTGCAGCCCAGAGGAGGAGTGCAAAACATTGTGCAGCCTACCCGTACTCTGGATGACACGCACAAATCGAGAAGATTTAGTGCATTGCAGTTGCATTTACTTGGCATGAATCACATGCACAAGGATTTCACCTGAGGCCCATTTTGGCTTAGAAAAGTGCGCGAGTGCTCCGAGTTCTTTCGCAAAAACACATATAATTTTTGAGGCTGAAACCTTTTGTGCGGTGGTTGCGTGCTTAGTTTCAATGAACACTCCAGAAATGAGAAACAATTGCCTATATGTGGGCAATGAAGATACACAATTCGCTTGCCAGAACCCCTTCGCATTGCAATATTGCTGACAAACCTTCTAGGGTTTTGGTGCGTGAATTGATTTCGGCTGGATTTGTAGACAAGTCCAAAGATGCAAAAACAATAGTGTCTCAACTTGTCACATTCATGGACAAGAAAGTGGGGAAAATGTTGGAATGCTCCATTGAAATCCCCACGTAACAAAAGGTGAGTGCTTTGCAAAAAGTGCATATGTTGTGAGCGGTGTATTGAAATAAATGGTGATGTGACAAAACATTTTATAACAGTGAAATGGATGGCATCTTCAAACGAACATGGTTTTTGACTGAAGAGGAAGGAGGGAGGGAGGGTTCACACTTCCATCCCCAACAGCCACCTGACGGACTTCTTCTTGCTGCCGAATCCACAGCCAAAATCGGTGAATGGTCGTTGAAATCCCTGGGTGAAAAAAATGAGTGCCTTGGAAATTACGTTCGTTGTGAGCGGCGTATTGACAAAAAAAATCCATATTCATTGCATACGGAGAACGGTTGGAATGCGGAAGAGGCGCAACCCAACCACGCGGGGCATCAATTTTTTCCTCACCATTTGACACATTTACAGTTTCGAAACAAAACATCATAATTATGCATTGCCTTGCCAGCGTTTACCGTTTCCGTGTTTATTGTTTGATATGGGTGACATGGCACATGCAAAAATAACAGACGATATAGTGTAGTCAATGTACGTATCGTAGAATTCCACTGGACTTGCTTGAGGATGATTTCACCTGCAATTTTTTGTTCACCATTTTTTTTATAACCCAGGCGAACTGATGCCATGCCCAACTTTGCATTCTGAGATACTGTTAATTATTTTTGTATTTTTTTTGCAATGTAAGTTCACATTGATGTTTTGAGTACAGGCGACTTGTTTTTCAGTTCTTGGTTGTTGCGTATAGTTGTGTTGGGAGATGAACACTCACACAACGACGACAACAACCACCACCACCACCAACAACAAATCGATGCATTCTTCACCAGTGGAAACCAACCAGGACTATGAATTCAGATGTTTGTCGCCATACACAAATGGTTGGCCACGCAAGTGTTTGGTTTTGCATTTGTGAAATTCGTCAAGTGTTTGTTGTTATGTTTGTGTTGGTTCACCTTGTTTTTATTTGACAGGTTTTGAACGTCATTGGGCATGTAGGCATGCGTGCTTGTTGCACCAAAAACACGTTTTGCGTGATGGCCCCGGGTATGTTTCTTTTTCGGGGGTAAGTGTTGGGTTTCTGCTGCGGCACATCACGAAAGGTAGCTCCAGAGGGGCTACCTTGAGTTTTACTTTACGAAGTAAAGGGGAGGGCGGCCAGCCCCGTTACCTGATTCTTCAGGAGATTGCTAGTCATTTTAGTACCCCCCCCCCATGTTTTTGTTTCGACCTAATACCTACATAGGTACATGCATGAGTATTGAGCACATTTATATGCGCCTTCAAGGCTCAAGAAAGAGGTATATAGAGTAACCCTGTAGACAAGCACGGACCGGCAATAGGCTGAGTAAAACAAGTGCTGTCATTGGGGAAGACGCCTTAGCTGATCTTGAAGTAGACGCTAGGGCCCCTCTTCAAGTGGTAGCGGAGCTGTGATCCCTCATTGAGGGTGAGCTCCAGGTAGAGCCCAAGAAATGGCAAGCCATGGCTATGATGATGATGACTTCGACATTGTCGATGCAAATGAATGGAACCAATATGACTCTTATGCAATGAGAAGAGCACCCCAGCAAACACAGATTCATATGACGCAACAGATGACCACAAAGGTTGCTCCAGCCTATGATGGGCGAACCAGCTTCTTTGCTTTTGAGGATGCAATTGATGACTGGTGTGACATTACGGAGTGAGAACCAGAGAAACGTGGTCCAGCATTGCGCAACAGACTGGAAGGAGATGCTCAACAATACAAGAGGCTATTGGATAGAGAATTACTCAGGGATCCCTATGAAGGAGTGGCTTATTTAAGGAGTGGCTTATTTTAAAAGATTTCTACGACCTCATTTCATCAAAGGTGCCCAGAACGTGTTCTTATACCGTTTCATGCAGTTCATGAAGTTCAACAGAGGAACCATGGATCTTCAGAAGTGGATGACTAGATTTCAACTCACTGGCAATAGACTTATTGAGTCTTGGATGGATTTACTTCCAGAAGTAACAGTGACTAGTCCTGAAGCAATTCTGTTTGTTCAACGACGTCAAGAACATGAACGAGATCAACAAGAGAGAGCTGAAGTAGCAGCAGCCTCAGGAACACCCCATGTAGCTGTTCCTTGGACAGATGAACTGGCACTAGCGGCATTCAGACAATCTCAGGAAAATCGTAGAGAAGCACAGCGACAAGCATTCCCACTGGGTGAAAATTTGCTAGCATTGATTTTTGTAAGTCTAGCTGACCTGAGTCAAGATCAGAGAAACACACTCACAAGTATCATGACACATCGTGGACGAACCCTCGATCGATACAGTATTCAAGAACTACGTGACCTGTTTTTGGAAATGTTTTGCACTACCAAACAGCAGTTGACAATCCATTGATGCAACCCTCTGGCATGGCACAGAGAAGATCTTTCCTCGTACTGGATGAAGGTGAATTAGAAGGAACCGACGGCTATTGGGCCGAAGATGAAGAAGACGGCGCAGAAGGATTCCTGGATGCTTTAGAAGATGTTTTCTGGGTTTATGATGACGCCAACTTCACATGGTATCAGAGAAGGTTCCAAGGCAAATACATCAGACGAGACAAAGGTAAAGGAAAGAGAAAAGGAAAAGGAAAAGGCAGAGGAGGACGAAGGTTCTTCAAATCAAGAAAAGGAAAAGGCCGAGGAAAAGGAAGAAGAAAAGGCCGTGCTCACATGGTGAGTGAAGAAGGTTATGAAGATGAATGTCAAGAAGATGAATGGAATGAAAACTATGACGGCTATTGGGCCGATGATCAAACCTGGAATGAAGGCTATTGGGCCTATGATGATCTGTACTACATGGATGAGGATGGATACTTCCAGAAGAAAGGAAAAGGAAAAGGAAAAGGAAAGAAAGGCAAGAAAGGCAAGGATGATGATGGAAAAGGAGGAAAGCCAGGAGATGGAAAAGGCAAGTCGAACTATGTTCAACCTCAACCCACATCAGTTCCTGCCATACAGAATCAACAAACTCAACAAGCTCATTATTCTTCTGCAGCTTCAAGTTCTGGTCATGGTTTCTTTTCATTTGGAACAACTGAACCAGTACGTGTTGATGTTGCAGAGACAGAGCCAGCACGTGTTGATGTTTTGACATCCACGTATGCAGCACAAGATGAACAACGACGTCCTCGTCGTGGAGGACAGAACCAACGTGATGCAAGAGCACATCAAAACAGGAGAGAAATGAAGAGATTCCCTGTTCTGGTTGGAGAAGTTGGTGCACTACGACAAGGTGTACAACAACGTCCAGCTGTAGTGCCCAGGCAAGTTGGTCTTCAAGAAGGTGAGGCTTCATGGAAGCCATTGGCAGAAGGCACATCATTGTTTTCACATGGATGCTCTACAGAGATAGAGGAACCATCACAGCAGAGTGCTTTTTCATTTCATACTGTACAAATTGATCTGGCATGTGAGAATGGACTAGCTTTTCACACAGAGAATTCTGCACCACCAACTGTGTGTATTCTGGATCTTGGATGCACAAGAGCTATGGGCTCTCGACGAGCAGTTGAAGCATTTTGCAGATATGTTGACTCACATCCCAACAGTGGATTCTGGTATGAAATTCAGCCAACAAGTTCAAGATTCTTCTTTGCAAACTCACAACAATCAAAATGTACTGAGAAGCTCGTGATATTCATGTATGATCATGGATGGAACACTCAGTTTACAGAATTCGACATTGTCGAAGAAGGTGATGTCCCGTTATTGATGTCACTTCCACAGATGAGAAACCTTGGATTTCAATTTGAACTTACTCCAGAGAAGGCTTATTTGTCCTGTGCACGTATTGGCATGAGAAAAATGGTTTTGAGGACAGCCATCAGTACTCATCTCACTCTCGACCTACAAGATGTAGCATGGTACATGAGCCAAGTTCATTTCAAGACTCCACAAGTAAAAAGTTTCTATTCACAACACGATCACTTTGAGTACAGTCAGATTGCTGTCAAACAAGATGATCATGAAGGAGAAGCTTTGGTGACTGGTGACTACTGGCAGGTTGATCCACTACGTCGTGAACTCATCAGGCACCACAAGGACAAGAGAATGAACTTACATGAGATGACTCGATCAGAGAAAACTCCAATTCCAAAAGGTCAACTTCTTGATGAGAGAGAAACTCACATGGAATTCCAGAAGAGCAAGAAGAAGGTTCTTCACAAGGACAACTGGCGCACTGAGAAGAAGAGGTTTTCTGAACAGAGTGAAGAGTTCTGGAAGGGCAAGACCATCTACAAGATCAAGGAGGACTACGTGATCCCAGATGACATTGTCAGAAGTGACATTGATCGTGCAAAGCCCTTTCGTGGAAACATTGATGATCTTTTTCACCCTGAGTCAGCCTCTTCAGTGCCATCAGGTGTACAGAAGAAGAAGCCAAGCTCCTTAAAGAAGGAGGAAGGCAAACCGATTTCAAATGGCCCAGGCTCGAAAAAGATTGAGGTAGGTCCACCTGCAGCCAAAAGACACGTAGGTAAGCAGAAACCTCAGGTTGTCGATGACTCTCAATCAGGTTCATCCAGAAAGAAGGTTGTTGTCTCCTATCCCAAGCTTGATGAAGAAGATGAGCTTGATAAGGTAGCTAGGGAGTTAGGTTTGGACAAAATTGATTCAGATGAACCTCAAGTCATTGAACCAAAACATTCTGCACCTGCGCGCAACCGTGGTAAGCAAGATTCAGAAAGTCAAGTTGAGAAACTAGGTAGTGATGCTCTTGAGCCTAGGCGAGTTTCGATTCCACTGCCTGGTAGTGAAGTGCAAGCCATGACACCAGCATACAGAAAGATGCTCAGGAAACTGGAGGATAGTGTGGAACTTTACAAGCTTCATGTCAAACACTATCACATGTCTCCTACTCAATTCAGACGAAGGACTTCCATGTTAGGACTTCCTGACTCTGTTTATCAGAAGTATGAGGAGATGTACAACAAGTGTCGTGTGTGTAGTACTTCTATTGCACCACCGCCGCGAGCCAGAATTTCAGGCATACGATCCACCAACTTTGGAGATGTTATCTTTGTTGATCATGCTGAAATTCAGTTGAGGAAGAACAAGTACATGGTGCTGCTTGTTCTTGATGGTGCAACCAACTTACTTTGGGCTACGGCACAAAACTCACTGAACAACAAGGAGACCATTCAGGCTCTAAGGTTGTGGAGTGATGAACACAATTGTATGCCTAAAGCCATTGTAGGTGATGAAGCTTTCTTTCAAGAAGACTTTCTGACTTATTACCGAACTCATGGTATCAAGGAATGTCCCTGTGGTTCAAGAACCCCATGGCCTAACAGAGCTGAATCAGCTGTCAGACTTTTCAAACGACAATGGCAAATCATGTCCAAGAACCTTGAAGATGATAGGTTCAAGGGAATCACTATCAGAGAAGCTGTGAAGCGTACTGTTTGGGCCAGAAACACTCAACTCACTGTTAGTGGTTATTCTCCTTTGGAAATTGCCACTGGTAGAAGACCACCAGATCTTCTGGATATTGAGACTTCTGATCCTGCTCAACTTAGTGTTGACCCTTTACCTGAAGACAAAACACAACTCGAGTTGCAAAGGTTAGCACTGAGGGCACATCAGGAAGCCAGACAAGCTGCTGACCTCAGACATGACATGGCCAAACGAACAATGCCATCAGATGGACCTTACAACCCAGGTGACAAGGTTTTCGTTTGGAGTTCCCCTGTCAATGCTAATGCTATTGCTTCAAAGGCATGGAAGAAGGAAAGATGGATCAGAGGTACTGTTATCCCTCAAGAAGGTGCTATGGTCAATGTTCATGTTGATAACGCAGTCATGCGTGTTAATCAATCGAAGGTGAGACGTGACCATGATGAATGGCATGATGTTGCTGTTCCTGGACTTGACACATCAGAACCTGTTCCACTTGCAGTTGAAGATGAAGATGACTATGAACCAGACATAGCTGAATATGCTGAAGCCTATTTAGGTGAACAAGCTCACTGGTTTTGTCAAACTGGCAAGTGTGATGTTGTGGAACTTTTTAGTAGCAACACTGGTCTTAGTTGGCACATGGCACGATTGAACATGAAGGTTGGTGAACCCATTGACCACAAGCATGGTTGGAGTTTCAACAGTAAGAAGAAACAAAACCAAGTTTGGAAACAACTTGAGAAGCTTGATGAAGGTGTTGATCACAAATCCTTCACCAAATTCCTGGAAATACTCGGTATTCAAGTTTTGCCTTGATGTGATGAAATGGCAAGCTGACCGAGGAAAAGGTTTCTTGGTGATTGCACCACCTGATTCAGGATTTGCTCAGTTTTTGGCTTGGAAGAAATTTCAGAAGGACAGAATCAAGTATCACATTGGTTGTTTCAATCTTGATATGACAAATTACTGTCGTTGTGATCCTTCAATCAAGAACTTGCGTGTGTATTACAATCATGATGAAGACTTTGACATGTTGGAACCACAGCATGCCTTCAATAGAGAAGGGAAGCTTTGGAATGATCCACAATGGAAGGTCTTACCATCTCACTTGTGTTCATTCATTGCGCAGTTCACACAACTTGTACCTTTGCAGAACATGAGACAATGTTTCTTGTTTGAAGATCTGTTGGAACATTTTGATGATGGAGCATTGTGTGGCACGTCAATGTTTTTGAACCGTGAACCTGAGTGCTCGTGTTTGTTGCAAGATTTGCATCATGTTGAGACCTCGATTCCAGTGCCGTTGAAGCACATTCTTCCACAGAGATTTACCACTCAGTTACTTGTTCAAACATTGAGGAAGATTGATCAGTTGCCAAGGAGTACAGAGGCTAGTGTCAGAGAATCAACTGACCCCAGAATCATTGAACTGATTCCTGGACTTCAAGATGTCAGAAAGAAGACATTGCCTCAAATGTACTTTGAAGATTGCAGCGTGTTCAGAGGAACGTACGGAAGAGTGAATCCTTTGTTTCAACATCCTGAAGATGCTGTCTTACTCATTTGGAAACCTGGTGACTATGATCATGTTTACTTCATGTTTGTGTCACAGTTGTATCCACATCATGAACAGTTCAAAATCCATGAATGGAGTATGATCGTCTTTTCACGAGAAACGACTGGTGCTATCAAAAGGAGAGTTGAAGATCCTCCTAGTTCAAGTAGCACACCACCAAATGGTGACGATCCCATTCATCCAGATCAGCATGGTGATGTTCCACCAAATGATGATGAGATGTTGAGTGGTGATGAACCAGAAGATCCTCTGGATGATGATAATCAACCTGATTAAAACACTGGACCTGATCCAGGTGATGATGATGATCAAGAGTACATCATTCCAGATGATTATGGACCACCACCTGATGATGATTTGGATATGCCAGGAATACAGGACTCGGGGGAAACACATCAACCAAGTTCACCATCAACTCCGTTTTCCAATCCTGACATTCCAATCGAAGAGATTGCTGATCCTGGACAAGATGACGATTCTCCACCAGGACCTGATCCAACGTCAGAGCCTATCAGAGTTCAAAGGAAACAGAGACAGATCTCAACTGATTCTACTGATGCTTTACCAAAGGCAAAGGCAAAGGTGATTATCAAGAGGCCAAAGGTTCAATTACCAGGTCATGTTCAGCCAATTTCAGTTCCTACTCAGAAACCTCATGAAGATGAAGGACCTTCACATGATCCTACTGCCTCAAGTTCACATGATAATACAATTCCATTGCCTACTACTACACCAACATCGTTTACGCCAGGTGACTTTGCGCAGCCAGCGCAACAGCAGTCTTCACAAGGAACACCAGAATTGGTATCATCACAACATGATGATGATGAAACAGAACCATACAGACGACACTCCTGTTTTGACTGAGGATGACATTGCTCAGCTTCAGGAAGAAGATGTGGACACTGAACCTTACACATCAGACCACTCTCATTTTGTCGATGTTGATGGTACTGTTTTCGTTCCTTTAGGACCAAAGGTCCAAGCTGCACCTGAGTTTGGTTCATACGATGTTACTGGATTCAAACAGTTTGAACAGTATCTTGCCAAGAATGGAAAGAAGCAGCCAAAGGCAGAATCAGTTATCACCCAAGAAGTCTTGAGAAAGTATGCTAAGGAGATCAAACAAGCCAAGCTTGAAGAATTCAGAAGTTTTCTGGACTTCACTGCCATGACTTTCAGAGACAAGAGACGTTATAAGATTGATAACTATGTCACTGGCAGATGGGTGCTTACCATCAAGGTTGATAAGGATGGACAGTTCAAGAAGTTCAAGGCTAGATGGGTATGTAGAGGCTTTCAAGATGCTCAAAAGTATGACTTTCAGACTGACAGTCCTACTGCTACCAGGTATGGTTTTCGTGTGGCATCTCAGCATGCAGCCTCGATGTACTGGGATTTACTCCATTTAGACTTGAAAACTGCCTTCCTTCAGGGGGAAACATACGACTTAGACCGACGCGTTATCCATGTTCAGTTGCCTACTGACATTGGTTTGCCTCCTTACTTGGTTGGTTTGTGCACTCGTTCCGTCTATGGACTTGCGGATGCACCACGTAGATGGTGGAACCGCCTTGACAAATTTCTGATTTCGCTTGGTATTCAACCAACAAGAGCTGACAGGTGTACATATGTATGCTATGATGGTGCTTTTAAGGAGCCAAAACAGGTTAGCTTTTCTGACTCTGAGGCAACAGAACCAGCACCTGTGACATACTACGTAAGCTCACAAGACAGTGAGGAAACGCGTGATGAATCCTCCGACATTGCTGAGGAAGTTCATAAGTCTCTTTTGGTTGAAGAAAGATTGTTTTCAGCTTGCTATCAACAAACCCAAACATGGAAACAGAGGAAGGAGTTCAAGGAGAAGAAGGTTGAAGATTGTGCTTGGACTCCTGTTGTTGATGAAACTTTGTTGAAGTTTTTGGAATCTGTTGAACACAAGTCTGGTTGGTATCCTTTTGAAAATGGTCATGCTCAAGTTGCTTATCGTGCAAAAGCTTTGAGAACTCCTGATTCACATTATGATCGAAAGAAGTTTCACTTGAGAACTTCTATTGTGAAGAGGAAAGGAGTTTGGTGGTTGCTTGAGATGAATCATGACATGAACAAGGACAATGTTTCCATAAGTTTGGAAGAAGAAGCTGAAGTACTTGTTTCAGTCTTCTTACCTTCAGAGCGTACTTATCTTGCCACGACACCACAGTTGACACCAGAGATTGTTGAACAACTCTTGGAACACTTCATGGACCCCGTGAATGGCAGTAATGCCAAGGGAAGAAAACCTATTGGCATGTGTTGTTTGCATGTTGACGACTTGTTCATTACAGGAACTCCAGAGTTTCTGGAGAAGTTCAAGAAAGTTGTCAAGTCACAATTCAAGATTGGTCATGAAGATGTGAATGATTTGATGTTCACTGGTCAACGTGTGAAATGGATCATTGATGAGAAGACCAAGAAGAAATCACATATCACTGTTGAACAATCACTTTGCGTCAGTGAACTTACTGAGGTTGTCATACCAAAAGGTTTGAAGGATGAAGACAAATGTGACAAAGATCTCCACACTGCCTACAGATCTCTCTTAGGTAGTATCAACTGGTTACAATCAAGAACCCAATTTCAGTCATGTTATCAGTTTTCACGTTGTGCTTCTGCCGCTGCTTCCCCCACCATAGGGGATTGCAAAACGCTGAACAAACTTTGCAGGCAAATTGTAGGTGACCCGATGGAACTTATGTTCTGGCCACTGCAAGGTGATCCTAGATTAGTTGCAATGCCAGATGCAGCGTTTAGGAACAACAGCGACAAATCCTCACAGCGCGCAATGGTTATTTTCATGGCTGAACCGAGAAAGGAAAAGAGCAAAAACACCAGAGGTTCTCTTATTTTCTTTGAATCAACCAAAATCAAACGTACCACTTTGAGCACAACTGTTGCAGAGTTGTATGCACTCATGAAGTGTTATGGTACATGTCAAATGTTGAGAGGACTGATCAAGGACATCACTGGACTTTCAAGTGAGATTCATGAGGACTGATGCAAACAATCTTGTGACTACTGCCAGCACTACTCATGTTCCTGAACAACAAGAGACCATTCATATGATTCAGATGCTTAGGAAAGAAGCATGTTCAGGTTCCATTGCTGACTTGTCACATATCAGAACTCAATGGTGTTTAGCCGATTGTTTGACCAAGAAATCTGCCAATCCTCAGAATCTTACCGATGCTGTTCGACAAGGTGTTCTTAAAGAAGTTGATGCTCATCCACCATTCAGATCATTACTGGAACACAAAGCTTACCTCAGGTCATGGTTGCCAACAGTTTGCAGTCATGTTGATTTCAGACATGATGTATTTCTGTTAGGTGACACCTTGAGGGATTCTTGACTATTTTTTGAATTTGTGCCTGCGGCTCAAGAGGCAGAGTCTCGAGGATCGCACTGTTTCTTCAACATGTCGAGCTCTAGCCGGTGGAACAGGGCCTCAGCCGCATCATCTAGTGATCAGGCACAATCGAACACCCGAGGTCAAGAACATCAAAGCTATGATTTTAGTCGAAGACATTCAGCTGATGGATATGCTCTGAGAAGATCAGAGGAAATCCCAGCTGACCAATTTCGAACACCATCGACATTACCCAATGAGGATCATTTATCATTTTGCTATGATCACAGGCGCCAAACAGATTGGTTTCAGGCTCACGAGCAAGTGAGGAAGAAGAGAGAGCGCAATTTACATACATTGATGGGTCCACACAACATGAGACCAACTGACAGACATGAAATGTTCATGGACGCAATAGCTTGGATTTTGCACTGGGGAACTAGTCATGGAGAATTTGATGAATCTTTGAAATGGACTTCAAGTTTTCTGAAGTATCTCTGTGGCTTTACAACTCAGGCAGAAGAAAGCTGGTTTGATGAACGATGCAATGATTTCCACGTGGACATGACTAGCTCATCAAGGAGAAGTTATTATATGTCATGTAGCAAGAGGCTATCCAATGTGTTGAGACATTGCAGAGACAAAACGTTATTCACTGCCAGTGGAGCTATGAACATTTCCTTACTGTTTGATCAGATGCAAGGAGACAATCCCAAGGAATATCACATGTCTGGAGCAGATTTTGCTGCTATGTTACTGTGTAATCCAAAACAACGTTTCTTTGTTGAGATCTCCATGAGATGGCAGTGGTACCCATATAGCTCAATGGCAGAGTATCCATTCG
>CAMXCT020001205.1:0-40000 GCA_947184155.2 Cladocopium goreaui
CAACAACACAACAACACAACAACACACCAACACAACAACAACACACAACAACACACAACAACAACAACAACAACAACAACAACAACAACAACAACAACAACAACAACAACAACAACAACAACAACACCACCAACAACCAACAACCAACAACCAACAACCAACAACCAACAACCAACAACCAACAACCAACAACCAACAACCAACAACCAACAACCAACAACCAACAACCAACAACCAACAACCAACAACCAACAACCAACAACCAACAACCACAACAACAACAACAACACCAACACCAACAGCAGCAACAGCAACGGCAACAGCAAAAGCAAAAGCAACAACAACAACAACAACAACAACAACAACAACAACAACAACAACAACAACAACAACAACAACAACCAGCAGCAGCAACAGCAACAACAACCAGCAGCAGCAGCAACAGTGACAACAACAACAGCAACAACAAGAACAACACCAACACCAACAGCAGCAACAGCAACAGCAACAGCAACAACAACAACAACAACAACAACCACAACCACAACCACAACAACCACAACCACAGCCACAGCGACAGCCACAGCCACAACCAACAAGAACTACTACAACTACTACAACTACTACAACTACTACAACTACTACAACTACTACAACAACAACAACTACTACTACTACTGCTACTGCTACTGCTACTGCTACTGCTACTGCTACTGCTACTGCTACTACTACTGCTACTACTACTGCTACCACTACTACTAGTAGTACTACTAGTACTACGACTAGTAGTAGTAGTAGTAGTACTACTACTACTACTACTGCTACTACAAGAAGGAGAAGAAGAGTACGAAACAACCCGTCCAGTTTGGCCTTTCCAGCTCTTTAGATGTACCACGATGATTCCCCGAAAACAAACCCATGGGTGCCCCCGAAGAATCCGATCCAAGACACTAGAAAGAAGCTTTGACTTAGAATGAAGCAAGTCTTGGTGTTGATGCGGCCCGCACCCACGACGGAGGCAACATACACCATCAGCCTCAGGTGGCATGGATTGCAGATATAGGCAGATATGTGCAAATCTGTTTATATAATCGGATAGATCCACGGATGCGGGATGAGATCGGATCAGATCAGATCAAATGAGAAAAAATAAAACAAACAAAATATGTCAAGTAGGTAGATAGATACGTACTTTACATAGACAAATAGATAAAATTGATAAAATAGCATGCAAGCAAAATTATTTTTAACATATCCTATGGTCCTATGGTGGGATATCGTTCATAGCCCATATCAAAATTTCCTCAAGTTCCGTCGTCAGATGTGGTCAGGCCATCCTTCATCCTCTTGTCAAAACCCGCGGGCTTGCCAAAGGTTTGGCAGTGGTAAGCCCAATTCGAAACCAGCCCCAATCTTTCCATCCATGCTTGGCAACAACCATGCCTACATGGTAATTGATGTAATTGGATGTTTTTATTTTTTTAGTTGGGGCATTCTTCCACATTCCCGGAGTTTCACCCAAATTGTAAGCTTCATGACCCGCCAGGCTACGGTGGCCCAGGCAAGCCAAGCAGTCCGTTGAGGAAGCCACTGCCGCAGCTGACCAACAGAAACTCCCAGCAATGCTTGCGACTGAGCTCCTTGTCGGGCAGCTCCTGCGCCTCCTGGCGGACCAAAAAAACAATGGGAGATCAACGAAATGGAGGGAATCTGGGAAAATCATCTACCCTCTGGTAAACTAACATAGCTATTGAAAATGGCCATTTATAGTGAGTTTTCCCATCAAAAATGGTGATTTTCCATAGCTACGTTAAATTACCAGAGGGTAATGGAAAAATGACAGCTTTGATTACTGGTATCATTTTTTTCTCTGTTATCTAAATCTGAGGGTCTGATCTATGAAAGGCCTAAGGGAATACCCCTTACTTATATGGCCTTATATGGTACCAAAAACCATCCGTTTTAGAATCCTGAAATTCCTTTTGAATTGTTTGGATCCATTGGTTGTGGCGAAAGGCCGCGGAATCATTTGTATTTGCCTAGAAAAATCAGCAGATTTACATGGCTTTTCATCAACAACTGGGCTACAAAATCACAGTTTTATCCAGGATCTCTTTAATCAACCTACAAAATTTCATCATCCAAAGAAATGTCACCGACAAAATGGGTGATCTTCCACCAATCGAACCTTCACGGCCCCTGGATGGCCCTTTAAAAAAAAGCCGCTCCGGGATCTCTGTATCGAGCCCCAGCTCCATGGTCAAACGGTACATAGCCACCTTGTGCTGCGGCTGCGTCTGGGGAAGATTAGGCTATGAATTAATCAGATGGAATGGGAATTTGCTATGTAAAAAAAATTGATCATTTCATCTGATTTAATGGGATGCACCTCATTTGTTAAATGGTCCGTGTTTTAATGATGAAATATGAATTACGAACATATAGTTTTTCATAAGCTACATTAAATTACCGGGTATTATGCGTTTGATTTTTAATTTCGTGATATGACGTACGCATGCGTCAGTAGAATCTTAGAAGTCTTGCGATGCTCGTGGGGGTAAGTGGGTTTTGCCTTTTTACTCGATTCCCACATTGAGATACTGCCATTGCGGCAACTGACAGCAAACCCCATAGCCTTTAGCTAAATCAGGACGATACAAAGAAGTTGCTGTTGAAGGGAAAGTCACGGAAAACAACAGGGAACCTGCCGTATTTTGTAAATCATGTTCTAATTCTAATGCTATAGCCATAGCAACAAAAAAGAAAAGTAAACTCTCATATATGATAAAACAGTGACACATTTCTGTTTCCATCTTGTTTGGGGTGACTCTATAGTAGAATAGATTAAACTGATCAAATTCCATCATGACTTCAAGTCAATGACCAGGGGCAATGTAGAAAATTGCGTTCAGCACAATCTTGGTGTTCTCTAAGATCTCTGTGTTCTCCTCAGCGGCCCACAAGCCCAGGAGCCAGCCGGGAACCATCAAACGCAACTTCGGTTTGCTTAAGGGGGGCCAAAAATAACACACAGTAGATATATACCTCCCCTCCCCCCCAAAAAAACATAACCCATTGGGAAAACAAAACACATCTTCAGCAATGAGATTAAAAGGGACAAACTGATTGCCAACTCACAAATGCGAAACTAGCGCGATTGATGCTCTACGAATGTACCAAGAAATGAAAATGGATCATGACATCGCAAAGTGCAGCAAGAACCACTCCAAAAAAGGGCTACAAACTATGTATATTATAATTGGCGTATAAATGATGCCCACAAATTACAATCCTTCGTTTGTTTTTGTTCTTTTTGGAAAGTGGCACGTGACAACCGTCATTTCTACTGTTCTTCTAAGGTGCCGTGGCATTGGCGGCTACTTTGTTTAAACTTTCATGGGTTCCCATGCTCACTTTCACACATTATTATTGGTTCCTTTTTTGATCTCTATTCTTTTGGATGATAGCCGAAAAAGTGTTGGGACTGGATTAGATTGCATCGGGGAATTGTGCCATATTAACGTGAGGTCAAAACAATTTCAGTGCAAGCCGCAGTGCACACATACACATAATTACATGCATACATGTCATACAATATATATATATAATATATGTATATATATACCCTGGGAGTCCTCGACCTTTAAAACAAAGGGGGTTCGGAGTCGACCTTTGTTTGCCGTGAACCCCCCTTTGTTTGCCAGTTTGAAGCCTAGCTCTTGGTAAAAACACCATTTACATACTACTGAGTGGAAGTATATATGGAACAGACCGTTTTGACACAAAGTCTGTAATAAGATAAGTAGGATAGAATCATCAGATTATCAACCATTCAGCCATATCATATGTGGTAAATTACCATCCACAATATGATTCCATTATATGATTGGGGAGCTGCCCCTTCCAAGACAATTTAAAAATAGAAACTAATACAGGCACAACTCAAAGCTAACACCAATACTTTTTGATTCGACGATAGAGATCTTGGATTCGAGGCATGGACCAGGAAGAGATCTTGGCTCAACACCTGCAACTTTATTTATTATATTGAGCATGGCCCATTTGCACGATATGTGGTTCTGCTCATAGATATGTAGCAGCTATTTGTTGTTTGGTTTTTGATGTGTAATGTCCAGCTCAAGTAATTGCACTTCCCCTTGTAAGGGGCCTGAGTCTTAGGTTTGCTAGAAATTATAGACGGTGTCGAAAATATTCACCTAGATTGCTTATTGAGTGCCAACCAGCCTCACCTGCTTGCTTGCGGTCGGCCAATTAATTCAGCCAGTTGTGAGAAGATTGAGAACTCATTCTTACGGTTGGCATATGCGCTAGGCAATGGCTTCCTGGAAACTGGCAACCGATTTTCTTGTCAGCAAGGGTCTATGATGTTGTGATTTACGTTCGTCAAATACACAACTGTGTATATAGTATATTTGTATATATATATGAGTGTTTCTTGGGCAATCCGAAATTAAAAAAAGAAAACAATGTATTGCTTAGAGACTCCTCAGGAATATCATTTGTATGATTCAGTATAATTGACCATCACATCATACATTGGCCATGTGTAAAATGTGGTTTCTCGGTTTCTCTTTTTACGCAAGGGATTCTACGATAAGTCTAACTAAATTCGCATGTTTTTCATGCCCCCACCTTTAACCCTGATGATGTCCAAACAAAAAAATACGGTCTTTGTCCAAGGCCTAGTAGATCCATTCACTAGTTCGCAGCTACAAAAGTGAATGTGGCGGTGTGGCAGATGCACGGTAAATCTGGTAAATACCATATTCGATTATGAAAGTCTTGGCAAAGGATTTGCTGTAGCGCGTTGTATGGTGTTGTTCCTTACGCAGTTGGGGATATTGAGCCGAGTGTGGGTCATGGCAGCGCATGCAATAACACATCCCCATTAAATTGATGATGTCGTATTGTCCTGTATCAGTCAACCATTTTATCACGGGGTTTCAATGGAACTAATATTAACCTTCCAATAGTAAACCCCCCCACCTCCCCACCCCAACAATCAAAACCCACTGAAATAAACGGTGAAAGATTATTTAGGAGGATTACGATTGTTTTAAAAGGACGAATAAGAAAACCAATTAGCAAGAAATCAAGATTCTAATTGATTATTGCTAAATAAATTGCCTAATTGTGAAGGAATTATATTACCAGAATTCATCCAACATTTGGATCATGAGTTCAGTATTGCTGAATGAATTACCTAACTGTTAAGGATAATTAAAACCAGAATTTATCCAACATCTGGATCATGAGTTTACTATTGCCTATTGCTAAATGAATTGCCTAATTGTTACGGAAAAATAAAACCAGAATTCATCCAACATCTGGATCATGAGTTTAGTATTGTTCAATGAATTGCCTAATTGTTAAGGATAGTTAAAGCCAGAATTTATCCAACATCTGGATCATGAGTTTAGTATTGTTAAATGAATGACCTAATTGTTAAGGATAATTAAAACCAGAATTTATCCAACATCTGGATCATGAGTTTGCTATTGCTAAATGAATTGCCTAATTGTTAAGGAAAAATAAAAACTAGAATTTATCCAACATCTGGATCATGAGTTTAGTATTGTTAAATGAATTGCCTAATTGTTGAGGATAATTAAAACCAGAATTCATCCAACATCTGGATCATGAGTTGACTACTGCTAAATGAATTGCCTAATTGTTAAGGACAATTAAAATAAATTCAGAGACCATCAGATACAAATACTTTATTTAGGGGGGTTAAAACAAATAATCTATTGAGATGCTTGGAGGCTTCAAGGCTACCCTTTGTGAGATCGATTTTTTGATTTTTTGAAAGGGTTTTAATAAAGGGATTGGTCAATTGAGTTGTGAGAACTTTTTCAGATTCCATTGGTTCTGGATCGTGAGTTTAGTATTGCTAAATAAATTGCCTAATTGTTAAGGATAATTAAAACAAATTCAGAGACCATCAGATGGAGATACTTTATTTAGGGGGGTTAAAACAAACAATCTATTGAGATGCTTGGAGGCTTCAAGGCTACCCCCTTTGTGAGATGGATTTTTTAATTTTTTTGATAGGGTTTTAATAAAGGGATTGGTCAATTGAGTTGTGAGAACTTTTTCAGATTCCATTGGTTCTGGATCGTAAGTTTAATATTGCTAAATGAATTGCCTAATTGTTAAAGATAATTAAAACAAATTCAGAGACCATCAGATGGAGATACTTTATTTAGGGGGGTTAAAACAAACAATCTATTGAGATGCTTGGAGGCTTCAATGCTACCCCCTTTGTGAGATTGATTTTTTATTTTTTTTGATAGGGTTTTAATAAGGGGATTGATCAATTGAGTTGTGGGAACTTTTTCAAGATTCCATTGCTTCTTGTCTCAGTCTCCTTTTCAGGATAGGGTTGAGAATATTTTTTCACTAAATTTGGTTATCCCCAAAATTTTGGCGTATTTTATTTAGGGGGGGTTATTATTAATTTCCGGCAAGTTGGCGTACTTTATTTAGGGTTTTTTTTGCATGGAGGTTGACATTAAACCACAGTGTACCTGCTTTTGGACGGTTCTTTCAGTGAAGGGTCACACGCGTAAATTCCAGAGCTTGTAATGCCATGTGTTCAGAATGGCCTTTGCTAATCACTGGCTCTTAAATGGTGCTGCAAAAGTGTTCAGATTGGCTGGTTGGAATCCAGGCCCGGACCAGCGTGAAACAGCGTGAAACTAGCGTGAAACTCGCGTGAACCCCCTTTAAAAACCGTGAACGCCCTTTAAAAACCGTGAACCCCGGAACCCCTATTTTCCACTTTTTTGAAAAGATGGGTTTGGAATAAATAGTATGGTATTCTACATTTTGGTTGGCCCAGTCTCTTTTGTGTTTTTTGGGTGCGACAATCTGGTGGATGTGTGAATGCACGGTGTTTGTTGTATGTGTAACATTGTCTTGGTTAATAAAAGGTTTGAGATTATTTTGTTGGCTTGCGTAGTGTGATCATAGCTGACAATACTCTGGTGGAGCGCGCTTTGGAAGCAGCTGAACCGTGCTTAGAAGCCTCCTAGAGCTGGATGCAGCGTGCACTGTTGTGGAGCGACTGTTAAACATAGCACTGTCTCCGTGCATGTTCCTGTTGTACACTGCTATGTTCCTTAATGTTGGGTCGTGATTTATAACCCCTTCCCCCCTCCCCCCCTAAACAAATGATGGGTCGTGATTAATAAACTCTTTGCTTAAAAGGCTTGCCTGAGGGAATGGGTGATCTCAACAATTGAAAATTAATGATCTCTCTTCTCTACGCTTCTCTTCTCTTCCCTACTCTTCTTTGATCTCTCTAAGTAAAAGGAAAAGATAAAGAACTCAAAGGGTAAAGGAAAGGAAGAAGCAGCCAGGACCACCCCCAAAAAGTTTTTTGCATTAATCAACACCCTTTTGACAAACCTATTATTCAACATCCTGGCTCTTTCTGGGCTGGGCTACCCTCTTGAAAAATTGTCAAACCTCAATACTTTAAAAGGAGTTTAATAAAGGGATTAGCCATTTGAGAAAGCTCTCAGTTTAGCAAATGACCAATAGAAAGTAAAAGGAAAAGATAAAGAACTCAAAGGGAAAAGAAAAGGAAGAAGCAGCCAGGATCACCCCAAAAAGTTTTTTGCATTAACCAAAACCCTTTTGACAAACCTACTATTCAACATCCTGGCTCTTCCTGGGCTACCCTCTTGGAAAATTGTCAAACCTCACTAGTTTAAAAGGAGTTTAATAAAGGGATCAGCCATTTGAGAAAGCTCTCAGGTTAGCAAACGGCCAATAAAAAGTAAAAGGAAAAGATAAAGAATTCAAAGGGTAAAGAAAAGGAAGACGCAGCCAGGACCACCCCCAAAAAGTTTTTTGCATTAATCAACACCCTTTTAACAAACCTATTATTCAACATCCTGGCTCTTCCAGGGCTACCCTCTTGGAAAATTGTCAAACCTCGATACTTTAAAAGGAGTTTAATAAAGGGATAAGCCATTTGAGAAAGCTCTCAGTTTAGCAAATGACCAATAGAAAGTAAAAGGAACAGATAAAGAACTCAAAGGGAAAAGAAAAGGAAGAAGCAGCCAGGACCACCCCCAAAAAGTTTTTTGCATTAATCAACACCCTTTTGACAAACCTATTATTCAACATCCTGGCTCTTCCTGGGCTACCCTCTTGGAAAATTGTCAAACCTCAATATCTTAAAAGGAGTTTAATAAAGGGATCAACCATTTGAGAAAGCTCTCAGTATAGCAAATGGCCAATGAAAAGTAAAAGGAAAAGATAAAGAACTCAAAGGGAAAAGAAAAGGAAGAAGCAGACAAGACCACCCCCAAAAAGTTTTGTGCATTAATCAACACCCTTTTGACAAACCTATTATTCAACATCCTGGCTCTTCCTGGGCTACCCTCTTGGAAAATTGTCAAACCTCAATATTTTAAAAGGAGTTTAATAAAGGGACCAGCCATTTCAGGAAGCTCTCAGTTTAGTAAATGGCCAATAGAAAGTAAAAGGAAAAGATAAAGAACTCAAAGGGAAAAGAAAAGGAAGAAGCAGCCAGGACCACCCCCAAAAAGTTTTTTGCATTAATCAACGCCCTTTTGACAAACATATTATTCAACATCCTGGCTCTTCCTGGGCTACCCTCTTGGAAAATTGTCAAACCTCAATATCTTAAAAGGAGTTTAATAAAGGGATCAACCATTTGAGAAAGCTCTCAGTATAGCAAATGGCCAATGAAAAGTAAAAGGAAAAGATAAAGAACTCAAAGGGAAAAGAAAAGGAAGAAGCAGACAAGACCACCCCCAAAAAGTTTTGTGCATTAATCAACACCCTTTTGACAAACCTATTATTCAACATCCTGGCTCTTCCTGGGCTACCCTCTTGGAAAATTGTCAAACCTCAATATCTTAAAAGGAGTTTAATAAAGGGATCAACCATTTGAGAAAGCTCTCAGTATAGCAAATGGCCAATGAAAAGTAAAAGGAAAAGATAAAGAACTCAAAGGGAAAAGAAAAGGAAGAAGCAGACAAGACCACCCCCAAAAAGTTTTGTGCATTAATCAACACCCTTTTGACAAACCTATTATTCAACATCCTGGCTCTTCCTGGGCTACCCTCTTGGAAAATTGTCAAACCTCAATATTTTAAAAGGAGTTTAATAAAGGGACCAGCCATTTCAGGAAGCTCTCAGTTTAGTAAATGGCCAATAGAAAGTAAAAGGAAAAGATAAAGAATTCAAAGGGACAAGGAAAAGATAAAGAACGCAAAGGACAAGAGAAAATCCAAAAAAAATAACTCCCCCCAAAAAACTTGTCTTTAATCATGACCCTTTTCAACCCAGGGGGGTCTGGAATAATTTTGGAAAACTTTTCTTAAATCATCACCCTTTGATAAATCAACACCCAACATTATCCAATTAGTTAAATGACAGAACACATTTGCAAATATTTTGGAATTTCAATAGGGTTCTTAGCCAACTAATCAACATAACATATCTACAATTGACACACCGGCTATGTATCTCTTGTGGTTCGTCGAACTACTGCACGCCCTGTACCCACTGTACCCTATCATTGTTACATAGTCAGCTATGGTACGATTTCGCACCGAGTTAGTGAACCATACCGTTCTGAGTGCTAGTAACTCGCCCACGCTTCTTTACTGTTCTTAGACTGCCTATGCCATTTGCATCAACTACTGTACAATGGTGGGAATTGACAATTTGCTGCAAGTTAAAACAATCTGGAAGGATTGTAATACCATCATAGTGTGGGAAATCAATATGCTTTATATATATAAATATGAGTTGATAGAATTGTTTTTTTAATATCAGATATTAGCTAGTATTTAATATTGCGTCTCATGGTTTTTGCTCGCATGATCGCATGCACACATTCTATGACATACATATATGCACACATTCAAAGATGAATCCTACATAAATATTTCGACATATAAATACATTTGTCATGTATATACGCGGGTGTGCTTACCAAGGCCCCAGCCTCACTGTCTGTGGGTCGATCTAGTCAGTATCTATTGGTGCCAAAGAGTTTACCTTTGTGCTCACCCCAGCCGTTTAATCCGCGGGATTATGCACCGTGGACGGCTAAGGGGGGCCCATCACCGATTTGTGTCATTGTTATTTACGATTAATACTTGGATGGTTGCACCATTGAGCATGCGCCGCTGGATTGTAGGAACTGTTTGATCCACTGATACATCAGAAAGTCCTTGCCATTAAATAGCTTCGAAAATTCGTAAGTTCAATTTATTACTGTACTACTGTATAATTACAGCAAGTTAACTCTGCAGCAGAACCACCATTTTTTTGTGATGGCAGCATTCTAAAATATTTCACTCTTTGGGTTTGATTTTGGGTCCTACAACTGTTTGGAAGCGCGCTTGGCGAACAACCGGGGTTGATGGTGAAAAATGCAGTCCGGTGTGCCAGGGAACCTGGCCTTGGGGGCCAGACCCCCATGGCAAACAAAGGGGGTTCTACTAAAACCCTTTGTTCTCAGTGGTGTTGGACCCCTAGGGTATATATATATTTATTATAATATATATATACATATATTTTGATATGCGTATGTGCGCCACAGCAAGAATAAAACGCCTTTCTGCTCACCATGCCAGCAATGAACATCCATCGAAATTCATCGCCCTCTTGGATTGGCCACACGCAGCCCAGGCGCCGTACTTTGCATCAGCAAATAGAGACCCAAGACGGTTCCGGGGATACCTGACAGCAGTGGGGGGCCTTCAAGGAGCTGTCAAGCTGACACCGAAATGTTGGGCAAAACAAAATCAGCTGCATTTCTCACCTCAATATGCAGAACCTAAGTTTAATGGTCCTTTGATTTTTTTAAAGTGATGAATGCTGAATAAATTCAACATGAAGTGTGGGGACAAAGACAACAAACCGCCCATGGAGTTGTCACTGACCTTTGACCCCACTACGTCCAACATCAATCCAACATCGCCGCTGAACATCATGATGTTTGTAAATGTTTTGTCATCTTTTAATGAACACACATCTCTTTGATCTCCTTGCCATACCTCTCTATATTATAGATATATAATCTAGCATGGAATTTGGGTCCTAGCGAAAAAACTTAAGGAATCCAGGGTATGGGATGGGTTGGAGGATATGAGCGGCAGCATCATCTTTGGCCCTTCAACCCAAATATGTGTCTGGCTGAAGCAAGTAAAGGAAACGAAAAATATCAGGGTTAAAACGCGTATGTTGAAACTTCAAATAGTTTGCGGGGCACAAATATCATGGCGGTTTTGTGGACAAGTAAATTCCTTACTATCAGTTCTAATCAGGTCAAACGGACGCAGGGAAGCGGCAAAAGTTTCTAAGAAAAAGTGGGTTTGCCATATTTTGCCCGGTTTCATCATCAGGCCGACCAGAGCCAGCAAAGTGGATTAGTAGTAGGGGGAGTAGTAGTAGCAGCAGTAGCAGTAGTAAGCAATAGCAGTAGCAGTAGCAATTTAATAGTAGTGATAATAGTAGTTGTGGTAATAAAAACACTAGAAGTAGCAATAGCATCAATATAGTGATAGGCAGTGATAGGTGTAAAAGTAATTAATTAAGTTTTGGAAGATGTAGTATTAGTAGCACTAGTGTATATATATATATATATAAAAGAAACGTAACAATGATTGTATTTCTAATACTAGCACTAGCAATAGTACTACTAAAGAAGTAGTACCCGTAGTAACCGTAGTACCCGTCATGGCGAAATTGATGTTGGACTCGTTGTTTTGATCGATTCAGGTGGCTAACTTGTCATTGATGTTTTAAATACCTCCATTAGATGTCATGCTACCCCAGTTGCCATTGGTTGAAAGACATTGCGAACAACAGGCGGTAAACAGATTTACCGGGCAAGTCCTATGATGGGACTCGTTTGCCCGATATACTTTGAAGGGGAAAAACAACATTAATGGCTAATATGGATATTATTTGCTCTGTGGAATTACTCATTGTTTCCTTATATGCCAATCCCTGTCATTTAGGGCAGCGGGGTTGGAACCAGCCATTGAGTAGTGGACCCTGCATTTCTCACTACAAAATGCTGGACGTCAGTCTGCAATGTGTATAAATAAGGGCCTGAGACGCCTCTTCACTACAAAATGACCACCAAAAAGAGGTTCAAAGTTATCTGGTTGGTGGTTTCAACCCCGCTGAAAAATATTCGGAATGAGTCTTCCCAATATATGGGAAAAGAACATGTTCCAAACCACCAATCAGTTATGATTCTTGATTTTTTCATCATGATGGTTTTCGGAGCTTGTGGAGAGCCATCATCTAGGAGCCAATGAGTAGACAAACCATAGGCCCTGATGGGCCCTGAGCATCGTAAATGCACCAAGAACCCAGATTGACGGGAACAAAACCGCAGAAGGGATAAACAAAAACTCCCAAAGGCCAACGTAGTAATATAATTTTTGTAGATGCATGACATATTAAGTCATACATATTTACATTTGAATATACATATACATATACATATGCATATACATATGCAAATGCAAATGCATATGCATATACATACATATAGATAGACATAGACATAGACATAGACATAGACATATACATATACACATGTACACCATTGATCCCTCTCTCTCTCTCCTCTAGGTGCTACATGCGGATGTTGTTGCTCTCTCCGTGCCAGTCTTTACCTGCTGCCGAACTGCATCCTACAAACATCAGCGCTTGACTCCGCCAGAACTTCAGCGCCTGCCTGCGGCGACTGGAATGGTTTCAGGGAAAATTTACTGGAAAACCCCATATTTCATGGGAAGATCGATGGTTTCCGGTTAAGTTTTTCCTTTAAACCAATCCATTGAGTTTCGTCCTGCCAGCAAAACACAGCAAAACCATGATTCAATCTCAAAACCACAGAAACAACTTGAAAACATACAGTGGACTCAGGTCGGAAATGTTTGGTTTCAAAAGTTGGTAAAGAAAATCAGCACGTTTCCCCCGTCACAAGTGTGATTTCAGCCATGGCCTTCCAATGGCTGCGAAGAGAACTGGAGACGTGGTCAGTTCGAAGACAGTGCCCAAGATAACCATCAGCAACCTGAGTCAGCCATAGTATATTTATGTATAAACACCACGAAGCTAGGTCTCACATATGGCTTTTTAAAATGTGGTTTCAATCATATCTATCTATCTACCTATCTATCTTCCTATCCTAACCTATCCTAGGTATCCTATCCTATCTATCCTATCTATCCTATCTATCCTATCCCGTCCTATCTATCCCATCTAACCTATCCAACCTATCCAACCTATCCATCCTATCCATCCTATCTGTCCTATCTATCCTATCTATCCTATCCATCCTATCTATCCTATCTATCCTATCTATCCTATCTATCCTATCTATCCTATCTAGCAGTTAGGCGGATCCTAGTTAGGACGAGTAGTGTAGCTATATAGCGTATCGTGCAACTAGAGGTCAGATCTGTAATATCGGGCCTATTGCTGTTTTACTAGCGTTTCCTACCCTTTAGATATGTCCTATCTATCTATCTTGCCGAGTCTATCGAGCTATTTCATAGCATCCTATCTATCCGATGCTAGCTCGACTATGCCAGTCTATCACGAGTGTAATCTAGCCGAGTTCAGACTAGATCGATCCTAGGCGTGATCCTATCTATCCTATCTATCCTATCTATCCTATCTATCCTATCTATTCTATCTATCCTATCTATTATCCTATCTATCCTATCTATCCTATCTATCTATCTATCTATCTATGTATGTATGTATGTATGTATGTATGTAATGTATGTATGTATGTATGTATGTATGTATGTATGTATGTATGTATGTATGTGTGTGTATGTATGTATGTATTTATGTATGTATGTATGTATGTATGTATGTACCTGTCTATCTATCTATCTATCGATCTATCTATGTAAAATACTGACCTACTAATCTACATATCTGTCTATCTATCCCCCTCTATATATCTATCTATCTTATCTTTTCTTATCTTATCTTTCTATCTTAGCTATCTATCGTATCTATCGATCTATCTATCTATCCGATCCTATCCTACCCAATCCTATCCTACCCTATCTATCCTATCTATCTTATATATCATATTTATCCTATCTATCCGATCTATCCTATGTATCCGATCGATCTTATCTATCCTGTCCATCGTATCTATCCTATCTATCCTATCTATCTTATCTATCTGATCTTTCAAATGAATCAATCAATCAATCAATCAATCTATCTATCTATCTATCTATCTATCGACCTATCTTGCTATAAAATTAGTCTACCTTGCTTTCTAATTAGTCTGCTATCTATCTAATGACTCTATCCATTTGATTAATCTATCTATCTAGTTAACCTATCAATCAATTACTCTTTCTGTCTATCTATCTATCTATCGATCTATCTTTCTATCTATCCCAGCTATGTAACCAATCTCATATATCTATCTAAAATGTCTTACCTGTCTAATCTATCTATCTATCTATCGATCTATCTATCTATGTAAGCTACTGATCTACTAATCTACATACCTGTCTACCTATCTACCTATCTAATTTATCTATCTATCTGTCTATCTATCGATCTATCTGTCTATCTATCGATCTATCTGTCTATCTATCGATCTATCCATCTATCTGTCTATCTATCGATCTATCTATATAGACACAAGGAAACTATCTATCGATCTATCCATCTATCTGTCTATCTATCGATCTATCTATCTATATAGACACAAGGAAACATTTTTATTGTTTTTAGTTCCCCGGTTTTTTGTGTCCCGCACAAGTCGTTACTGTATATAGAACAGGTCCCAAACTGCCAAGAAAATCGCGGACATGTTGACATGTAAACTACATGGGACCCTATAGTAACCCGCCAAAAAGAAAAAAACATGAAATAATGTTGACCTATGATTTGTAAATGCCCCCTGAATAAAGCTAAATTTTCCCAAAATAAATAATAAATGCCCCCTAAATAAAGCTAATTTTTTTTGTCCCTAAACCCAGATTTGCCCAGATGGGGCTGATTTGTTTTTTCCATGCTTTATTTGAGGTGGCTTTCATGTACTAATTCATATTGCCAGCTCATTAGATCTTACCTTGATAACTTCAAATTTTCAAAAATAATGGTTGCTCTTTTCTATTCAAAACCTTTATTCAAAATTATCCAAAATCAATCCCAAATCAACTCGTCAAGGGTACCCCCCATGAGGTGCCTTGGCACTAATTAGAGTTTGGCCCTGAATAAAGCTAATTGTTTTTGTCCCTAAACCCAGATTTGCCCAGATGGGGCTGATTTTGTTTTTTCCATGCTTTATTTGAGGTGGCTTTCATGTACTAATTCATATTGCCAGCTCATTAGATCTTACCTTGATAACTTCAAATTTTCAAAAAATAATGGTTGCTCTTTTCTATTCAAAACCTTTATTCAAAATTATCCAAAATCAATCCCAAATCAACTCGTCAAGGGTACCCCCCATGAGGTGCCTTGGCACTAATTAGAGTTTGACCCTGAATAAAGCTAATTGTTTTTGGCCCTAAACCCAGATTTGCCCAGATCCATGACATCAATACTAAATCAATACTAAATCCATGACATGAATACGAGATCAATACTAAATCCATGACATGAATACTAAATCAATACTAAATTCATGATATGAATACTAGATCAATACTGAATCCATGACATGAATACTAAATCAATACTAAATCAATACTAAATCCATGACATGAATACTAAATCAATACTAAATCCATGAGGTGAGTACTAGATCAATACTAAATCCATTACATGAATACTAAATCAATACTAAATCCATGGCATGAATACTAAATCAATACTAAATCCATGAGATGAATACTAAACCAATACTAAAACAATTGTTGGATTCCTGTTTTTTTTGGAAATTGCATTTTATGTATTCGTTTAAAATTGTGGCAATTGAAAACCAATACATACAAACAAGTTTTTAACTTAATTTGAGGTAAAAGAGGGGGGGGGCCCAGGTTTATAAATCAGAGGCAGACATTAGAAGCTATTTTGGAGTTAGGTTTTCCCTCCAAAAAAAGGAAAACATCAATCTACCCTCTGGTTATTTGTTACATAGCTATGATATAGATAGGCCTTTCATGGAGGGCGGTTTACCTATCAAATATTGTGATTTTCCAAATCAACCTGCACCTTTTCAGCGCCGAGTGGCACCGATTCCAGGTCAGGGGCGACTTGAAACTGGCTGCAGATGCTGTAGGTCAACACGAACCTTGTTTTTTTTTTTTGCAGGGGTCCGAACCTTGGTTCACATATCAAGCAATAGGGATATCATTCCGATATGTTCTTGGGGATAAATTTGGGATAGAATTGTGGAGGTATAATTAGTTACACGATTTGAATGCTATCATCCCAAGACTGGGTTGGGTTGAGGGGAGTTCCAAGTTCATGTGCCACAAGAAAACGACATTCGCAGTGGTCAAAAAGAAACTAATCGAATAGACTTACCTAGTACAACCTAGTATGGTCAATGCCGAATTGCAGCGAGCTGCTAGCTGGATCAAATTTCAACACCGTTAATTACTGTATTGAAACCCCCAAATTGGAGACCCTCTTCTCTCTGAGTTTTCATGGCATCAGTGCAAAATCTCTTCGTTTGCAGGGCCGGCACATGCTGAGCCACAAGGATTTTGTTGGTTTCATGTTTCCAAGGTGAATTTCAAGAGTATATCAGTATTGTTCTTCGGGCCTCTGCTGTTTGATCTGAAAAAAATGCCTTCATCCGAATGCGCTTGACTATAATACTATATATATATAGATAGATAATTAAAAAATATATATATATAATATCATAAACTCACCAACTTTATCAAGGGACATAGTTTCAAACTGTTTCGTACAGAAACGCCGGGCATTTTAGGATGCGATTCGCAGAGCTCATGGCGGCCCCACTCAAAAGCATCGCTGCGCCCTGTCAGACACGCAGCTTCCCTAGTCCTAATGTGTGTGTGGCTTTCAATTTATAGGACCAATTTTTCCAGAGACATAGATCATTCATACACGGACTCTTTATCCACTTAGCCCTTGTTCACTCATTGCCCAGTTTAACAGACATGATCAAACAAGATTGTGTTTTGGAACCCCCAAACTTTGGCCGGTAAAATCATGGAAGTTTTCTGTCGGTTTCCCTTCAATCAATTCATTTGTTCAGATGCAGAAACCCCTGTGCTTGCCACACAAAACGACGCTTCAACGCCCAAAAGTGGCGCGAACATGTGGTGTCTTTAGCATGTTCACTTCCAAACGCGCTTCGTGCCACAACGCCGTGCACTTTTTGAACATCGCAATTCCTAAAAGTGCTCCGAAGCTGACATGGTTTTGGCATTTTGACTTCGACATGTGCTTCGCGACACAACGGCGTGCGCCCTTTCAACATCTCAACTTCCAAAAGTGCTCCGGCGACGGTGTGTTTGGTACATTTTGACTTGGAAATGTGCTTCGTGCATCTTCGTGCCACAATAGCGTGCAATTGTTCATCTCTTATCTCCCCAAATGGCTCTGCACCCGCCGCTTTAGCGAGCCTACATTTCGACCCTCCGGAGCCACAAATCATTGGAAAAACACAGTGTTTCGCGACCTTGCTACCTTTTCGCGCACCTGCATCTTCTTTCTTCTCAATCTTTCTCTTCTCTGATCTTCTCTCTTCTGCTCTTCTCCTCTCTGACTCTTCCCACCTCTGCTTTTCCATCTGTCCATATTGTCGGAAGTGTGACTTCCAAACTTCCTTCGTTCAACTATGTTAGCTGGAGAGTAAATCCGCATTTCATATAGGAGTTAAGTACACTTTGCTAGACTGTTCCATGGATTTTCCATGGATTTCCGATTCCCCCATGGATTTTCCATGGGATTCCCAGGATTTGTTGCGGATTTTCCCCAGCTCCATCCCAGCAACAGCGTGGATCCACCGAATCCGGTGGCCGCCCGCATGAAGGCGCCAAAGCAGCAGCCGGTGATCACCACAAGCGCCGTGCCAGGATTCATGGCTTCAGATGGCTGGATGAAGCTGTGGAGATGGCGCCAGCAAATGTAGGATATGTATATGATATACGACTATTTATTTATATAATATGTATATTATATTAAATTATATTAAATTATATATAATGTGTATACTGAATGACCATTTCAGTCTCAGTATGATGATGGTTTTGGGTGCTACTATCTATATTGATGTTAATGATGAGACATATGAGATTTTATATCAGTTTCATCAAGTTGAGGTTTCTTGGTGTACTTTGAAGATCTGTAGCAACAAGAAGACCACAAAGCAGCCAAAAGCTCCGGCGCTAGTGCAGCTTGCTGCACTTTGGGTCTCTAGCAGGGGCCAACCCCAACCCTGGAAACAAAGAAGGTACTACCTTGAAGGTACTGTATATGAAGGTATCAGAATCATGTTAGCACCTTCATAAACATGATAAACCAATGATAACCTTCAATTAACAGTTTTGTTCCCCATGTTATTGATAAACAAGAAGGTACCCCAACCAATTCATAAACCCCTGACTGGTTGGAATTGTAGCAATGGTAGCAATGGTAGCAATTTCACAGAGATTCGCCTAGATTCACCGATGATTTCTTCGAGGAACATTAACATAGGTAAAACATGGTATATCCCAGGCATAACATAGTACACATATCCATTACCCTCTGGTAAACATACAACAAACGATGGAAAATCACCATTGTTTAATGGGTAAATCAACTATTTCTATGGCCATGTTCAATAGCTATGTGACTATGTTAGTTTACCAGAGGGCATGGGTATAACAGGGTAGATCCCTTCCCCCAACAAACCCACAGCCAGCTGAGAATAGCCAAAACGCCTCGTCTGCTGTGAAGACATTGAGATGAGCCAATTTCACCTGCGATGATTTGCTTCACACAAAGACAGTCCTGAGACAAACTGCTACCCTCTGGTAAACAAACACCACTTATTAATAGGTGAATCACCATTTATTAATAGGTAAATCATCATTTATTAACAGGTAAATCGCAAATCACAATTAAATAGTATGGAACATATTGGAACACATTGGAACATATTAATGGAACATCACTGCACTATTCTTAAAATAGGTACATCAACTCTCAATTGCCATTTTCATCCATGTTCAATAGCTATGATTAGTTTACCATAGTCTACCAAAGAGTACCATTGATTGATAGCAAAATCACCAGCCAAGTGAGATTTCCAGGGGATCTATGTTGCTGTGGTTGATGCTTATGAAACCGCTACCCATGGTTCCGCAGAAGGGTAGCACCTTCCACAACCACTGGTGTTTTCCAGGAAAACAATCACCGGTAATCACCGTACTTTGTTCAAGTTCATCCCCTCATTCACCGTGAAAATCCATGGAACATAGCTATTGAATAGCATTGACCCAAAACAAAAACGAGGTTGACTTCACTGTACCAAATAACATCTGGTTATTTAACATAGTCATGGAAAATCACCATTTTTAATAGGTAAACCATCTAGAAACGGGCCATTTTCCATGGCTATGATTTGACCCATTCCTCCATCTCCGAGTTCTCGAAGTTCGGTGCTGTCGCCTCCTGCACCACTTCGAACATCCATTGCCCAAAGTAATGTCGCCTCGTCGGTTCCGGCAGAATTCTCCAAACGATTTCCCAAAATTTGCGCTGAGGGATTCATAGTTTCAATAGCAACGGATTCCACCTTACATCGGACTGGAAAGCCCTGCTCCCCTTGGTCCTCTGGGCCAACAGAACCCCCACTTTGTTTTGGAGGAACCACCAGACCCCCTGGAAGCCAAAGGATCCGAAGGATTCAGGTAAACTTCTCGTGCAACGTGTTCCAACTTCCAACAGTTTCCAACTATAGACCAACTATAGATCACCCATAGAGATTCATAACATTTCATAACATTCATACATTTGGATGTGTTCCAAACACGTTCCCGGCGGAAACGCCCAGACACTGATCCGAGTAGACATGGATCACGCAGGGCCTGGCTGTCCAACATATTCCAACATGATTCTATTCCCATGAAAAACTCTGATAAATCCTTCTCAGATTCTGGTTTTGGGATGTTTTAGGGAACCATTTCAAGATACCAACATTTGGGAATGGGTCCAGTTACCTATGAAATTACCATATGACTGGGGAACTAAACATCCATAAACCAGCTATTCTATGCTATTTTAGGGTACGAGTACGTAGGGTACCAGGGTTTTGACTCATAGCCATATTCCAAATTGTAATAGTCACCTCACTGACATTTGATAAGGCGTTGGGTAGCTTCCGCCGCTTAAGACTCATTGTGGGATGCCCCATCCTCGGTGATCCGTATTTCCCCACGTTTGTTTGATTCAATATTATTTCCCGGGTTTGATCAACTTACAACCCAAATACCCTGCATCCCACTGGCGAATAGCATGGTTTAATGCCTGGGCCAGGCTGTTCACTTTGGATGTTCACCATTTCAATAGCAATTGTCATGCCTATTTTGGGGGCAACCACCCTAAATTCATCAGACAGGCTTCATTCACCCAGGGATTTAAAGATTCAAAGGAAATATCAGCAGCACCTAACAACATCCATTCTAAGTATGGGACCATACAATGGGGGTCTTCAGTATGAACAGGGGGATGGGATTTATTTCCCACACGAGGTGGTGCCCCAGCTATGATACAAGTATAGACAAGTTGGTTTATAAACCTCAGTAACATTCAGTAACTATAGATATATATCTTTCCTAAGCCATTATGAGTACCCAAAAAAGACCTATAGTTACAACCACTAATCATATATAGTGGGGTGGTGGGGTGGTGGGGTGGGGTGGGGTGGGATAATAACGTCATTTACGCTCTCTTGCATTTCATGCACATCCACACATACGTCATGCTACGCTTCTGTAGATTCTCTTGCACTTTCACACATAGGTCATGCTACGCTGTAGGTGCCCTTGCACTTCCACACATGTGTCATGCTACACTGCTGTAGGTTCTCTTGCACTTCCACACATACGTCATGCTACGCTGTAGGTTCTCTTGCACTTCTACACATGCGTCATGCTATGCTGTAGATTCTCTTGCGCTTCCAGACATACGTCATGCTACGCTGTAGTTACTCTTGCACTTCTACACATGCGCCAGGCTACGCTGCTGGATGTTCTCACCGTATGATGATGATAATAATGATAATAATGATAATAATAATAATATTGATAATAATGATAATGATGATGATGATGTTGTTGATATTGCTGACGATGCTAAAGTTTCGTTTTTGAGCCTTTTCAATTCCCCCCATGAACATGTTTGAAAAGTGACGACAGTCGCGAGCCTCTCAGATGCCCGGCACCATGTTTTTCTACCATGGTTTAACCATAGTTCACAAGTCATTTCACATATCTACCATGGTTGTGGTAGAACCCCCAACTGCATCCAGGTGACTCGTCCATCTCCATGAGCTGAGACAACCGGGTCCAGTTGGTGACCTGAGCCACGCCCATGAGACATGGGGATGGTTGAAGCAACATATATTGATACAGAATTGTTTACATATGTATACATGAATGTATGTGTATATGGCCCAGGCCATGATGTAACGTAATGTAATAATGTAATATAATGTAATATAATGTAATATAATGAATGTAAATGTAGGTACATGTATGTGTATATGTATGCCTAAACTTGTATATTAAAAAAATAACAAATGAGTAAATAAGTGAATAACAATAGGTGCGTAAAATTTGTATGCATACAGAGAACGATGTATATATGCATATATATATATATATCCCTCTCTCTCTCTCTCTCTCCATCGCCATCTCCAAGAAGAGCCAAGGCCGCACATATATATATATATATGCATACACTTGTTTTTTGGTAGACACAGAGTGAAGTCAACATTACAGTATATTCATGTTTGTGCGAGGAAGAGTGATGTGAGGACAGAAACATCTGGTTTCTCATCTGTGTAGGCACATAAGATTGACACATAAGCAATGGACATCCATCCATTATTGTAAGCCATGGTACGCTCTTCCGATAGTTGGCTAGATTTACTGATTTCAGACCTCCAAATGGTACAGTAACAAATCAACGGAATCTCCTTTCAAGATATTTGCAAAACCAATTGTTCGGCATTTTTTCCTTGGAAATTGGGCCTTTGGTATTGCCTGGTATTGTCTGGAATTGTTTGGTATTGCTTGGTATCCTTTCATCATACAAGGTGGGCACAGTTATAAGTTGGTTTCTAGCCCCCATTATACGTCATTATAGCTTCTAGAATTGCCAACTCCCCCAACCGTTCTTGTTTTTGTTTTTAACGCATCAACTTACCCTCTGGTAAACTACCATAACAATGGGAAAAAAACACGTTATATTACCCTCCGGTAAACTAACATAGCTATTGAACATGGCCATTTATAGTTGATTTTCCCATTAAAAATGGTGATTTTCCATAGCTATGTTAAAATTGTTAAATTACCAGCGGGTATATCATTAATATCCCATTGAATCACTATAAGATCCCATTGAATCCCATTAAAATTCCATAAAATCCCATTAATTGGCAAATCATCTCCATAGCACACAGGTAGTTGACTGGACCCCACCAACCTTGATGCTGGGGCTCCAACAGGCTGCCCAGGAGGTTGGAAGCCACTATCCGCGCCATCCCACCTGGGGCTTTTGTGTATAAATAAAAATAAATAAATATATATATATATATACTGTGTTTGTGCGTTTGTCATTATGTACATGTATGCATGGTGTGAAATATATGTCTATATGATTTTACATAACTGTACATAGAATATATATATATTGATTCATTTGTTTATCTATTTATATGTACATACAAATATATACATGATTTTACAGGGGCATCGTTAATAATTGGACCAACGACCAATGTTGTTCTTGGTCCAGGGTTGATTTGGGTTAATGTGGTGCATGGCCATTGCTGTCTAATCAGCCACTGCAATACCCAAGCTGGCTAGGGAAATCAAACTACTTGCATGCTTGTAACTTGTGAACTGTTGTGATGCTGTTGTCAGTTGGAATCTAAATCATTCAGAATACGTGTTGGTTTGTTGGTTTCTTGCCTTCAAAAGCAGCGACACACTCAAGTCCAGAGTCCGAAAATTGGCGACCCTCTGGCAAACTAACATAGCTATGGAAGCAATGGCCCAGTTATAGTTCATTCGCCCATTAAGATGATGATTTTCTCTAGCTATCTTAGTTTACCAAACGGTAAAACCAATAGCAAACTGTGATTTCCCATGCTGTGCGGCCTCAGTGGCCACTGTTTTCATCCAACCCATCACGGCGTCTTGATGAAAGTGGTTCAAGGCACTGGTTGCCTTGTGATGAACCTTTGTAGCAACCCCAAAACAGCTTGAAGATGTGGATGTCTGGAAATGTTCAAGTAAGTATCATGCAAAACATCCTGGAGAAGAAAACCATTTGCCCCGTGTTGATGGTTTGTCACCATTTTCCGAATAAAACATTGCCACACATCGGGTTGGCATAAGAGACCACAGGAAAGTAGAACATATTCTCAGCAAGGTTCCCAAAATGGTGGGCTAATCTTTGCCTAAATGTTTGCTCATGGTGTTATGTGGAAATGACACTCACCGGCTCAACATTTTGTTGCGGAAAAGAACTTGTTTGCCACCAACAAAGATGGTTCCCTAGCAATTTCGCATTGAAATCACGCCATAACTGGCCATAACTGGATGGCAAATTCTCAGGTATGGCCTTTTACATCCCAAAAAAACAGTTGTAGGTCAGTTATGACAGCCCATTTCCACTGGTTGGTGGTTTCAACCCCTCTGAAAAATATTAGTCAGTTGTGATGATTATTCCCAATATGGACAAATAAAAAATGTTCCAAACCACCAACCAGTGAATGAACATAGAATGATAACCCCATCTAAAGAACCCTCAAAAAACCACCGGTTTTTCTAGGGCTTCCCGGCTCTTCACCTGATTCCTCTGAGAAGAAGGCCTGGATTACCCACAAAAAAACATGGATTAACATGGATAGAAAGGGGACAGAAATGAACATAGAGCATGGAAATGGAACATCAGGGATGTTAAATATGTATGTTATACGATATATATATATATATATACACATACATAAACATAGTATAAATATATATATATAAACATATATGAATAAAGTCACTATAGTCTATGTTTCTTCATGTTTCTTTTTTTTTGTCATTTAACGGTGGCCCCCCCCCAAAAAAACAACATCCATTACAATTTTGTGGCCTGGGAGCACCGACCAACAACTGTTTCTCCCAACTGATGGAGCCATGGAACTCCGAAATAAGCCCAACAGCCAAGTCGATTTCTATAGATATATTCAATGGATTGGTTTAAGGGAACTTCTTAACCGGAAACCATAGATTGTCCCATTAAGGTCATGGGGTTTTCCTGTAAAATGTTTAAATTCCTTAAACCAATCCATTGATGTCTGAGATAGATCCTATCACACACCACCACATCCTATGAAATCACCATATCTTGATGTGCTGATTATACTATTTTATATTTATTTATTCTCATTGACTGCAACTGCCGCACCACGAATGTCACTCTCAGAACATCATTGCCTTCTGATTGTCGTAGCGACGGCGTTTATCGGCGTCTCCCAACACCTGCGACGGACAAAACTCGTACAGCCGAAGCGGTAACTGGTTCATGGTTAACAATGTTATTTAATTGATCAATAGGGCGTATGAAAAAACACAAATAAATCATTTCAATGGAATATATTTGCTAATGTGGGTAAAACAATAATGAACCATTCCCAAATGGGTGGTTTATGACATTGTTTTACCCACTTTATTGATGATTGATCACTTCATTGATCACTTATTCAAGTTAAGGCCGTTGGTCGTGGGCGATTGGTGACGCACCTCATAGGCCTGTTGCACAGCCTTGGGCCACATGACAAATTTCAAATGTATCCTACAACGCAGGTGCGCTTGCAAAAAAAAAACGGAATAATTTAAAACAATAATAAACCATAGCCAACAATGATATTGTTCCTTTTCATCATATCATGAAATGGGACAATATGCGACAAATGATGCGAAGGATCACTCATAGAACATATTCCTTGTGAAAAGGAACATGCTTTCGCCAGCGCGAAAGAAACACAGCCGGCAAAACCAACTTTTGAAGCCAACATCTGAGGCTGCAGCGATAAACTTTCCTCAGCGACACAGAAAAAATTAAAACCATCAATGCCTACAAAGGCAATGGACAGTTTCTCAATGTTCATTGAAAATCATCCAGAAATAGCAGAATTATCGATATCTATCTATCTATCTATTTATCTAGCTATCTATCTATCTATCTATCTATTTATATATCTATCTTTGTATCCATCCATCCATCCATTCATCTATCTACAAACGTGCAGTTACCATTTACACATCTAATTATATAGTTATAAACACATGACACTACTGGAGTAGAGTATGGAAATTTCAAAAGACACTGAAATGGAGATACTATTGAGAAAAGAATGCTATCTATTCCATAATGATTACATTATATATATATATACATATGTACTATATATGTGCCCTCAGCTTAGTTGACATAGCTACTGGAAATGCACCATTTAGTTCGATAGTTTATGATGATCTACCTATTATTTGAATGGTGGTTTTATTATGTTTTATTGGGATGGGTCAAAAGCTGTTGTTACCATATTTTTTGGGGGGGAATAAATGGATTTACCCTCTGGTAATTTAACATAGCTATTGAAAATTACCATTTATAGTGGATTTTCCCATTGATAATGGTTGTTTTCCATAGTTATGTTAGTTTACCAGAGGGTAACCATTAACCATCCATAAAATCCCAGCGATCACTCAGGGTACCATCCGGGTTTGTCACGCGCAGCGGCGCAGGTTTCACAGCTAGCGTCTCTGCGCCAGGTCCTTGTCCTCCGGATTCTTATCCGGATGCCACCTGCCAGCGGCAGGCTGGAGCCAGTCCCGGCTGGGTCAAGTCTGAAACCACTTACCCTCTGGTAAACTAACATAGCCATGGTATAGATGGCCCATTTGTAGATGGTTTACCCATTAAAAATGGTGATTTTCCATAGTTATCTATGTTTTCTTAGTTTACCAGAGGGTAATGGTTTTTAATGATGGTGGTTGATGGTGGTTGATGGTGATTAATGGTGGTGAATCGTGATTAATGATGATTCATGGTTTTTGTAGAATGGATTAACCCTCCAATCAAACATAGCAATTGAACATCCCCCGTAAATGGAGGTGTTCATCATGGATTTTCCATTGCCATGTTTGATTACCGGAGGGTTCCTAGAGAACCAAGTGCTATGGAAACTTGAGAAACTGTTGATATCAAATGGCCCTTCAGGTAAACCTTTAAATAATCTTGAAACAAAACAAATAATTAAGATTCTATATACACTACACACTTGACACATAAAAGTGTACATGTATATGCATGTATGCATATATAATAAAGTATATATTATATATATATAAACTACGATATGTCCAGCCATTCACGAGTAGATTGATGTATCATAATCTATATAAATGTACACGAGTAAATTAAAAAATATATATATAACTAAACTGAAATTAGGCTGTTTTCCTTAGAGAGAGAGAGAGAGAGCGCCCATGCAACGAATGCGAAGCATGAGCTCAGATCCGCAACGAGTTTCCCTTCCATTCACCATGATTCCAGGCTTCGGTCGCAGGTGGCCATACTTTACTCAGATATAACCATCAAAAGCTTCAAACATGGTGATTTATGGTGGGGATTTCATTCAAGCATCAACGAAAAATATGCTCATCATTGAAACAGGGGCTTCAATGGATTTCACCATTAACCATACAGGTATAAGTGCTGCAATTTGGGTAAAACAATGTCATAAACCGCTCATTTGGGAATGGTAACCATACCACCTCTCTCTCTCTTTCTCTCTCCATCGCCATCTCCAGAAATCTTATAAACCACCTATTTCTGGTGATTTGGGGGATGGCTTATTATTGTTTTACCCACATAAATCCATTATTGGCTGTTGGATTATCAGCTTTTTCATTCTTTTCACCCACATCATGGGTGAAAAAAAATGAGCCAGTCAGGAAGCCAACAGCTGTTCCAAATTCCTGTCCGAGACGCTTCAGCGCCAACTTCTTGTAGGCGCGTTTGATGTCTGCCTCCGAAGCATCCTGGCAATGGTTTATTAATGGTTAATGATGGATACTTATTAGTTAATAATGGTGAATACTCGTTAATAATGGTTAATAAATTATGATTGCCATTATAACAATTATTAACTAATAAGTATCCATCATTGATGGCAATTACCTATCATTACCCTCCGTTGTCACCAGTGATTCATATGGCAATGAGCCTCCGTACACCAGCTCCGTGGCTGGAAAATCCCTGGGAGGTGGTTCAATCCAGCGGTTGAGCATCATAAATGTTTCATGAAAAACTGTTGTTTTTTTTTCCGGGTGTATATATATATATATATCTGGTTGGTGGTATACCTACCCCTCCGAAACAATCTGAGTTCGTCAGTTGGGATCATTATTCCTAATATATGGAAAAATGAACACTGTTCCAAACCACCAATCAGATATATACTGATTAATGACCTCATTTTCAGACAAACCCAAGTTTTGGCTGGTTATGTATATATATATATATATATCTCTCTCTCTCATTATATTCCTGCCATTGATGGTTGGTTTTGTGTGCTGAAAAAGGAAGGGACTTACTCTAATTACGTTGTTTAATTTCCTTAAACAATTCCAATGAGCTACTCAATCGTGTCAAAGATGGCAATATCGACTGATAGCATGATCTAGGTGCCCTTGATGATTGTGCTAGTGATGAGAACGACCATGAGTCATGACTATGCCCGCAGGTAATTTAACAAATTGCGAACTGGAAGCCATACTACATTTAGACCATTTAGTTCGATGATTTACCGACAAATACATTGTGATTTTCCACGGCAAATATTACCACAGGACACATGGTTGCCGCATTTGGATTTGTAGCCATAGTACATGCACATGACGCATATTCAAATATTGTCATACTGCGGTATGATAATGTTGATGCTGCTCCTGCCGCCGCCGCCGCCGATGATGATGATGATGGTGGTGGTGATGATGATGATGATGATGCTGGTGGTGGTGGTGGTGATGATGACGGTGATGATGGTGGTGCTGATAATGATTATGATGATTATATGTCTACATACGGTTACTATTATCATTGTATATCATTATATCATGCTTATTGTAGCAGAAAAAAAAATCCCCCGTTGGTGGCTCCAATCAAAAAAAACATTAGCCGGTCAAATCATTTCCCTGGAAAGTTCAACAGTTTTGAGCGGATCGATCCACGCATTTTGGAGGACTGAAATCTCCACTTTGCGAAGATCCGAACTAAAAGGCTGAAATCCCAGTGTTCTCCGGGATTACAACGATCTATCTATCTATCTATATTAATGGTTAATAATGGCTAATAATGGTTTATAATGGTTAATAATAATGATTAATCAATGGAAAAAACGCTTTCCTCTGGCTACAACTGTCCCAAGCGCCTTTGCGACACCCAGGACCTCATAATAGTCCTGACATCACAATTTTGAGCCCCAAAAACTGGCCATGCCAGGGTAGGACCAAACAAAAGCTCCAGGATTGGCTGGTCAAAAGCCGTTTGTGTATTGTATTTCTCTTTAGGCGCTCCAGGTGTCATCATGGATTGAGAGTTTTCAAGATGGAAGGTGCAGCGACACCCAAGTCGTGACATGTTTGAGTGTCAGAACTGGTGGAGTTGGAGCCTTTTTCATCCCCCAAGCAAGTCATTGATGGCAAAGTTACCTACCAATGGATCAACGAATCAATCGATTCACCGTCTCGGGAAAGGATTTACCAATCAAAATAATCAAATGTCTACATGCTGTACAGAAATGACTGTTTCCTAAAATAGGTGTACCCAAAATCATCCAAAATTAGACCACATCAGTATTGAAACCTGTGGTTTTGGGGTAATTATTCTCATTTTAGGAAACATCTAAAATATGTTTTTAGATGTTTTTAGATGATTCGTCCAATACATTCAATATTAAAGGCTCATTCTTTTCAATCAAAAAACATGTGGGAAAAAAACATCTCTTCCCTCATTACATGGAGCGAACCCATGAGACCGTGCCGGGTGACCTTCTGTTCGGTGGCATGCAGCAAAAGGAAGGATGACTGGGCACGGCTCATGCACCAGCAAATGTGGAGAGCCATGGGGCAATACCCTCTGGGAATTTGACACGGCAATGGAAACTCCAACTCGTGTAAATACTTTAATATCTTTAATGGAAAATGTGGGAAACTCATCGAACATCATCGAACTACCTATCTATCGATCTATCGATCTACCTACCTACCTACCTACCTACCTACCTATCTATCTATCTATCGATCTATCGATCTATCGATCTATCGATCTATCGATCTATCGATCTATCGATCTATCGATCTATATCTATCTATCTATCTATCTATCCATCCATCTAATCTAATCTAATCTAATCAAATCTAATCTAATCTATCTATCTATCTATCTTATCTATCTTATCTTATCTTATCTCATCTCATCTCATCTATCTATCTATCTATCTATCTCTCTATCTCTCTCTCTATACCTATATATATATATATACAGTATATACGTGTGTGTATGGGTAAACTGCCAAATGCTAGTTTGCTGCTATTCGTTGCACCACATTGTCATGCATTGATGTGGGTATTTCACAAAATTGCCGTGTTCCACGCTGTCATACCGTTGAAGCTTCTGTCTCGAATCAAAGAGCAACTGCCATTGGTCCCCTGCCACAAACTCCCACACAAAGTCAAAAAAGGCAGGTCCTCTCTGAAACCTTCTGGCTAGTGGTTCCCACCGATAGATCATGTTCCAAGAGTATGGAGTTGGGGCATTCCGAAAAATATGCTTGTCATTGGGGACCGTCATCCCATTTCACAGGTGAATTGAAACCGCCAGTCATCTTCCATCGCTTAATAACATCTTATTTATATTATGTACTAGTAGGTGGTTAACAACGGCCAGGTAAACCCTTTGGGAGTCACCTACAAAAGATCAAAATTCCAAGTGATCTGTTGCTATTTCATTCTAGAAAGAGCAGTTTATAATATATGACTACTCTATATGGTGGTTCCATTTATAATCCAATTAAATACACATCACATTCCCACTAAATCCGTTTATTTAAATCTCATGAAAGCCCATTAAATCCCCATTAGATCCCCAAGATCATAGTAAGCCATGCTGAAAACCCAAGTGCCCGACAATCAAGAGCACCTGACACTTGAGCGGAAGGAACTCTTTGCCCCTTTATAAGGGAGAACCATGGATAAACCTCACTTAAACATAATTAGATCAATCAACATAAGTAAGAATACATATATATATATATAAATTATACACATATTATATATACATATGGGTTGGTAAACATGTGCATATATGTATTTATATACACACCAACAAACATGAAACAAAAAACATATCTATAATGTATATATAATAAATATATATATATACATGTGTGTGTGTCCAGTCACATATAAAATGATATGATCATTAAATGATATGGGTTGGTTGCCACTTAGTATCTTGGATGCCCTTGTCCATGTGCATATGCCATGCTTTCATTCGAGCAACACGGCAGTGGGCTTTTGACCAACTGTTTCACTAACTGCCAACATGCAAGAGGATATCGGAGATGACTATTGATTTGCGATTGTAAATTATTTGTCATACATCATTGTGATTGTTATTGAGTTATCGACTTATGATCGTTCTTGTTTTTTTTACTATATATTCTCTGTGATTGACATTCTGGTATATCATGGTATTTCATGGTCTTTCATTGTCTTTCATGATATTTCAAAATTTTTATATTGCCACAGCTTAACCCGGCCGTCTAAGACATTGCACCCTGAAGGCTACTCCTTGAATGCGACTGAATGCAAAAATAAACAAGATGTGATCTTCCTCGAGCATAGGATGTGATGAATGTGGGACCAACAAACGGTACCTCTTAACACAAAGGATGCTGAACAAATACATCAAGCTGAAGTCACAACCAGATCAGAAGACCTCGTTCGTTTTTCAGCAACATGGGACCATCTTACTGATGGTGACATCACCCACCGAAACCCCACCGCACTGGGACAATTCCGACACCAACCGCCATTTTTTTGGGTCCGAGTCCTCCCACGGAAAAAGCAGCAAAGCCATATGCCATCACCGGTCACCGGTCAAAATGGCGATAGAATCTATGTTGGACATGCCTGAACTCTGGGAAGAACTATCATGTGGTTGGCTCAATTCGTAGCTCCATCTCGGGTGGTTTTGCCAAATCCATCTCCGATCCCATGCTGTCACACCCATCTCACTAAAATAAAAGCTCAAGTTCACGTAACTTCATGATTGCGGGTCCTGCCTCCCCAACAAAAAGGAGGCAAACATATCAAAAAAAATAGAACATCACTTACCAAATCAAACACACATCTCTCACGGTTGGTTTAAAAAAACGACCATACCAAGATCAGAATTGCTATGACGCATCGAACTTCAATGGGGTTGCTCGTTCCGAACGCCGAACGCTGTTTCCTGGGTCATGGGCTGGACTCTTGTGCCTTGGATCTGTTTGCTGTATTTGCGTGGGCTTCCACATTGTATTCACATGATATATATATATATAATTATATATAATATATATATATATGTATTTGTATTGGGTTATATTCTAGTTACACTAATTCAATTCAAAATACATGTTTACCGCGAACACGGGACATGTTTTGGGAAGGCATCTGAGTTTGCGCCAGTGCCCACCATGTCTGGCAGTCGCTTTATCCAGCAGCTTCTGAACTGCAAGCCAAACTCGTCCGGAGGCAACTTCAGCCACATATTGACACAGGCTGGTTTCAAATGAAAGTGTGCCAGTCATCCATTGATTTGCCGCTGGGTTGTGGTATGTTGTGGTTTAGACCCAAGGATGCCCTGGTGCAGATTTGTGATTGTTGCCACCCCTCACAATGGTACCTTGATAGTACCTTGAAGTTCAATGGCTGTTATTCAAACACAAAGGGCCTCAACGAATCGACCATATGAACGGTCTTTATCGATTTTGCGTGTGACCCAATTGATCAGTGCTCGAAAGCCTGCCTGTCACCCCTTCTGCTGCTTGGCTCACGGAGGTTCCAACTTTGAATTGTAATTAATATTCAATGATAATCCTGATTAAACCATATTAAACCACTTATGGACGTTTGAACATGTATGAAATCCTCGAACCATTGACCACCATGGACTTTGGATATTGCTCCAGCCCAAAACGCCCCAACTTTTTCTCCAAATCTGCAGCCAGCGTGTCCATGACTTGCAGTGACCTTGCTGTGGTGAGCCGTGATTTCTTGGATGTGCATCCGATGCATCCCAGGCAAGATCGTAAGTGGGCAATAAGGCAATCACATGCAGTAACCATATGAAAGATGTGGAAATCACCCCAGTTCATCCCCGTTCTATACGGCTTACTCACTGAGTCCACCCCAAGTTGGCGGGGTAACCTCGTGTGAAGCGACATGGCCGAGGTCTGCTGCCCGTCCTCCCAAACCGAAGTTAATTTGGATACAGTTGTAAACAAATACTCAATGAATATATACATATAATTGTATGCACACACACATATATATATACATATATATATAATTATATATATGTGTGTGTGTAAAGTAGATCATACCATATTCATATCTCGAGCTCAATTGACATGTTGAAAGCATCAGTCTGTCTAGAACTACTGGTCTTGTATGCTTCATGCTGTTCCAATCAGCAGCATTCCCACACGTTCCCTCCGGCCGGGCCCCCTCCCCGTCACTTTTAGTCTTCAAGCGCGCCAGGGTCGTCTGACTTTCGGCTGCGCAGCAGTCAAAATCTTGAAACGACTTCCACAAGGGAGGATGAAGATTAGAGGCTGGTTGGTGGTTTCAACCCCTCTGAAAAATATGATATAGTCAGTTGGGATGATTATTCCCAATATATGGAAAAATAAATTCATGTTCCAAACCACCAACCAGGAGGCCAGGTAACCCCCCAGTCCGCACTGTTTCGAATCGTCGGAAAGGAGCGAAATGGAGCGAACGTACCCTTCCGGTCCGCTCCGACGATCGCAGACAAAGGCCCAGTTAAATGGTGATCTTTCCACGAGATGTTCAAACTCTCAATTGAGACAAAGGCCAGATACTGGAAGGTGCCCTTTGGTAATTTAACATAGCTATCCAAACAGGCCAATTGATAGGTGACTTTATTACATTTATTACAGATCACAAAAATATGATTAGTCAAATTACCAAAGACCACCCCCAAACTTCAATAAATGTCATATCTTCACCGGTGATGGCGACAGCAACACTGGTGGTATACCTGGCTGAAACTTACCGCCGCACTCCCCAAGTTTTCCGCGTGCGAACGCGACACTTGAGCGACTTGACGGGTGAAACGCATTTAATTTCATCTAATTTCCCAACAAGGAAACGGATCAGGATGCTGTGTCTATTCCTGGGCGGCAGTGTTGTCCTCGATCCTCTCTGTTAAACTGTTAAACCATATATGATCATAGCTTTGTTTCCTCGTGGTTTCCACATGTTTCCGAACCCAGTTGCAGCACATCAACACATTGTGTACATCCAAAGTTACTTTGAAGTGGTCAAGTTGTGAGCCAAGGTGCGCCATAAGCGAAAGTCCAGGCCGATTTAATCGCCGTTTCCAATTTGGGCTCCTGCACCAAGGGAGGGCGTGACATGGTGTCTGGTTTGGTGGTTTCGAACGGTTCCAAGCCATCCCAAACAGTGGGGAGAATCCCAACGGGACAGCAGGTTCCAGCATTGGATGGGGGGGCTGATCTGGTCAAAGGTGAGTAATCCTCCCCAAACTTGTGGGTTGAAGCGGGTTTGAACATGGATTTTTTCCCATGATATACCCTTCAAATCCTCCTTTGATCTTTTTTTATGGGTAACACATGGGGGGTTTCCTAAAATAAGGCTACCCCCAGTCATCCATTTTAGGTTGGGATGTTCCAGGGTTTTTTTCACCATCGATCTTGGGGTACGCCATGACGATGGAAACCCTCGTCCCTGGTCGGTCCTGGATGCCACAATCACCCAAGAGTTGAACGAGTTCATTGCTGCCGTGCTTTGAAACATGTCCTGCCCAGCTGTGACTTAACGGAACATCTGCAGGAATGCATGGCTTTCTGGTTGGTGGTTTCTACTTCAACCCCTCCGAAAAAAATGAAAGTCAGTTGGGATTATTATTCCCAATGTACGGAAAAATAAAACATGTTCCAAACCACCAACCAGCTTTAAAACTATAAAAAATAGAGTTGTTCGTGTTGTTGTTGATTTTCGAAGAAAGAGCTATTGAAAATTGAGTGCAGTGTAGGGTTTGTAGCAGGTTAAATCTGGCTGGAATTTGAATGTGTGGTGTTCTTTGATTGTAATCGAAGGGGGCCCTGGAAAAGCGTGGGACATGGCCAAACAGAACAGAACTGGATCCATGCGCATCAATCTTGGATGATTGTTTGATCTTCAATAAGCCAACCATACGTGTAGCAACCCCTGACAAGATAGAAATTGGTAAAATCCTACTATAATAGTGGTATACTTTATTTGTTTTGCATCTTTGGGGTGGTTACTACCCCACCTTGACCCCAAATTATCCCTCCCTTGGAGTGGCTAGTGGATTTCCCATTGGGAAAACCGCACATCAAAGTTCCTTCTGCCAGGTCTATTATCATTTACCGGTGGTTTTCATGGGGAAAGCCATATATTGATCATCAAGCAGTGAGATAGCTTAGGATATTCCATTATAATTTACCTATTGGCTTGTTTTAATACCCTCTAAAAGTCCAAGTTTCTTGTTTTTTGCCCCCCTCAACCACTGGGAAAACTGCGGAGATCGCTCCTGCCCAGAGGTCTATTCTCATGGTAGCTCTTGGTTTTCATGGGGCGAAATGTACTTATTGCTTGGTAATTTTTTTGGGGGAGACCCATGAACCAATGGGATAACAGAATACCCTGGGATAACCAACATCGCTCCTGCCGGTTCTCAATAAATCCACCAATGGGATCCATTCCATAACTGGTTGGTGGTACAGACCCCTCTGAAAAATATGAGTGAAAGTCAGTTGGGATGATGATATTCCCAATGGAAAACTAAAATTCATATTCCAAACCACCAACCAGATAACATCAGATAACCAATCCAGTGGGAGCTCTAATAGCTCCTACTGCCAGTTCTTCTGCAGCTTTTTCAAGCAAATTCGCCAGTTCTGCCCGTGCATCTGCATGGATGGCTGCGGTTTTGATGGACTCCATTGCTTCAACCATCGCCTCAGGACAAGCACGATGAAACAGGAACCCGGGCCCTGTTTAAGACATAGAACATGTGTGATTTAACGCGATCTTCCACGTGGGTTGTACATGATTTTACGGTCCTACTTTTTTGGGGGGAGGGAGTTAAGAAGTAACCGAACAATCACTTTTATGGGTATTACCCCATATTAGCTAAATTACTTTTACATATAGTCATATACGTATATGGGTGTGTTTTTACGCATGCCCATCACTTGTGCTAGTCATACTTCATCACGGGGATGAAACCACGAGGGATGGGATATCAAAATTTGAGATCCAAAATTTCCCACACGAGGTGGCCGCAAGTTATATAACCCCCATGAAGACTAGTGACTATCATGATACATCCACCATGGTTACCATGAAGATCCAAGAGCCATATAGAAAACATGAATTTCACCTATAGTTATCCTATAGTTATTTAACGTTGCCAACACCCTTTTTTGAATTTTTTGGGCACCCAAACCCCTGCGCCATCGTCCGAGCTTCCACTCCCAAAAGGTCATGGCCCTCGTTGATCTTTAAACACATGTCCTGATGTGGGCGGTGGGAGAAGGTCGTAAGTGTGCTATTGACGGGGGCAAGAGGAAACAATGAAACGGAATCATATGGAACATTGTGGAACCAGTTGTCATGGATTATATAGTCGCTTGAATTGAGAATTCATTACATGTGTGTTTCCCTGTTAAAACCCATATTTATAGATGATCTTTCCAGCTATAATCCATGTAGTAAGGGATTTCCCATTGCTATGTTTAGTCAATGACCCTCCGCCAATGATCTGAAAGCCTGGGCGGATCATTGGCGGAGGGTAGCGCTTTGTTTTGCGGAATTTCAAGGCTGGGAGGTAATAAACTAGGATAACTCTTTATCCGGGGTTGACATTATTCGTGATTGGATCTTTGTTTGGCCAATAATTCGAAAAATTATGTAAATGCTGCCAATTGGCTTTAAAAAGTATCTGCTTCGGGATCCAAGAGTTTCTGTATTTACCCTACTTCAAAGACTTGGGACTCAAAGACAGGTCCCCTTAGCGAGACGGCCAAAGGCCGTGGCTGGGAGGACCGTTTATGAAGATAATGAATTTTTGGGATCTTGGGGAAGTAGATCCTGACCCAGCAGGTTTGTGATGGAACTTCAGGCTGCAATCTGATGCAGAATGGTACAGTAGCGGCTCAGTAGCGTCTTCCGAACCAAAATCCCAATGCGGACAAAAACTACTTCTGCTACGATAGATGAAGTACAGTTTTGGCTTCAATTCATGTCTTCTTGTCCCTTTACAGGTCGTTTTGATGGAGGTTCTCTTCCATTTTGAGCTAAGCTCAACCATCCATTCACCAAAATTTTATTCGGTAAAACACAGTTTCCAACCGAGCTGGCCCAACATGGATTTGGTTTGCAGCTCCGGCCCATCTAGTTCGATAGCTAAGCCATGGCCCATTATTATATTCTTCGGTTCATGTTAAACCCGTTTTAAAATGATGGTTTTCCACTTCGGTTTAATAACCAAAGGGTAATTAACATCATCCCAAGTAATTAACATCATCCCAAGTATGTTGGAACAAATGTTTGAATCCCCAAACGAGGATATGGCTGTCTGAAAATTGGGTACCCCATTCCATCCATTGGCTAATCATGAGTTTCCCGCTTAAGATAGCAATATTGCACAGTATACCACATTTTCAGACACCAAATTTTAGTTGGTTCTATATCCCATTACCCCATTTACCCATTGATGCTTGGTTTTATGTCCTGGTTAATGGATGTGGATTCCTCGAAATATGGCAATAATAGGTTTTCACCCATCCCCATATAAGTGGATTGAAATTTTGAAAATTGGTTTGTCATAGTCATAGAATATCCCATTATGAACCCTATTAAGCACACTAGTATCCCATTATATCCCATTAATATCCCAAAAATATCCTGTAGTACGATAGTTCATCCTTGAATCCACGATTGATTGGTGCTTTTCCCAGCTACAAAGTTCAGTTGCCATGTTTGATGATTTCGGGTAATACTCCCTCTGGTAAACTCACATAACTATGTATAGCTATGTGCCAGCTTACCAATGGGTGTTTATTCCACCAAATACTGTCAGGTACCCTAAATAATCTAAATAATGGATTGTTATTTTGTTATTCCCCCAGCTATAGTAATATGAGTCAAATATATAATACCCTAATACTATCTAGGGCTTGACTCATTCCTATCAAATTAATTACACCCTTGAGATGATCACAGCAGAAGGATACTTGGATCATTGTCCCAGTATCCTGTTCTAGGCTGGCCTGCTGTATTACTGTATCTATCTATCTATCTATCCATCCATCTATCTATCTATCTATCTATTTATCTATTATAGATGCAGCACTAACTATGATAGGTTTTGACTCCATAGTGCTATGTGATGGGGATGGGTTATTATAGATTATATAATTATTATGATACGATATAGTACATATAGTAATAATATCAATGGATACACATATCCATAGATTAACATTATTAAAGATTAATTATGACATTATGATGATACTTCGTAGATTATTATGATACTCCATAAATGTACTATTATTAAAAATGGGGATTATGATGATACTCCATAGATTTTTATTGCCTTGACTCATCCCCCATTTTTCGTACTCCCATGGGACCTCCCAAGGGACCCCAATCAGCCGCGTCTCCAAGGCTTCAATGGCCTTTGCGAGATCCGTGGCGTGCGTGGCGAAGGCGAACCTGTGGCAGATTTTTGACGGAAAGCGTTTGGAAGGGGGATTTGACCACAAAATTCATGGGGAAATGATGATTTCTATATATATATATAATATATAATGTTTTCTCGGATTTTATGTGTTTTTTGGCGATTTTCCGAACGCTTGCAGGAATTTGATGCGATTTAATCGATAACTGGTGAATTATAACGGATAACTTAAATAATGGCAAATACAAATGCACATCCCATTTTCCGTAATAATGATCCGTTAAATAAATAAATAAATATATTATATTTGTTGATGGTTTTGATTGTTATTTACTTTTGATGTGAACATAAGTTTCATGCAAACAATGCAGATAATGCATGATAAAACATCCCATAGCTTAAGCGACTACTGTAAGCCATGGTTCCGCGTTATACGAATGAAGTTGGATGAGAAAAACCAACCCTGAGTCGATCTGAAACCAAGCCAGCATATGGGTTTTCCGGTGGTAAAAACACCAAAACGCCCCAATGATATGGTTTTAAAATGAGAAAAACACAAGGTATTTGGCCAAAGCAAACTTTCTCTGGCCATGCATGGCGATCGAATCACCATAAAAGGGGACTGAAAACTCTTGGGCAACTTGTGCGGTTCCCATTGGTAAAAAGACCTTAAACAAAGCCACGATATGGATCCGGTTCAACCACAAGACTTATCATCTGGCTCTCAGAATCTGTCATATTAGACATCGCAGAGGCAGAGGTACCCAACACTGTGAGAGGAACACATACATCTACATACTATATATCCATAAATTACATGTAAGTCCCGCTAATATTCTTTACATAATTTTACATATATCTATCATACCTCCCCGGAAACATCTGGGAAACTTAGAATGATTCGCCTGAAAAGTTAGACTATCTTGGGATAGTTGCGCCAATATTCCAGCCATAACAACCTTTGCAAAAGATCATTTTGTCAAGATTATCCCAATTATGCTACCTCACTTACATCCCACTATGCCACCATTCTTGTTGGTTAAATTCCTGTTTTGTTAACCCTCATCAAATCCTAATTCAATCCCTATGAAAATGTCAGCCCCCCCCATCAAATCCCATCAATTTCCGAAAAATCAAGGATGATTTTAAAAATTGACTGACATCAAATCCCACATCACACCTCCTCAAGAATCTCATGAAATCACATTCGGAATATTTTGACATTTTGAGGAGGCCACAATACCAATTCCCCCCCACAAAAAAAAAAAAACACACAAATTGGGACATAAACAAAGAAAATAAGTGACATATTTGAAATCAAAATCCCCACAAAAATCTGGCCCAACCAAAAATGCTCAACGAGGTGCTCTAATTTCGATTGGATCATTGCTGCATTGCCCTTGTGCTTCTCCCCACGCTGCAAACCTCAGTCGTTTTTGTTTTTTTTTTGGTGTGTGTGTGTGTGTGTTTGATGTGGTTTTTATAAGTTTTTTTGCTATTTCTCCGGATTTGATGGATTTGATATTATATGCTGGGATGGCACGAAAGGATATATATATATATGTATATAATGGAACATATATGTACATATATATATATATACATAATAGAGACTTCATAGTGATTTCGTGGGGCTCGATACCACCCAATGATGTCAGTAACCATTTAAAACCCTAATTGGGTTGGTTTTTGATCACCACAA
>CAMXCT020001205.1:45000-47500 GCA_947184155.2 Cladocopium goreaui
AATAGTACATGTATATACACTATATGAGAAGAATGAAATCCACACTTCTCATTCTGCATCATTGTGCTATCCTGCATGTCACTTTCGAGCCCGAGTGTCCACAATACACGCTCCAAAGAGCAAGGACAGCAACTTTGGACATCGGCTGTCCAGGCTGAATGGTCTGAAGGGGAAAAAATGGCTCAAAGTCAGACACTGTGGTAGCAGTGGGTATCAGCGGATCATCAAACTAAAACCCAGTAAAAAAACATCTAAGATTCTAAGAATTTAAAATCTGGGATATAACCCTGCAAAACCCTGTAAAACCCCGTAAAACCCTGTAAGCAGAGATTCTTGCATAGATTGGGTAAAAACCCATGCGTAGCATGGTTTGGGATATCCTGAAACTGCACATCACGTCGTCACATCCACAGCATCTGTTAAGGTCTGTTGCAACGTTTTGCGCCGGGGCACGGTCTTCAGCACCAGCGTGGGTTGTGAAACAAACAGCTCCAGATTCAGGTGCCAAAGATGTGATCCCCAAGCGTCATGAGATGAATGCTGCAAGTGGTGTGATGTGATCCAGTTGTTGACCCAACTTAGCCTCTTTTATTGTCTTGCTCCTTTGGGAGTGGCTCAAGGTCCCCAAGCTAGGGCCAGAACAGCTTTGTAAATTTTCATGATACCTGAAGGCCCTGGCCCGGTTTGTCAAGTATGGTCAGTATGGTCAACTGACTTGCAAACCCCCAAACCATGGCATTCCCCAGTACAATGACTAGTTGGTGGGTGGTTTCAGAGGAAACTCCGCATTTTAGATGTTTCACTCGATGCAATGATCCATTGATTCACTGCAGTAAGTTCAACACATGACCACGAGGGGGGTCATTTTCCACTGCCGCTATTCCCCGCTGGGCCCGGCCGAAACCTGCCAAGCTCTGTACAACCGCGGGGGGGTGTAGCTGCAGATCGCGGGCATGGCAAATTCAACCAACATCTGGATATTTTTGTTTGGGGGTATGGTTATGTTATGATTCAGACCCCTCTCAACCCACTGTTGTTTTAGTTTGGATGGAACTCCATTTTCTTCGGTGGTACCGCCTGGTGGTACCTAGTGGCTTGGACCAACTCAGCAGTTTTGCTGCAGATTTAAAGCACCTCGGTTGCATCTTGCAGGGCGAAATGATTCCTTGCGCTTAAGGCAACGGTCACAAGCAGGCTGACACCAGTCACAATGATGAGTTGATGACAAAATCCGGAGTTGCGCGATGTGAAAAATTAGGTTATTGACATATGGAAGCCATGGCCCATAGTTTTTTTCCATCTTTTGAAGCTGTTTGAAACTTCTATCTAGTTGAAACCTCTAGTTTAGATTCCCCTTAGGGGAAGTGATTGCCATTGACAGGACGGATCTCAATTTTCAGGATGTCCATTAACACTGATGGCCACGAGAATTTCATGATCTGGCCCCTGCCTCTCTAAGGCCGGGGTTGACCTTACATCTGGAAGCGCTGTGTCAAAGCGAGGTGGTTGGGGAAGGGTAAGAGAAGGCGGCGTAGGCGGTGCAGAGGCAAGGTAGTTGGAAGTCACTGGGCTCGCGTGAGAAAACACCGAATTTGGAGGAACATCATCGTCATTGGCAGGCTCAATTTCACGGCCACCATCGTGAGATTCAATCGTTGGACCGTCGGGGCTTAGCATATCCACCAGAATGGAGTTCTTTCTACTCATCCCGTTCCCTTCCAGCTCAAGCGCCACCTCTTCTTCGTGGCCATCTTTGTGGTAGATCGTCATGCGTGCTGTGGCGGGGTTTGTAACGAGATCTACTTCTACTGATACTTGGCGATTGCGTTCTGGACTGGTCTGGGTTGTGTCAGGCACAGAGGCCGTGTCAGGATCATATATGGAATATTCTGAATATATATTCTGAAAATTTGGGCCGAAGAGGAACAATTGCAGAGATATCACCACCTGCTAGCCGGATGCTGTTGGCATGCGACTTCCTTGCTGCCTCTTTTTGTGCACATCTTGACTTACTCGACTGGATAAAGTCTCTCACCATCTTTTTCTTATCCTCAGGTGCTTTGTCATGGTAATGGTACACAAAATCCTCGATTGTCATCTGACAATATGTAAATCCGCCGACTTCCAGGAAGCGGACTTCCCCCTCCTGTGACCTACCAAGGCTGCCATCTCTCCTGGTAACGGCCATGAGCTGGCATTTCTTTTGTATAGCCTTCCGCGTTTTGCGGAGCCAGAGATCGTACCAAGCGCAACCAAACTACTGTTATTTTCCATAGAGGTGCCAGCAGTGGCAGCCTCCGCCTTCAGCTCCAGTCTTGACATGATGGTCAAAGCCTTTTGCCTTGCGGTCAGGCAAAAAAACATAGAAACTGGCACAGGGACCATTAGACTGACGTGCTGCTTGTGTCAAGAAGTTCCATGCTTTGCCATATGCCCCTGAAAAGCTGCCATCCAGACTGCCAACGAAAGTGATGCGCTCAGAATCTGATATCTTTAGCAG
>CAMXCT020001205.1:52500-170067 GCA_947184155.2 Cladocopium goreaui
TCATCACATGTTTCTATACATAAAGAATGCACAATAATACACAATAATACACATCATCATATATCTCTGTGCTGTGTTGGTCGTTGTATGTCATTCAACATGTGCTGTGGACGGCTTTGTGAAAGCACAAGAAGTGGAAGAGAGGCCGGGTCCCCAACAATAGGCGAATGCCATGCCTTGGCAGATGAATGAACTGGTTACTGTGGAAGCTAAATGGGTGCTGCAAACGGGAAACTTTGAGAAGAGTATCCTCGTGGTAATTTAACATAGCTATTGAAAATGGCCCATAGAAATAGTTGATTTACATGTTCAAAACTAAACGGTGATTTTCAATAGTCATGTTAGTTTACCAGAGGGTATCATTGATAGTTGCCTCACCAAATTTGCATGTGCATATTGCAGGCAGCAAGGGAAAAACACGATGACTATTCAATAACGATCTTTGCGACGTGGATAGCATAAATCGTTTAACTGTCAACAGTTCCTGGGCATCTTCTATATTCATATATACTTGAGATTAATTATGCAAATCTGCTGCATAATCGTTGCTGTTGCTCAACATGAATCCACGCGTCAAGAAACAATTTCCCATTCATTGGCCTCTGTGTTGGTTCAATGGGCTAGTTGGTTTCAAGCTCCCTTCCAAATACGTACAATGTGAGGCCCCCAAGATAGCTAAGTTGGTGCAAATAACTCCAATAACTATGGTTTATGGTACTTATAACTATAGTTACTGGGGCTTTTGTTAACCAAGAAACATCACTTGGGGGGGCCACTGGCACTATTCGTAGCTCCTTGGGCTCCGCATGCCGAATCGGGAATGATTCGGAATGTGGATACCCAAAGATCTTTGGCTCCCCGCTAACCACAACATAGTCATGGTATGATCATAGTACAATCCTCCACATTAACTTGTTCTACCCGCATCATTTGGGTTTGACTGGAAATCGGCTAGCTCGAATCCAATCAGTTGCCATCATGTTCCTTAAAATAAATCATTTTGCTGGTAATGTTAGTGCAGCAATAGCAAAAAGAAACCCAAAATTTACCACCAATGGATGCAATAAACCATCAACTGCTGGCTTCATTATTCCTTACTTACTGGTGCTAAACGTAGGGAATGGATGGGTTGCTGGGGGTTGCTGGGATGATTATTGATAGTTAGCCAGTGGATCATTCCCGAAAATTCCCTACGTTTAGCACCAGTAAGTTATTCCTTGGAGGATTACCCCACTTGGAAACTGGAAACACGCAAGCCCCTGGGCTCTCCAGACGTTCGCAGCAAACGGTGAGCCCCCTGAATCTGTTCCACAGATGCCTGCGCTTAGGCGCTTAGGAAGAACCATCAGAAATTGGGGATTTACCATCTGGTTATGACTAACATGACCATGGAAAATCACCATTTTTAATAGGTAAACCATCTATTTCTATGGGCCATCTATACATGGCTCTGTTAGTCATAACCAGAGGGTAACTTTAAAGAAAACACGGTGGTTTAAGCAACAAACATGGTGAGTTCAACACAAAAATAAAAAAATGGTGGTTCAACCAACAAAAAATAACCGAAACCATGTAACCATCCCGAACGGATCGACACTTGATGATTGTTTCATGAGTTTGGGCAACAAAACATGGGGGCATCAACCAAGCCGAACTGGTCATATATGATAGGATTATATGTAGCCAACGAAATAGGGTTCGTGTCTGAAAATAGGCTTCTTGGCCACAAACATAAGGGGATATCGAGAAATCAACCAAGAATTTTACGTGTTTTTGCATGGCCCAAAAATCTTGGATACCCTACAGAGAATTAGATGTTGAGCTGATCAGTCGATGTTCCCAAAGATGGGGACAGAACATGAAGGGTGTAAACTGTGTAAACAACAAACAAGGGGATAATATCCCATGAATAACATGATTGCGTTTGTCTAATCCTAGATGCGTTGAAGAAAAGACAAAAACTCATATGCCTCTGCAAACTTGTCAAGTTAAAAAAAGCATCAACCTTCGAAATCAACGCTTCCCCAAAATGTGGATATTGGTTCAAACTTGAGATTCCGAAGGGCCCCCTCTGGGGTGGGGACCCAGAAATACCAATGAAGACAAGCAAGGATTTCGGGAGGGTCAATGTAGATTGAATGGTTGGCCGTGATGCAGCACAATGTATGCACACCTGTGCGTATATTTATATATATATGTGTGTATTTATGTACCGTAATGTAACTTATATATATATATATACATATGTATATATATATAATTGTATCCCCACAGTTTACAAATATATATATATATATACATTATATATATATATATAGACATGGATATGCGTACAATGCACAAGGATCACAATACGGTTACAATCCTGGCAAAAAAAACAAAACATGCTTTCAGATCCTAGACTCCCAGAATTGCAAGGCGAATGATCCACATCCTCCGAAATGGCTCAGCCGGTTGTGGTGGTTTGGATTCCAAGGATTCAGCTGCCAACTGGATGGCACAACGCACCTCTAAAGTCAGCTCTTCATGGTCAGCAACCTGAGGGAAGTATCGAAACTGGCATAGTCCTGCTTGGTTGAAGGTAAAAGTTTGGAAAGCCCCGTGTTTTTTCAAGCAAAACACAGAAATGGATGAACATGACAGGACCCCTATTAAATATTATTTACTGGGGAAGAATGTTTTCCTGTATGCAACTGTGCAGTTCTCCAATCCTATATGCTACGGTTTCTTGGGCAACCTCCCAAAGAAATCTCGAGAATGGCGCACCCCCAGTGCATGCTCATGCCCGATCTTGGTGTCTTAGATACCCTGTTCAAGAAGCATAGCTGCCTATACCCTTATATACATGGATGCATACATGTGTCTGTATATAAAAATACAAATCAATATACATATACGTACGCAATGTTGAAACTATACAAAACTATATAAGGTTACATGTAATCATATAGTTCAAAAGTACAAATTAATAAATAATTACATAAATATAATCATAATATAGTAACGAAAACTAAATAGAACTCATTATAGTTATACAAAACGATGCAATGATTGAAACATCACTATATACAGTTAGTTATAAATTATAAATGTGTTTTTACATATGATTAGATGTATGACTGCAAAAGCACACACACATATAATATATATATATATATATTATTACAGATATATGATATATAACTATGACATACTATGACCACATGTGCGCATATATACTTACAAAATATTAGAATATATTGCATATATATTCAAGCATGCGCAGCACATAAAGACCTCAACTTACCCAACGAAGGTTTGCCCATTTTGGGGTCCCCCAGCCTCCAAAACGTGGGAGTATGCCTGCGTTGAACGGCAGCTCTAAGGGCGAGCTGGCTCGAGCAAATGCCCCTAGAAACCATGATTTGGCATGGATTTTCACCACAATTTGGACCATTTAGGGTGTGTTTCATATCAAGGGGATGGGATTATCCTACATACTCATCTCCCCAATTCGATAAGGTCTTACTGAGTCTTGCTAGGAAGCTCGCAAGACTCAGTACCTATTTGGAGAGTTCAAGTTTGATGCGATAATCTGCTGGCATCTCAAATGAGACGGGATCCGGAGCAGGGTTCCAAGTGGTGTCCAAAGGTTCCAGCCCTGTCATGGAAAGACCAAAAAGATATATCAGCGGCGCTGCCAATCCCTGATCAAGGAAGCATGGCTAATAGCTGGAGCAAACCAAGATAGATATAATGATACAGATAGATACTATCCCATATAAGGGAAATCCCGGGCTTCTCTAGGAAACGATCTGTATTCAAATCCACATGACATCTGCATCTCTGTGGGCTTCTTGTTGGACGAAATCCAACCGCTTGGTTGGCTCAAACTTGCTTTTTTTTTGAAAAAAAAACATCACTTGAGTCTAAACCAGGAGTGATTGTTAACAGAAGATTCAGAAGATCCGGTCTTTGTTCGTAAAACACCCGGCTAGGCGGCTAGGAGTTGCTTAGTGCAGAAAGCTTCCACCATTTTTTCAGATCATATGGCTGCAGAGAATCAGAGCTTTCCATCGTTTTCCAGCTCACTGTACCTCCAATGCAGGGACTTCGCTTGGGCGCTCGTCCAACTCCTGACACGACAAGCCCAAGGGCTCGGGTTGGATTTGAGGCAGTCAAATTTCACTGTTCACGCAAGGATATGCAGAAGGCCAAAGGACCCCCCCTAACTTTGGTCCATACTATGGAGACGTTTGGAACTTAGGAACTTATAAGTTAGTTATATCGAACTTATGTTAGCCTATGTTATGATGATGCTAAGTTCAATTAAGTTCAAGAGGTGTTTTTTGAGCAACTTTTCATGAAGATGTGTTTTTTGCGGTTTTTTATATCTTTTTTTCATGCAATGAACGTAAATTGTAGGTTTTGATCCACTTTTTGGTGGCGGAACAGGAAAACATCTTGACTTTGCAAGGTTTTCACTGGTAAGACACGAATTTTATCATTGGTTTTGAACCAAATGCTGGCAGCTGGGTTACGTGGCTGGTCGGTTTTCGTTGCACGTTGCAAGACATGCACCACAAGATGCATGTCATCACCAGCACGAGCGCAGCAAAGAATTTCCACTGCCATTATGCGCGATAGAATGAGGAACTGCTTTGCAGTAAAGGTCATTCCTTTTTCATTTGTCATATGTAAGCTGACCTCAAGGGGTTGGCACAATATTTTTTGAACATGATCCACGAGCCATTGGTCGATTGGCTTTGAGCGTCCTAATGTACTCGTGAGATCATGTGGGTTACCAATGTTTCGAAGTTCTTGTTCTCCCAATTGAAGAAGCGTGGATTTTGAGAAGGTATTGAGGTTTGTTTGTAGCTGGGCTACTTGGCTTTTGAACACGCGGTGCTTGCGCTCAGGCGTAAATGTGTCCAAAATACGTCCTGACCACATTCGGGCTTGTTCTTCCAAATGTAGCGAGTAGTGTTGTTTGGGTCTTGTTTTTGTTTTGTCATAGGCCTTTTGAAAGGCACATAAATGTTTTTCTTGTAGCTGGAGCAGGCCTTCAACTGAGTCTCCTGCCCTTTTGCATTTTTGCAATTTGTGCACCACCGCGGATAGCGCAAGCAAGGAGTCAAACTCTTTGTCAAGGCCATCAACTTGTCCACGCAAAATTTCTTCTTGGAATTGCACCAGCAACGGGAACGCAGCCATGGTTTGATCAGCGTCCCCTCTGTAGTCTGCATCTTTCTTCAGGAGCTTCTCATTGAAGCACGCGCGAAGTTGAGCAAGTGTGAGTCCACCTCGCGCTGTGGAAATGTTCCAGCCGGCGTTGACGTATGACTGCACATCTTGTATCGTAACATTAGTTTGTTTTTGGATGGCTGTCCACCAATATCCCAGTTCTTGTCCAATCATTCCATTCGTGAAATATATATGCATACTATCGAAATGACAGTGGGACAGGTTCAGCCACGCACGGAGTTTGTCAGATGCGAGCAGCCGGACAACGTAGCTTCTAGATTCCACCCAAGCAACGTTTCCGCTTCTGCGATCGCTTTTTTTGTCCGCAATGTCTGCATATATCTCAGGATAGCATCTAGGCGGGTTTGTGTCAGCGATTTCAGTGCCGCATGAGATGATTCTGCTAAGGAAGTATGATTATCCGGACAGCCGGTTTCAGCTGCAGCATGGCTAAGTACATTACTGCATTTGAGGCACGGCTTTGTTCCGGATGATCCTTTGGTCCCTGACAGGGCTCGTAAGCCTTCTGCGTCTGCCAGCAGCAGTACTTTTGCAATGAAGTGCATGCGTGGCCCGTTTCCAAGATCAAGAGCAATACCGGTCTCACATTCATCGTGCCAACATTCCAAAATCACACGGAGTGCAGTGGCGATGCCGCCTTTGACCCGTTGCATCTCAGCCGTTCGCAAGACGGACATGGTCAGCCATTGAGTTTCACGACTGAGAAGCGGCATCTGAACAAAACTGATGTAAAGCAAGTGGGCTTTGCGTTGCGGATCCGGATGCACCACGTTACCCGCTGTGCATTCGTCGACATAGCAAATTAATTCTAATTTGTTGTCTGCCAGTGCATCTCTGCATCTGCGCAGCGACTCACAGAAGAGCTTGCACCTGTCGACCTTTGCTGCCAGTTGGTCCGCAAGTGAAAAGAAATATATTTGGATGCCTTTCCCATTGTCTTCTGCAGCTGGCAAAGTCACGGATCGCAGAGCTTCAAGAGAGTTGCTATATACTTGTGTGGCGGCCGCAGCCATCCTTCCTTGGCGTCCTGTGGTTGTAGCAGTGTATGCTGCCACCACTTCTCTGCGAGCATTGTTGGTCATTCCACGGATATTTTGCAATTCATTGAATTGCGCAGCAGGGGCATCTTGCGGATCAATGCGTCTTCTTTTCATGTTTGAGCCAAATGCTACATTCCTTGAACGAATATGAAATTATACATATAGGGATATATATTTTAGTTTTGTTGAATAGACGAATCGTTTTTTTCTTTTCTCATACCGCTCGTTGCATGGTCTTTCATTTGAAACGCATATGCACAAAAAACTTTGTAATGAAATTAATTACGAGCTGGCATTTCCACGTCCATGCTCTGCTCTTCAATTTTTTCAGGGATGCGTTTCTGCATCGCTAAGGTCAATGTATGAGACAGAGGCGTTTTCCTGTCATCTTCTCGGATCAGCATCGGAGACACGATGCTCATTTCTTTGTCAACATTCTTGGAAGCTTTCAGGAGACTACACGGCAATGCGTGAAAGACTCCTATATTTTCTTTGTCAATTTTGATTCGCACTAATCCAGGGTTGTGTGCCTGGCGTGCCCAAACCAATGCCTTGTTGCTGTTGCGGCCCATATATGCGATTTATGCAGCGTGCCTGCCTTGAACCAAAAAACTTGCAGAAAGACACAAGCATTGTGTGCATGTGAAGCATATACGCAATTACATATAGAGTATATATATATATACATTTACTTTGTTAATACACATGGGTTTTCATGAAACGCAATGATTTTTTTTTCTCGAGCCATCATTTGGTCGGCGTAAGTTCCCCTGTAGCGGTGAGCGCGGTGAGACACGACAACCGCTATACACCGATAATTATTCGCACAATGCTTTCACACTGTGCGGAAACCCACGGTCAATCATGACCACACGAAATCTACGGGTTCGTCTTCGCACGCCGGCGCTTTGGCTGCGCTTCCTGGTTGGCCGGCACTTCCTGCGCTTTGCGCTTAGGGGCAGCCTTCGGAAATGCCTTGCGAACCTCTTTCAAGATCACACCGGACTGCTGCGTCACAATCTTGACGTCAGCAGCTTGGAATGGCAGCTCGGCCAAGGCTGCCATATCCTCCACCGGCTTGCCTTTATTCTGTTCAAAGCCATTGATGGCTTGGCGGGCAGCAGTCATGTTCTTCTGCAGCTTGGCGGTGAGTTCATCGTACGTCTGCATGGTCTCTGCCGGCATTGCTGCGGTACTGTGCACTTTATCAGCCATCTTCTCACATTGTCCCAAGATCTTGGTCCAGGCGCCAACTGCCCTGGCAGCAAGCGCGTGGATCTTCTCATTCTCACGCTCTTGCTTCTTCGCAGCAGCGACCTGCCCCTTTTTGTCCTTATCGTCTTTTGGGACCGACGCCATGGGCACGTCCAGATCCTCTGCCTCCTTGCCACGCTTCTTCGTAGCGTCGCGTTCCTGCCGCAGCAGGGACTCAGCGATTCTCTCATGGATTTGCGCCCAGGTCTCAGAAGTGATACGAATCTTGTAGACTTGTGTGTTGTATTCGTCACTCCATTTGTTATCCTGGTGCTCAATGGTTTCCTTCGCCCACCCGCGCGTTTCCCACACTGACGCTGGCAGCCATTCACCTTTCACCTTGTCTTTCGCCTGTTCGATCTGTCGGGTGGCGATGTTGGTGCACATCACCGCCTTCATGGTCTGCCAGTTGAGGCCGCCACCGGCTGGCTTCTTAGAGTGCAAAGTCCGGAACAAATCTGAGATTTCTTCTGACGTAAAGGTTTGCATCTCTTCCGGATAGCCTCCCAGGTTGCGTCTCATCGTGCGGTGCGCATTCGAGCACAGGCCGCACAGGAACTTCTTGCCGTGCAATCGTCCTTGCCCTGCGTCAAAGGACTGTGCACACAACCAGCACTTCATCTGTTCTGGCATCTCCGGCTGAGTTACCTGCGAGTCCGCGGCCGCCATGCCTGTGACAAGTGAATGGATTTGTTGGAACCGCTTGAACAGAAAAGGGCTGCAGAAGGGATGCGTGCATAATGTATGGAAAAAAGAGGAACGCAAAATGAGATATATGCAAAAAACATGACTTTTGAGGTGGAACCCGCGGTCAAGGCCCTTCAGCAAAAGTCAACTTTTTGGTCGCAGGCAAGTGTGTCCGCGGTCAGGTGCGTTTGCTGTTTTTCAATCAATGGAGGACCCCGCGGACACGCGGTCACACGGTCATGAGGCTATAGAGGCACCCCGCGGTCACGCGGTCATGGCCACTCATAGCGCTCAGCTATGTTTTCTGCTGCGGTCACGCGGTCACCGCGGTCAGCCCACTGGAGCCGCGGTCAAACGCGGTCAAACGCGGTCAAGACGCGGTCAAGCCATTTTGTCGCTTTTGCAACATGGCCGCTTCTGCCTGAAGTAGCCAGTTGTAGCTGAGTTTGGCCCAAGTGTTCTCCCTGGTCCTGCCCGGCGCCCGGGACAAGAGCCAGACCAGTACTCCCAAATACTTGCGAGCATAGCGTAACTCTGTGGCCAATGCGTACGCCCACCGGAGACTACGCTGCCAGGAATCTCCAAAAGCCGGAACCCAGCATTGAATTAGGAGCTGGTCTGCATACTTTGGATGCTGCGGCAGCTTTAGCGCGCGCTCGTCGTTGCAAGTTGACGCGGCCTTCAGCAGTGAACGGAAGCGATACACAGCCACGGCATCTTCTTCAGTACCGGCTGCATCCACAAACGCCGCGGTGTGGTATAGCATTTCTTTCACACCGTTCCAAATGTCACTGTGATGCTCCTCGCTATCAGCAGAGACATTTGCCATTGCTTCCGCAACGGCCAGCAATCCCTCCGGGGATATGCCAAAATCATCGTGGCCAAGTCGCCCCTGCTCCATATTGCTAAATGAGCCCGGAAATGGCTGCGGATGGAACCAGCTACTCGAAATTGGTTTGTTTGTGAAGCATGGTTGTTGACATTCTCGATTCATCCATTTTTAGGCAAACGTTTTTTTTCCTCAAGCACATGTCGCAATGCCGCAGACAGTTAGCATTCTGTACCAGCAACCAGTGAAGTAAAATAGATTATTTATTTATATCTGTATATATACACATCTCTGTTTTTCTTTATGCATTTATCATTTACTTCACCGGTTGCCATTGACTAACCTATACAATTCTTCTCTGAAATTCATTAACAACTCATGTTGTATCTATATATAAACATATATATATGTGTGTATGTGCTTTAACGAATATCAGAGAAGAAAGGAGTTGCGCGCCAGCTACAATGCGCGAGGCCTCTCTCATTTGTTTGCACCTTTTTTTGTTGCCTTCAACCCCCATACCAGCTGTAGCGTCTGGGCCCATGCCAGTCAGCACGCTATAACTTTCTCAGAGCTGATGGCTTGCACATGGTGACCGTCACATTTCTCACAGACGAATCACCAGAGTGCGCGGTGCATTGCGCTTTGCAGCGCCATCTCGACCCTTTTTCTTGGGCCCATCAGTGCTGTCACTGCTCGGCGGACGACGGCGCTTGTCACGGACAGGGCTGCGGCTGGAGGTGGCCGACGCTTTGCGTCCTTTCTTCTTCTCCTTCTTTTCCTTGAAAGACTTTTTCGTCTTTTTCTTCTCACCCTTGACCGTGTCCTTTTGGCGTCTCTTGCTGTGCGCAAAAGGACCTGGGATCCAGCTCTTGTCCACGCGGCTTTCTTTTTTCGTCTTTTTCTCCCTATCCCTTCCGCGTGGTGGCTCCGGCTCATCTGCAAATGAATCCGAACCCTCTTCCATGCGCTGGCGCTTCAAAGCTGCAGCCATGCGCTTTGCCTTATGCCACTCATATCCGGAACGATGGAACTGCCAGGCCAGGCACGTCTCACTCCACCATTCGTGTTGCTTCATGGCAGCAGGACCACCTTTGACCCTTTTCCAGCAGAAGCCACACTTGCTCTCACTTTTGCCGCGGCCCTTGGTGTGCTTCCCGCTGCCTTTGCCGGGCCGCTCCCAGCCCTCATCTGGGCTATCGTGTCCCCTGCTCTTCGGCGGGCTACCGCGTGGCTCCGGCGGCCTTGCACTTGCGTTGGCCGCCGCACGGTCAGGGGGATTTTCTATTACTTCTACTTCTTCTTCTTCTTCTGTCGAGCTCCCCCCGGACACAGACGCGGAGCTGGAGCTCCCATCCGCACTTTCCACTGATGGGTGTCCGTTCGGCATTTGCCCAACAGCAATGCACATGCGCCCCACCCCTTCAGCCAAAACGGCTGCAGAAATTAGATATATAGGTCGCGGTTTACAAGTGTTTACAGTATATATATATAGTGTGTGTATATATATTACGTATATGCTGCAATATGTATATAACACAAAACAATATAAATACATATATATATATATGTAGTGTATATATATATATATGTGTGATATAGATCTGATGTAGAAGCAGCATCTTTTTTAAACCAAGCCACAAAAAAATCCAGGTCATGTCATCCCATGTGACCCATGCCGGACTCATGCGATAAAGCCGCGCTTCGCCCAGCAGCTCACAGTGCAATATGCACGTCCTCGGCACGTAGCGCATCCATCACGAAACTGCTCGCGCAGCTCGCGTGGCACGATAGCCAGCACCGCTCGGCGTCTAGCTTCTCGCTCCGCCACTGTTCCCATAGGCCTTCGAGCTGCTTTCTTGGCAGCCGGACGTTTCATTGTCTTTCCATGTCCTGACTTCTTGCGCGCCTCTGCTGATCTTGGCTCCTGCCTTTGCAGCTCAGAGGACGCCGAAGATTGACTCGCAGCACCGGCGCTGTGTGGCTCCCGCCCCATGGGCGAGGAATCCATCACAGACGCGCAGGATGGCCGCTGCTTAGACACCGGCCTCTTCTTGGGCTTTCCCTCTGCCACGTGTGATCCCCGTCGCCACAGACGTAGGAGTCAACACAGTGGCCAGAGGCTTTCCCTTGACCTCCTTCCGTCCATTGGACAGCAAAGAAGGCTCCTCATCTTCCTGTCCCTTAGACATAGAATATTCTCCAACTTCTTTCTTGGAAGAAACGCGGTCATTTTTCTGTCGCTTTGTCTTACACAGCTGCAAAGCCTCAAGTTCCTTTTCCACATCTGAAGTCCCCAGCGGCGCGGGCCCAGCGGGCTCCGCGTCCGTCTGGAGGATCTTCTTCTGAGCCGCAGCTGGTCGACGCAACACCGCCGCCGGACGCTTCATCTGTGGCCCTTCTTCCTTTTCTGCTGGTATAGAACGTGTCTTATCGCGCAGCTCAGCGAGTGTTGCCGCTACTGCGTCGACCCCTTCACTTTCACCCACAGGAGCCTTTGTCGCTGGAGCTGGCGGACGAACCTCGTCATCCTTCCAGTCTTCCAGTGCCAACAAAGACTGCGATCGCTTCAACTCAAAGTTATCACGCTGGAATTGCTCGCTCTGCGCCCGAGCCACGCCTTTCATCATATATCCAACTTGCTCCAGCGAAATTTTGTCATCCATCCTTCCTGAATCAAACTCTTTCCCGCCACGAGGCGTTCTCACAGGCCATGACTCCGCCATTGCACGAAAATCCGGCAACTTTGGCGGTGCATCAACCCTGCATCCGCTCGCGAAGGCAATGGCTGCAATACTAGCAGGCAATTCTTCATGTTTTGCAGGCAATTGCAGCAAATGCTCTGCCGTAGCCGGTAGAGCCATATGCTTGCCAATCCTGCCACGATATTGATTCACCAAATTCAGCTTCTCATCCTCATATGGCTCCTGATACATCGCATGGGACAAAGCCAACAACATAGCGATACTCTTCTCACTTGGACAACGCAATCCAAGCGCAGCTGCATGCCTGCAAACTACATCAAGCCTCCGGCACGGATTCAACTCCGAACTCCTCAGCTGATCCCAAATATCAGCAGTAAGATAGTTCGGAAGTTGTAAGTAATCTTGGTTCTTACGACGCCCGGCAAATTCTGAGGTCTTGGGTTCCAACGCTGCTACCTTCGCCGCCACAGCTTCTTTCAAGCGCGGTGCCTGACTTCCCCAAAGATCCTCATCCAAAATGCTCAAGAGGCTGGCCGCATCTGATGTAGACAGCTGAGCTGCTTTCGAAATTTGAACCTCCAAAGCCATAACTTGTTTCAAGCGCATCTCCTGAAAAATCGAGAGCGTCTGCAAGCCTGCCAAGAAATTTTGGGCAGCCTCTATGTTTTTCTTCAACTTTTGAGCCATCTTCTATGATGATTTTAGCACACTACAAAAACATCGTTTTTTCACCATCAGCAACAACATAAGATGTTGTTTTTTATATCATTTTTTATCAAGTTTCACGTCATATGTTAAAAAAACAATGATTTCATAAGTTCCTAAGTTCCTTTTAGGTTTTTTTGATGTCATGCAACATAAGTTCCTAAGTTCCTTATAAGTTATCAAAAAATTCAATGAACTTATCTTGAACTTAGCTTCTAAGCCCTACTAAAACCCTTACATAGCGTCGAACTTATTTCGAACTTATAAGTTCCTAAGTTCCGAACGTCTCCATAGTAGGCATTTAGATAGATTAGATTGGATTATATAGATTAGATCGGATTGGCTTAGATTGGATTGGATTGGATTAACTTAGATTTGATTAGATTGACAGATAGATAGCCTCCAACGGTGCAGGGAAATAAATCACCAAACATGGTCATAGCTCCGAACTAGTTCAATCTAGCAATGGAACATTCTCCGCTCATATCCAATCACCAGCGAAAAACAAACGCTATCAATATCTGGATTGCTTCCTGACTAATTTTCCCGAGAATACCGCCTTGACTGGGTTTGACCTTACCAATCTTCATGGCCAATCTTCGCTACCCTACATGTTTGTCTTGTTGGTGTTACAGTACATGGCAAGAGGTCAAAATAATGACCCTTCACCAAGGCTTAAGCGGCTTACCCCGAGTGAGAGATACCCTCTGGTTATTTAACATAGCCATGGAAAATAGCCATGGAAAATGGCCCATTTATAGATGGTTTACCTACTAAAAATGGTGATTTTCCATGGCTATGTTAAATAACCAGAGGGTAACTCATCCTAATTGTGCTGTTTTTTGGGATGGTTCAATGGAAATCGTGGCCGGTACAGTGGAATCATGATGTTCCATGATGTTCCATGATGTTACATGTAGAATGGGAACTGGATGGAACTGGCCTAGTTACCATCCGAAAGCCTCATAGGACAAGACAACATTGGATGTATATGGATGTATTGATAAGGGCGTGGTAATACATCTGTCTGAGCGCTTTGAGATCAACCTTTCCGCAAAAAGTCATGATACGGAACCGTTCGGAAACCGAACGAGAAGAGCTCGGAGAACGATTCCCAACCCAGAAACAAAAAGTGTTTTTTCAGTTTATTTGGGGCCCAAGAATCCTATAATATCCTATATGGTTTCTGTCGTGGTTTCCATTTCCTATCTGCGGCCATTCATTGCCTCCTATGATTCCCACCTGATTCAATTTCTCCAGGCGTTCGGAGACTCGGATCCCCTCAAAACGCACCTGGGCCGTCTATGGAAACCTTGGGGAAACATGCAAAAAGGATGTGGTCAAAAGCAACGGTTAAAAACACACACATATATATATATATATATATATCATAGTTCATCATGATTTCCCTCAAAATCCCATGTTTTCTGATGATTTCCCCCAAAATCCCATGGTTTATCCTGATTTCCCTCAAAATCCCATGGTTTATCATGATTTCCCCCAAAATCCCATGGTTTATGATGATTTCCACCACCAAAATCCCATGGTTTATCATGATTTCCCCCAAAATCCCATGGTTTATGATGATTTCCCCCAAAATCCCATGGTTTATCATGATTTCCCTCAAAATCCCATGGTTTATCATGATTTCCCCCAAAATCCCATGGTTTATGATGATTTCCCCCAAAATCGCATGGTTTATGATGATTTCCCCCAAAATCCCATGGTTTCTGATGATTTCCCAAAATCCCATGGTTTATGATGATTTCCACCAAAATCCCATGGTTTATCATGATTTTTCCATATTTTCCCTAGGTTTCGGGGTGACACCCAAATCATCGCCGAGGCGCGCTGGACTGCATCAGTGGCCAAATGCAAGTCAGCACCGTGGAGGGTACCTCAAAAACGAGACCACTTTGCTTGACATATCCATGAAACACGTAGTATACAAGTATGTCTGTGACACTTGGGGGCAACATACAGGAGAAAAAAACAACTAAAAAAGATTGAAACAGATATAGACGTGAAATCCCAGAAATCTCAGTAAAAAATGTGACTAATTGCTCTTCTATATACGGTTGTATCTTCTTGGAGGTTACTATACCCATGTTTCGATGGCGACTACGTTCTCTCACCTTGAAGGACCGAGACATGGTTAGATGAAGATATCTGCCATCGCACGGGATCTTCTAAACCCAGTCAACTCTCTAAGGTTTGTTCAACATGTCACGGAAGGGCGGCCCAAAAACTATATATGTTGAAGAAGATCTTCCGATATGCCCCACGTTTGGGCTCTTTTGGGGCCTAAGAGATGCACTGCAGCGTCCTCAAACTAAAACCGTGGTCGTGGTGGTGGTGGTGCAGAGTGAAGAGTTGACCTGATAAAGCCTAACAGTCCCTAACATTGTTGGGGACGGTTGGATACGTTTGGCCCAGGACAACAAGAGCTACACTGTCCGAGTAGACCTGGATTGAAGCCTCGTCCAACTATGGATGTAGCATGATGTAGCCACCATGCATCTAACACGTGGCCTAGTTCATAGGCAACGTACCTATCATGCATGGCTTCAAACCTGAATGTTTTCTTGTTATATACCAATCTTGTCCCATCTTATCCCATGTATGGTGAGGGTAAATGTAAACTGGACAAGCAACTGAAGCATCGGGGGCCCTTTCCGCCACAGGTTGAAAGTCTTTTCTAGCTCTTACATCATCGTGCATGCGTGAAGCACACCCCTCTGGAGTGGCGCTTCATTTTTGCCAAGGGGATGGACATGGGAAAACCCACCATGAATGTAGATCATTTTCGACTGGGAAACTAGTGGTTTTCCACATCTATCTTAGCTTGCGCATGGTCTTTCAACATGAGAAGCACAAAAAACAAGCCAAACCAAAAAATACCCACATACTGCACACATGTAGTTCTAGCAACTTGGAAAGTGGGCTATACTACTATACTGCTCAAAATTTGTCAAATCAAACATGGTTGGTAAGTGGATGATAGTAAATTATAGTTACTACTACTCCAATGGCAACCCTGGATTCACAACTGGCCCCTGGCCCCTGGCTGACTAGTTTGGGGGATGTTCCACACAAAGTGACTAAGTGACTATGGCTGCGAGCAGGACAACTAAGTCGAACACCATCCCAAGTCCAAAATCATTCCTATCTTTACACTTACTTTCATCAACATTTACATGCAATCTTATCATCAGGCTAAGGTCAAACATATATTAGAAAAATCAAGGAAAAGTATGGAAAACCATGAGGAATTGTCACAACTCAGAATCCAATGAATCCAATTCTTGGGAATTACAGAACAGTATCCGTAGAATTCACCTGAATTCATAGCTGCAGGTCAGGTCAAGTCTATGGCCATGATTTCCCTTAGATCTTTTCTCCGACCAGAAAACCCCTCTGAACATATATGGAACATATATGGAACATATATGGAACATATATGGAACAGATATGGAACAGATATGGAACAGATACGGAACATATATGGAACAGATACGGAACATATATGGAACATATATGGAGCATATATGGAACAGATACGGAACATATATGGAACATATATGGAACATATACGGAACATATACGGAACAGATACGGAACATATATGGAACATATACGGAACATATACGGAACATATACGGAACATATACGGAACATATACGGAACATATACGGAACATATACGGAACATATACGGAACATATATGGAACATATACGGAACATATACGGAACATATACGGAACATATACGGAACATATACGGAACATATACGGAACATATACGGAACATATACGGAACATATACGGAACATATACGGAACATATACGGAACATATACGGAACATATACGGAACATATACGGAACATATATGGAACATATACGGAACATATACGGAACATATACGGAACATATACGGAACATATACGGAACATATACGGAACATATACGGAACATATACGGAACATATACGGAACATATACGGAACATATACGGAACATATACGGAACATAGATGGAACATATACGGAACATATACGGAACATATACGGAACATATACGGAACATATACGGAACATATACGGAACATATACGGAACATATACGGAACATATACGGAACATATACGGAACATATACGGAACATATACGGAACATATACGGAACATATACGGAACATTTACGGAACATATACGGAACATATACGGAACATATACGGAACATATACGGAACATATACGGAACATATACGGAACATATACGGAACATATATGGAACATATACGGAACATATACGGAACATATACGGAACATATACGGAACATATACGGAACATATACGGAACATATACGGAACATATACGGAACATATACGGAACATATACGGAACATATACGGAACATATACGGAACATATACGGAACATATACGGACCATTTACGGACCATATACGGAACATATACGGAACATATACGGAACATATACGGAACATATACGGAACATATACGGAACATATACGGAACATATACGGAACATATACGGAACATATACGGAACATATACGGAACATATACGGAACATATACGGAACATTTACGGACCATATACGGAACATATACGGAACATATACGGAACATATACGGAACATATACGGAACATATACGGAACATATACGGAACATATACGGAACATATACGGAACATATACGGAACATATACGGAACATATACTGAACATACCTGCGTCTTCCAATGTATGTTTTTTTATTGCTGTTTCAGGAATTTCCTGAAATTTCCCAATGTGACAATATTTTTCGCTTTCGAGCGATAATTGGATTTTGGTGGATTTGATGAATTTCACTCATCTGAATCATATTTTGGAACCATTCTCTGCCAACTTTGGCTCCAGAGATTCTTCTTCCTTTCACATCGAACTCGACATCCCCAAGTGCGCCCCAACTTCTTTTGATTCTATTGATTCTGCAAAGGTGATCAGTTGCCAGCCCATCACCAGCCCAGTGCTGCAGGGTTAAAACCTCAGCAGGTACGTGGTGATGGCCAAGACATGGGAAATTCAATGGGTGAAGGACTGGATTGGGATGGGTCAGGGTAGTGCACCAGGAAAGATATTATGTAATAAATACACGTGTGTGCAGCACAAGTTCCAATTGGTTGCTATGAGTTTGTCTTTCAACCACAAGAGGGAAGTCGTTAATGCTCAAGGGGTGGAACAATTTGTAGTTCAACGGCACCATGGTGGAAACCGGACACTTAGCTCGGGCGTTGGAAGAGGATGGCATTGTTCGAAACAAGGCAAGATCCAATGGAGTGATCATGTGCTGGCCTTGTCCTAAAGTCTGTGGGATTGCCAGTATGAAGGCATGTTCATTGAACAGCCGGGTGATGGAGCTCCTAGCTTTGTGGTGGGTGAGGGTCAAAGACCTTCCTTCTGCTATTGGGATTGACCTTCTGCGTGCTGAGGCCCCGGAATCCAAAGATGTTTCAATCCCCCAAAAAACGTGGGTAATGCCTGTTTTGGGAAAATGGCTGATAAAATTTTGAAATGATTTTTATCCAACTACCATTGACCCAACTTCCCTTTATGAGCGATGATCTAAATTTTGCCCTTCGGTCCCATCAGGTGGTTGAATGGCGCCGCATGATGGTATTGGATCATGAAGACATGTCCAAGGTCTACGTTGACAGTTGGGGGATGAAGCGTTGCTTCACACATCTGTTAAGGCGTTGGCTCTCGGGCACCGTTTCTCCAAGGGCATCTTTCCGGCAATAAGTTCAAGTTTGAAGTGTAAAACTTTGGGATCGGCCTGGCATCAAATTAGAAACATCATGATTTTGGGTTTGTTCCATTCCCCCTATCCAAGGACCCTACTTTGCAGCCCATTTGGGACATCTTTGATGCTGTATGGGGAAGAGATGATGAGGAACCTGCCCGCAATGATGCTTTCATGGCTGCTCGCGCTGAGATCCTGGCCATCGAAGATGGCAGCCCGTATGAGCCCAACGAAGGACCTGAGGATGGAAGTCTTTGGGATGGCTATCATGATCCGGAGTTGGACACCCTCCCTGATGATGGTGAGCATGCTGACCATGACAGTCTTGGCTCAGCTTCAGTTGCAACTACCGAACCGGAGCAGACTCCAGACCCTGTGACCGTTGAGGACCAAACATGGTTTCAAAAGTACAAATCATGTTTAATGTAAAAATAAAGCAACGATCCTGTTTTAAAGTAGCTTTTGCCCTGGCAGGACAGCCAGCCCGTGATGGATTCCCAGGCGGATCCTAGCTTGTTGTCCCCACCACCATACTTGGAGGAACCAGATTCGCAGCCCATCGAAGAGGAGACCTACTTGTTCTCTGATGTGGAGGATGAGATCCCTAGCAGTGTCACTGAAGATGTGAAGGATGAGAGCCCTCCACCACATCCAGCCCATCGGAACCTTCCTGCTTTGTTTGGGGGTCCCAGCAGCTTCACGCCAGCGCCATCAAGCCTGATGCCACCACCACCGGCACCTGGGCCAGACTTCTTGGAGAAGAAGAGGGCGCAGCTCGAAGCCCAGCTGAACAATGTCAGGTCGGGAACAATCCAAAAATTCAAACAAGGAAATTGTTTTTCATTCAAGGGGGATGTAAATCAATCTATGATGTAAATCAATCTATGATGTAAATCAATCTATCAAAGTCAATCTATGGGTAATTACAAGTATAATAATTATCAATGGGGTTTCCTTAAACCATGCTGGTCCTGATCTTTGTCAGGCAGCGGATTGTGGACAGGGAGAGATTCGTCCGAAGCCAGAGCAGTGCAGATCTTGGCAACTTGTTTCTGCCAAGATGATACAATTTGTTTTGAACTCCTTGGGGCGCAATACCCCAGAATGTACATGGAAAGCAGCTGCACCTCCATTTCAGCTGCCAGCATCCCAGGTACGGTGGCACCTGCTGCATCAGATACCATGGACACCCTGCCCTATGAGCCTGGGGAGCCAGTTCCTATGTCACAGGAACCTATCGAAATTGAGGCCAATCGTGGGGAAAAAAAAACATCAATCAATCATTTGCCGTGAGGGTTATCTTAAAAAAGACATGTGCTAGTGTTCCTCAAGGTAGACATTTTTCAAAATAAACTTTCCAATAAGATACATAATTACTAGTATGCTGCAATATATCTTAGATTGTTCCTTTATAAAATAGGAACAGATATCATGACAATCAACCATACGCCCAAGTAAACCCAGTCACCACATAACTTACCTTACATGTCCAAGGGGTTTATTTGTACCCATCAGGAGTCTCCTACCAAGCTGCCCAACGATGACCAGCCCAGTGGCGCCAGTGACCCACCGGAGCCTTTGCCATCCTCGCAAGTGACTGGTGAGGATGACCATGACGTTTCTCCTTCGCAGCCGAGGGAGGAGCTATGCTTGGACAAGTTGGAGGCATGGCCCCTTTTCTTCTGCCAGAAGATTCTAGAAATACAATTTTTTAATGTCAAAAACTATCCAATTTTGTCAGGTCCAAATATTGTGTATCCTTATCACATGGGGTCCCCACTTTCTTCATGCCTGTAGGCTCCAATGGTTACTCGCCGGGAGCAACGTGAGAAGAACATGGACACCGAAGATGGCAAAGACGCAGAGAAACCCGATGCAGAGAGCAAGACTCCAGCCAGGGCCAAGAGGACCAAGGGGGCCAACAAGCAAGACCAAACGGGGGAGAAAGCCCCCAAGGGCACACGCGCATCCAAGCCCAAAAAGACCGAGAAGGACAAGGAGACAAAGGAGAAAGACGCAGCTGTGGAGAAAGCCCCAAAGCGGAGATGCGCATCCAAGCCCAAAGAGACCGAGAAGGACAAGGAGACAAAGGACATTGAGAAGGAGGAAGACGCAGCTGAGGAGAAAGCCCCCAAGCGCAGACGCGCATCCAAGCCCAAGGAGACCGAGAAGGACAAGGAGACAAAGGACATTGAGAAGGAGGAAGACGCAGCTGAGGAGAAAGCCCCCAAGCGCAGACGCGCATCCAAGCCCAAGGAGACCGAGAAGGACAAGGAGACAAAGGACATTGAGAAGGAGGAAGACGCAGCTGAGGAGAAAGCCCCCAAGCGCAGACGCGCATCCAAGCCCAAGGAGACCGAGAAGGACAAGGTGGACAAAGCCCCCAAGCGCAGACGCGCATCCAAGCCCAAAGAGACCGAGAAGGACAATGTGGACAAAGCCCCCACGCGCAGACGCGCATCCAAGCCCAAAGAGACCGAGAAGGACAAGGAGATTGAGAAGAAGAATTCAGAGCCTGAGGCTTTGGAAAACAAGACGTCAAAGACTTGGGCGGGGAGGTGGATTCCCACGGAGGCCAATGCTTTGGCAAAATTCAATGCGATTCGCCATGTGTTCGACCAGTGTTTGTCGAAAAAATTCCGGAGCCCATCTTCGTTCCAACCCCCATGGTTCAAGCAATGCTCCAATGCATTCAAGTACAAGAACTTGGACAAGGGCAGTTGCAAACAGGAAGATCTCATTGCAGCAGCAGAGCTCGAGGTGGAGAAGTTCTTGAGCTTGGATTTCGTGCGCATCTAGGCACACTTAAGTAAATATATCTTTGGTATTCTTTCCCCAGTAGGTTGGACAACAAGAAATTAACATTAGAACAATTATATTCAGGACCTTTCAGGATGAAAACTGGTTTCAAAATGCCCCCAAATTCGGTTATAACTTTTTCAGTTGACAAGACCCCAATATCTGATACATTATGTGCAATGCTGCTACTGCTACAGGTACCAAGATCATCGATGCAGCGTAGACCTCTTGAGCGTTTCCAGTGGCTTTTGCTATGGGTGGTAGTGCAGCACTGATATGTTGGCAACTCCCAACATATATAATTTTCGGGGTGGTGCCCACTATTTCTCAATGATTTTAGCCACATGTCGGCGCCATGCTCTTTGAACATAACAGGACGTGAACAGATTACGAAATTGTTGTTTCCTAGTGGTGCCGGAGCTTTATCTTAGGGGAAGAAAACTTTGACCACAACCTTTGAAGCATGCCATGACCCAAGTCCTGGCAGTAGAGTTTCCATGTTGCTTGCGGCGATTGAAGCCCACCTGTGTCCGGTGGAAAAAAAATAGCATTGGAGCTGCCCCAAGTTTCCAAGTTCGTTCTTGACCCAGCTTGGCGTCTGAATGTTCGACGAGGATTCAAAACAAAGTTGATTTATACAATGATTTATGTAGGCGGAGAATTGAAAGACTTTTCCCCTATTTAGCTTCATACTATAGATTCAACCCTGGCTTCCGCAGGACCATGAAAAAGTTTCGGCGTGGCCAGAGTTCATTTGCCAAATATGGCTACTTTGAAGGCTCAGCTGGCATGGGATTATAGGGGCCGGCTGTCACTATCTATCAGTTAATGTTCAAGATCCATGTGCCGCCCAACAGATGGACATGTTTCTTGTGATGCTGCCATCCTGGATTTTCAGATCTTGCCAGCAGTATCCTCCCGTATCGGCTGTGGCCTGACCCGGGCCGCACTCGCAATGAAGCCGCAAGTGGACCTTGCTTTGCGGCGCATGGCTGTGATGGGGGTCCCCAAGGAATCTTATCCCAAACAGCTGTGTAACAAGGATCGAATATGTACCTCTAAGATCTTTTAAGGGCAATTCCCATTTTTCTTACAAGCTATCGAGCATTCCCTGTTTAGTCCTGTTTCTGTATTGATGTCTATTGTTCAAGATTCATTCCACCACATTCTTTTTTACCTGGATCGAGCCACTAATCCTGGGCCACCTCTCACATGAATTTGAAAAGGGATGGTATAGCTAAGCCAATGGGCCGAGGCATTCCTCCAAATCATCGTTTTGGCATCCTTTCTGAGCGTACCCTTTTGGGAACAAGATCTCATGGAAGACCTCGACCTAGTTGAGTTCTTCAGTGGAAAGGCTCGGGTAAGCCGGTTGGCCTCCTGGATGGGATTAAGGGTGAGGTCATACGACATCATCTACAAGCCAGTGACTGGGGATCCAGGCGCTTTCAAAAGGGGTCAACAAAGACGGAGTTCTATGGACCTCAATGGGGCTGCAGGCTTTGCGAGACTGGGTTTGGAAAAGAATCATCAGCTTTTGAGAATAGTTATCCCTCATGATTTGGCCTATGATTATAAGTTTCAAGTATCTGTTGAACCCTATGAAAAATATCCCACAAGTTTCTTGAAACAAACCAAAGACTTGGAACCCAACCTTTCAGGATCCATAGCTAGTATCATTTAGTGGTTGGGGACCTGCTTCGGCTATGAGGCTTGCAGTGGCATTGTGCCTCTGCGGGCGCCACCAAGAAGCATTATTTATCATTGCAGTGGTGTGTAGCACATGGTCTGCGGTTAACCTGCACACCTCACAGCGTGACATCTTGACGCCCTTGGGTGATTGCAATTTGCCATCAGTGAGGGGGGCAAATCGAATGGTAGCAAGGCTGGTAACCCTACATGGTCGTCTATTTCTTTCAATCCCCAACGGGAAGATGTAACATGGAGTAGGGGGTCTCTTCAACATTACAACTTTTGTTGGGATTGGAATTGTTTTGATTCCCTGGCAGGGTAGCTCTACTGGTGATACTTCTCCAATGTTTGGACCAGCATTGGATGGTGGAAAACCCAGGTAGTTCGTGCCTATTACTGCATCCTTGGATGAGGTGGGCTATGCGTTTGATCCAAAAGGCCTATGGAAAAGTTATCTTCTTCCAAGTTAGCATTGCCAACAGGGGTTGAAGACTACTGTTTTGGGAATGACCACGTAGAGAGAAACATATTTTGGTATTGTTTGTGAAATTCCTGTTCAACCCATGTTGGTGCTTGTTGGTCAGATTTTTCCATCTTACTATAGGAAGGCAATGTTGTGGGAATATTCATTATTGCCCCATTCCAGAAAAAAGTGTCTAGGAACAATTCCACATTACGATGTAAATCTTTTGGTGGCAATCGGACAATTGAAACTTATGGAATGGAGTTGACACCATCCTCTTTGAAAGCTGACACCCAAAAACTGCAGCAGCAGTCCCTGCCAACTCCTAAGGTTTACCACATCAAGTTTTGGATGCGGCATTACTCTTCACCTTCGATGAAGCCTACGATGATAGTCACAAACAGTTTGGCCCTGGGGGCTTTGGACAAGGGACCGGTCCGGGGTTTCAAGAAGCGTACTGCCAAAAGAACAACCAAAAGGTACCAAGATTCTAAAGGGAAGAAACGTTTCGCTGGCAATTCGACCCTCAAGAAATCACAGAAACTTTGTTGCAAAGCTTTCCTGATGGCTTCCCATTTTCCCCTAAGACACTGACATTGGGTAGTTTTGGGTTGTTTTTTTCTGGTGATATGCTCTCCACTAATAATATTATTTTGTGGGATTTGGTACCGGTGGAAACCCAAAACAATAGAACAATTTTAAAGGAACCAGGTCATTCGCCATCTAAGGGAATACACAGCGCCATTTGCTTCCAAAATGGTGCGCCTATTTCCTCATGTGGTGCAAAATCCCCCGCCGCTGAAAGTTGAAGCCCCTTGCCTTTTGTGGGTATCTTTAAGGAAATGGTTTCTGTATGAATTTCTATTCTTTTCTATTTCCAAATATTTGGAACCCACTATTACAAGACACACCTGGCTAAGTCTTAACGCCCAGCTGCTGTGCCGGCAAAGGTTGACAGCTTCTCAGAGCTGCGCCACATTGTGCAGAACTCACCTCAGGGAGACGATGCAGAAGCGGAGCTGGGAGAGGTTGTTGAGTATTTGGCACGGTCGAAATATTTGGCCCTTCCAAAGGAATGGCAGATGTGTTTCCAATAGGGAATGATCTGAATGGGCAAAATTCATTTAAATTCAATGTGCCACCTTGGAATGGCTGTTGGGACAGGAGTGCCCCTGAAGAAAAGGATAACACCCTATTATCTTTTCAACCCGGAAGAAATGCTGTGGACCCTTCAATTTCCAAACTTTGGGGATTTGATCTGCACTTTCCAAACTTTGGGGATTTGATCTGCATTTTCCAAAATTTGGGGGAAAATTAGTGATTTTACAATTTTTTGAAAAAGCGTTTTTTCCCGTCGAAAAAGCGTTTTTTCCCGTCGAAAAAGCGTTTTTTTTTTGAGCGTTTTTTTCAATTTTTTGGTACCAGAGGTGCACTCCTGTCTTGTCATTAAGTGGTCATGAAAATTCATGAAATCTCTTCTCTGCGTCATAGATTGGCGCTGAACTGCCAAGATGTTTGAATCTCGTTTGAACCTCGTGGGGAAAAATGACCAAGTATACAATTTAATGTTTCACCCATGTTGATGGTAGGGCGTCCCTCATCCACATGATGATCCAACAGCAGTGCTTGGAAATACTTGTTGGATTTTGGACAACGCTTTAAGCATCTTCAATTGATACACTCACCCAGACTTACTTCAATAATGACTTATAATGTTAGTGTATACGCCTCATAGCTTCCTGAACAATCAGTATTTGGGTCCAAGTCAGTGGTCCGCTTCCATCCCAATGGCTGAACTAGCCAAACTTCGTAGCTCCATTTGGTCTTCTGAGACCCTTGTTGGAGGGATGAAAACAGTGGTGCAACAGCCGAATGGCCTTCTTGTAAAAACAGAAGAGGATGAGTCCCTGTTGCATGAGTATGCAGTTTCTTAACTATGGTTTGAGAAATGTTTTGTTGTTTATTTTCCCTAAGCTTAGGTTTCCAATCAGCCTCACCTACCCTATATATTCCCCTGTCCAAACCACCGGTTAATTAGCCCAGGTTCTCCAGCAGCAGCTGGCAGACTTGGACGAAGCAAAGGCTTCTCCGGTGGTGCCAGACCTCAACACCGAAGTTGGTAATCCTTTGGAGCTTAGGGTGCCTAGCGAACCTGTGGAAAATCAAGGAGGTAAAAGTTCAACGGATGTCCCCAAAGACACGAATCCTGGGTCTCAGAGCATCTTTGATTGGGGAGATCTAGATGAAGCTGAGTTGCGAGAACATCTTAGCTTCAGTTCTGATGTGTCTCCATCCAAATTCAATTCCAGTTTGTGATTCTGATTATCCCTCACTGTTTTGATTTTGGGTTACAGTATTTATACAATGATAATCATGGCCCAAAAAAGGATCAAATATATATATATATTTTTTCTTTTCAGAAATGATAAATCATTTTGGGTAGGGAAAGGAATGCTTATCCAAGGTCAGCTGTGTGGCTACGGATCCCTATGTTGGTGATGCCACCATGGATCCTTATTCGGTTTGGGATGACGAGACCTTGCCTGGATCACCAATTTTGGAGGAGGGTATGCATGATGTGGCAGATAATTTCACATCAACCCCATGTCGAGATGTGACATCAACTCCATGTCCAGATGTTTCTTGCCTACCTGGTCAGCAATCGCTATCTATCATGAAAGAACCCTAAGAAATTTAGGTGGGATATTCATTGCCTTTTCTTAGCCAACTTATTTGTTTTAGCCACCTGAATGCACCAGGGGCATCCAACATATCCACCTAAGGTTGGCACAGTCCCACCACCGTCACGGCCAGCTCCAACACCTTGCCGTCAAGCAAGGTTGGTGGGAGATGATTGGCTGACTGAAGTACCTGATATTAGAGACACAACCATTGAGAAACCCAAGCCCGGCCAGTTGCGCATCAGTGCTGATGCGGTGGAGGGCCGGCTGAGGCGTCTTTTTACCCCAAATGTGAAGGGGGAGTTCAAAGTTTCGGCAGAAATTGTTCAGCAATGGAAAACAAAAAAGGGGAGGCGTTCCCTGGAGCAAGTGTTTCAAAGCGTCGGTTTCAATAAGGACAGGTTTTGTAGAAAATGGGGTATTGCACTATATTGAAATTTGACATCATGCTGTGGGAACCCCAAAATGATTTATAATTTCTCATGCATCTCTTGGTGCAGATTCCCTGAAGAATGTGCTTTGATCCGATCAGATATGCTTGAAAGCGATCTCTCGGTCGAGGGTGAATTCCTTTCTGAGAAAGCTATGAGGGAAGACAAAGGATTTTCTGAGCTACTTAGCAGCCATAAAAACCAACAATACTTGTTGTTTGTTACCCCTTGAAGGCCCAGCCCCGGTCTCCCTGGTCTTTGGATGCCTTCAGGACAAAGATTGCGGCCATCAAAGCGGACGCTCGAAAATCGCCTCGAACGTTGATGAGGACAACTTCGGTGGGATGGTTCAATACTGTTTTCCACATAGATAACAGGTAAAGGTTTGTAATTGAACCATTGTTGCTTTAACCCAATGCGTTTTTAGCCCCATATGTGCAAGAAACAAATTCAGCCAAATCAAGGCCCAATTGTTTTCGATTCTGAAGGAAGGACAAGTACGAGAAGGTGACGCTGTACTGGTGTGAGATGGCAATTAAAACAGCAAGGAAGACACTGGGCAGCAATATTCCCTGTTCATCCATGCATTGGGTTTTGATGGAACAAATATGGCATGGAAAAAATATATATATATCCTAGGGATCCCCGATACCTCTTTTTGGGATACACTAAATCTATGGGAGAAACCAAAACAATGCAAAGTAGGGTAGGTAGGAACCGCGATTGATATAGTGCAACCCTGACCGCTCTCTCTTGTTTGTATGGCCTGTAGCCATATTAGTTGATATATCTTTCAACATGTTATAGATAGCTTATTATATGAACATTTGGCACATATCCACAATTAAAACATAATATCATATCTATAACATAGTTTACAATAATACATATTTTATAAATTCCATATGTGTACACATCCAATAATATATTCATGATGTATAGGAAATCGATTTGTAGCTTTTTTTTTTAATCTTACTACCACAACTATATTGTAAATAGTGTATACATAATATACAACCTAAATATTGAATCAATATATGCAGAAGTATGTACACACAAATATATCTATTCCCAGTCATTCAACCCATCGCCTCTTTCACAATCTAACCCAATCTTCAAATCCCAAATGAGGCAGCGGAGCCAAATCGAGATGAACAGACGCATCCAGTGGAACCAATCACCACCAAATGTGAGCGACTACAGCTCAGAGTGCCTTCAGTCAACAGCGCTTGGGCCCTTCCACCAAGGAGAGCCTGTGGGGGAAGATGCAGAGGTGCCAAAGAAACGGAGTATTGAGAATTCAGGGTCCAAAGTTTCCAAAGTCCCTAAAAAAGAAGCCCCTGCTCCTGATCGAGAGCCAGGCTTGGTTTCAAAAAGCATGTTGTTTGGTAATTGGTGGCCCCAGCAAATTTCACCCAAACAATTAGCAGTCCAAAACCATTGAAGAATATTTGAGGGGGAAGTTCGTTTTGGTCGGACGATGAAAGTTCCCAAAGTAACTTTATAACGGGTTGATATCTTACATGCAGGTGATGAAGACAGTGATGATGATGATTCTGAAACAGTTGACCCCGAACAAGATGCAGCAAATGACAATGCCGCCGTCCAGCGCAAGAGAGCTGGAGTTCCGGAGTTAGAGTTAGACCAACTTCCTAGCTCTGTGGCCCTTAAGATGATGAATCTTATTTGGAAATATGTACCATGTTGAATTTGTTGTAGTTCTATTGTTTGGGCATCTTTCTTTCCCTGCCACTTGCCCCCACTCCAGCTATCAGCCCGAGGAATTGCCTCACAAAGAGGGCGACGAAGCTTCAGACAAACCTGGACCGCTTCATTGCAGCCGATGAGTTGTCAGATCTACAGAAGTTGACTTTTAGCCTAACTTTTAACTGTTGTATCAGACCCTTTGCAAACTTCAATTTGACATACTGCATCTACCTGAATAAGGATGAAAACCAAGATCGAGCTTGTCATGACCCAGCTGAACGAGTGTGGGGCATCGCTTGAGGAGAAGTACAACTCTGGGGTGGTGGATGGATTCACCAAAGAGCCATTCCCTCAAAAATAACAAGCCCCAAATCAGAACCACAGTCCATAATGATTTTTTTGATGCTCTACTCCCAGTTCCATGAGGTCTGAAGCAGCGCTTTGCGAGTTGTATCAGATTGCCAGGGTTAAGCCTGACCCTTGGGAGAAAACACCCAACTTGAGAATTGACATTCCTTTGATTGCAACCCTTGCCATGTTTTTTTACGCTTAGGGCCGTGGAAGCCCTGAGCCTTGAGGGTAGAATGAGGCAGGGGAAATCTTACACAGCAATCTCTCGCAATCACCAGTCACTGGGCCCTCCCACAACACCCTGCAACTGCATGGCCGGCTGTCAGGCCAGTTCTTCCGAAGCCTGAGAAGCCAAAAAAACCAAGTAGAAGGCGTGCTAGTCATCGCAGTGCAGAGGCCAAAGCCAAGGCCAAAGCAAAAGCGAAGGCTGCAGCCAAAAGTAAGAGTTAGTTCCTACGTTGGTTGAACCTTCGACCCAATGCTCAGCTTTTGTGAAAACTGGTTGGCAATTCCAAGGGGGAGGATGTCCTTTGGTTGATCACAATTTACCCACAAAATGGTCCCATGGTAATTAATTGACAAAATCTTGTACTGCACACGAATATCAACAAGATAGCCTCTATTCCGTCCCCAAAATTACAGTCATGAAACCTCCTTTGGATTTGCCTTTTGGGGCTCACCTGTTTTATTTAAAACAGGTGCGAGATTCAGCACAACCCGCATGCGTAGCGGGGGCAAATCCTTTTGATCTTGATCTTCGATCATGGAAAGAACAGTTTGGGAGAACCTTGTGGGAACCACAGGGCCTTGGAAGAGCTGAGTGATTCCGAACAGCGAAAAAAACATGGCTTCTCAACTGATCAAACGATTGATGGCAAACATTTTGTTGCTGCTTTGGTTGGGACATGGGGTTTATATAATTTGGGAACTTGAGAACCCCATAGCCCACCCAAACACTAGACCATAGGCACAAAATTAGTTTGAATGGGGTCTGTGGTCCCATGAGCCAGGTCTGCCAAAGGAGCAAAACTTGGATGATGGCACTGCTGCACTTGCAGACGCCGTTGCAGATGGGGTTCCTAACTTAGATCACAGATGATTTACTGCAACTCTGTTGAGCTGGGCCCAATGAAAAGAGAATGGTGGTAGTATCCTTTTTGGGTCTTTAAAAAACAAAGATGTTTACACCTGTGAAATTCCCAAACATCTGATTGGGAACATTAACATGATGACATGAGTGCAAATTGGTCAACTTGTTCTCTTTCCCAATTCCATCTCCAAACAGCTGCCCAGGTACCATGTGTGACCGCGGAAGCCATCCGCCGGGGCTACGGGTCGGCCAGAGAAGCATCAAGGGCGGAAACAAATTCCAACTGGGAAAGAAATTGTTCAAGAACGTTGTGGCGAGGTTTTGATCGAAATCATGTTGGATTGAAAGTCCCGTTGGAGACCTACGACTACGTAACCAATTCTGGTGATGTTATCCCCATGACTTACATATGCCCGGTGGATTTGATGACTTCTTTGCTAGAAAACCACTTGGACCTGTTGGTGGGTGGCTTACAATGTCAAAAGGAAATAGCTGAAAACCTCCATGCCTTCTGGCAAGCTTTTCAGCTTTCGCATGGTGACCATGCAGTGTTCCAGGAGCATTGCGACAATCTGCAGTCAGTTATACCATTATGCTGGCATGGGGATGAAGGCAGAGGAAAGCGTCGAGGAAACACCTGCGTCGTCAGCCTTGAAGCAACTATAGGAGTTCAAACAGCTGTGAACAAAAAACGCAAAAGGGATGGCCGTGGACACCAGTGTGAGTGCAACCCACCAGCTAGGCACACGCAGAAGTACAACCACGTTGACAAGAAGTTGAGCCGCAGCACGCTGTCTACTCTCAAGGACCAGTGGACGAACCAGAAGGGTTTGTCCTTCATGCAGCATTGGTGTCTCTTTGTGATACCTTCTTGGGTTCATGGCACATATCCACAGGTCCTCCCGGACTTGCTGGAATTGATGAGCCAGGGTTTGAAACAACTCTTCTTTGAAGGAATCACCTTGGGTCCCAGGCATGGACACAAGCATTTCTGCTTTGCTGTAGCTGCAGCTAAAGGCGATCTGAAGTGGTTTTGCAAGATTGCATTGGAAAGGAGCTTTCAAAATCAGGGCCGCGTCCGTGATCATCAATGTTGCCATGAATGCTTGGCTGGTGACCCGCAGTCAAACCTGACATGGGAAGACGTGTCAGAAAATCCAGTGTGGGCGCCCTCGAGATTTTCTCAACGGCCCTGGACGCGCATCCCACCAACAATTTCCATACCTTTTTGTCGAGGTGCTCCTGAGAAGATGTTCAAGCGCGACCCGTTCCATTGTGCGAAGCTTGGATCCTATCGGGACCATGCCGGTTCTTCAATCATTTGGCTCTGTGAAGCTGGCTATTACGGTGCTGGTGACATTCCGACCAAGCTGCAGGCGTGTCACCGGGTTTTCCAACTTTTCTGTTGCACGATTGGACAATCGCCAAGTCTGAGGAGCTTCTCTCGGAGCTTCTTCATGTACCCACGCAGTAGTGAGTATCCGTGGGTCAATGCCAAGGGTTCTGATGTGACCCTGCTTCTGAGATTCATATGTGTGCAATGTACTGGCTTTTTGAACGCCTTGCTGCATCCAACCCATGACCGATACATGATGTTGATTCGAGACACTTCTTCAGCAGGGATTAAGTTTTCTGCTGGGCTGCATGCCCATGGACTGTGGAATCAAAGAAATTGCTCAATGGTTTTGCATCAGCACCTCCGGAATTTCATTGTGGGCTACACAACGCTTGCTGCGTCCTGTTTGAATTCTGATTTCAATGGCTGGGCGATGAAACCAAAAATTCACCTTTTGAAACATGGAGAGCTTGAAATGCATGAGTGGCTCCGTGACGGGCACGAAATTCTATTGAACTTCAACATGCATGCTTGTGAACAGAACGAAGATTACGTGGGAAGAGTTTGCAGGCTCAGCAGACGGCTGGACAGCCGCCGAATTGGAGAAAGGGTTCTTCGGTGCTGTCTTATCAAGTCACGTTTGTCGTACAAGAGATTCCTCAAACAGAACAACCTGTGTGGTTCGGCTTGATGCGTGGGAAAAAACATTGAACTGAAGTCAGGTCCTGGGATGGAGAGGTACATTTCCCTGTTCCTTTCTGTTCCTTTCTGATCTTTTAACAACATGTTACATTGGTGTTGGGCCTATCTTCGACACTCAAGGAAACCATCTTTCATCATTGGCTAGGGATTATGTTCTGATGCCTCTGAAAGCGGCAAGGGCGCGGGCAAGTGCATCTCCCAGAATGCTTTCGAGCAATAATTTTCAAAGACAAACCCTTTCGATCAATAATTCCTGGAAACGACCAAAATTTGATGAAACGATGAAAATAACTTGAGTTTCAACTTCGAGCTGAAATTTTGCAGCCCCGGAGGTTCTAGGTATACGGAACATATACGGAACATATATGAAACATATATGGAACATATACGGAACATATACGGAACATATACGGAACATATACGGAACATATATGGAACATATATGGAGCATATATGGAACAGATACGGAACATATATGGAACATATATGGAACATATACGGAACATATATGGAACATAGATGGAACATATATGGAACATATACGGAACATATACGGAACATATACGGAACATATACGGAACATATACGGAACATATACGGAACATATACGGAACATATATGGAACATATATGGAACATATATGGAACATATATGGAAAATATATGGAAAATATATGGAAAATATATGGAAAATATATGGAAAACTGGTTGGTGGTTTGGAACCATGGAATGGATTATGATTTTCCCATCATATTGGGAATAATCATTGGAACCATTGAATTTTATGACTTTCCATATGTATTGGGAATGTCATCATCCCAACTGACTATTTTTTTTTCATGACTGTCCCATCATATTGGGAATGATCAGATTTTTTTTTTGTGACTTTCCCATCATGTTGGGAATGTCATCATCCCAACTGACGAAGAAACATATTTTTCAGAGGGGTAGGTCTACCAGCATGGACAAGGAAGGTTTGGCAGTAGATTTGGGGTGAAATGCCCTTGATTTGGGATGGGTAAATGTACCCCAAAATGAGTCCAATATGTCCAGGATATCATAATCCTATTTTGCATGATGGTGATTTAATGGGATTTTAGATGATGTTCATGGTGTTTTTTTTATGGGATTCAACCATCAACAACGAGATTTTAACCATGAACAATAGGGACTTTAATCGAAGTTTAATGGAAATTTATGGGATTTCTTGCGATCCAACCATCAACAAAAATGGGATCAACAAATGGCTTGCTTTCACCCATCGCATTTCACCATCTTTAAGGTCTTGACAAAGGTCGCAGTCAGTTTGAAAACGGCACGGTCCGATGATCATGTCGGTTGGATTACACCCAACTTATGGCCATGAGCAAGTTGGAATATGATGATTAAGATGTACCCTCTGGTAATTGGTTGATGATTAAACATGAACATGATTAATATGATGATTATTTATGATGATTAACATAGCTATTTAAGATACCCATCTTATGAATCTTGAAAAGTTGATTTGCCTACTTCAAATGGAGATTTTCCATAGCTATGTTAGTCAGAGGGTAGATTTTAGCAGTATACTGTGTTTTTTTTGCACAAACCAATAGTACATGTACATTTATGCCGTGTCATGTTCGAGTTTGGGATATTGGCCAAAACAAGGGACTGCTAAGAACCATACAAGGGGGACTCCGATTATAAGTTGGTTATAATCCCCATTAACTATACTGCACTACAGATCCACCATAGCCTACAAGGTCGGTCCCACTAGACAGCTAAGTTGGTGCAAGTATCTGATTTGACTATAGTTGATGTATGTTGATGTGACATGTTGCTTTATGATATTTATAAGTATATATATATAAGTATATAAATATACTATTCATGGGTTTATAAACCAGCTATGACCAACTTATCTAGGGGTTCCCACCTTGTAGTTCTTCTTATAAACCAATTTAGGCATTGTTTGTTGCGTAGCGGCCTATTGAATCAATGTGAACACTTGATGGATTCAAATATATATTGTTTTTTGTTTTAAATGTGCAACCAGAACAATGAATTATCAACATAAAGACAATATGATGCATTAGTCATCAATTATAGAACAATGAATTATCCACAATGACTACAGTTTTATGTTTGTTGATGGACCAAACAGCCAAAAAACTATTCATCAATCCCAGGAACAAGTACCGCTAGTAAAACCTACAAGAAAACTCAATCATGAGCTGTTTATCAACCCAGTTAACTATAGATAATATAATATAATATAATATAATATAATATATATATTATATATTTATATTTGTATACACACATATCCACCATAAACCCAAACGTTATTCTTGTGAGATACCCTCTGGTAATTTGTTCCATAGTTATTGAACATCGCCCATGATTGATGGTTTATTTTGCTATCAGCATGGTAAACGTTTCCCAGAGAGTACCCAAACGTGATTCATCGTGAATTACTGGCAGCTGGCGACGGCAGGTCGCCTCCTAGACATGGCGGATATCCACCAGGCCCAAAAAAAACAGGAGTCGATGGGAGATTTAAACAGTCAAAAAAGGAGGAACCATGTTCACAATAGTACATTTTTGGGTGATTTACCAACTATAAAATGATAAGGATTTGACTGGATATAATGGGAGATATGATGTGTATATATATATATGATTTATATATACATATATATATATATGTACAAATGATGTGATATGATACATATATAATTAATATTTATATATATATACCTTATATTTATATATAGATAACCCACTTAAGTCAACTTAATGTGATTTTGGCTGTGTATGGAAATTGGGATAGGTATACCACCAAACATGGCTATAGTCTTATAGGGGTACCGTATTTTCAGACGAACGCACTTTTTGATATGTTGTGATGTACCCTCCAGTAGACTAGCGGAATTGTGGACAATGGCCTATTTAGTTGGATGTGTTCTTTTCGGTTTTCCATGGCACTGCAAATTACCAGAGGGTATGTTATGACGTAAATGATATGCATGTGGTAGATCCAACTGAACATGCCATTTGAAGATGATTCTTGCAGTCTATCTATGGCTATATTGTGGGGATTGTTGTGGATATACTTTTGGACTGATGGCCGTTGGGTGAGTCATCCTCACATGGCCGAACTTTGTACATAAGAGGAACCCCGGGTTGCAGTCGTGGCGCTGAATCATCTTCAGGCAGCCGCAACGTAAAAAAAAAGGATGAGACAAATGGTTACAAATGGTGAGATATTCCCATCATATTCCCATGAACCCATGCAGTCATGGCCATTTACCAGTTATAACTGGTGATTTCAATGGGATTATACATTCTATAAATGGGGTGACTTGTTAGTACTTATAACTGATAAATGGCCATAACTGTGAGCCCATGAGGTTTTCCCATCAGATTCCCATAAAATCACCACCGCCAGCGAAGTCAGCTCGACGCTGGGCAGGTCCCCATGGTCCACCTGCTGGGTGTGGCAGCCGAGACAGGGAGCGATGTTTTTGGTGTGGGATAACCATGGGAGAACCAAGAAAAATGGTGATTTATTGGGATTTAATTGGGGATGTATAGTACACATCATGGCAGAATTTTTGGAATTCTGATTTTGAAATAAATCCTTATGATTTTTTTTTGGAGTGGTATTTGGATGTGGGTCAAGCACAACTTCAACCATGTTTTCCGGTTCGCCAGAAGTTAATTCGACCCCTATAATTAGTTCCTGCTTTAGTGCAGAACCTGATGGTATGGTTTGATCCCAGTTGTCATCAAAAATCGTACAGCTTAAGGATGTGTTGTTGCATTCTCCCCATTATGGGCGATACAGTTTTATTATGTCAAGTGGTATTATTGTATTATACATGTTCCTGTCCATGATCCACCAGGTAGAATGTAAAGCATAAATGTTGGTGAAATAAACCCATGATATCACCAAATTTATGGGTTATTTTATGTTATTTTCACCAAATATCCATAATATAACACCCATATTACACCCATTACATCTGGATGGGTGACTTCACTGGAATGATGTTCAACGGTTCAGGGGATTCGTCCCCATAGCTGGCCGTATGATACCAACATTTTTCATGTTAGCGAAATAAAAAAATAATTCAGCCAGATCCCAACATATCCTTCAAGAGATCTCACTAAATCGACAAACAATCCCATTAAATCAGCAGGTTTCCATGGGTATCCCACGCTATCCCATGATGTGATGGTTGATGCCTTCAGCCATAGTCACCCTTTGGGTCACCAATGCCCACAGAGCTCCGCCATTGACCAAACACCGAGATACGAACATCCACCACCACATCGACCGTAGGGGGTCTTGGGGCATTTTCTTCGGTGGGGATGAGAGATTCGGATGCACCTTGACCCTGAATCAACAAATGGGGTGATTGGTTGGTGTGTTAAAAGCTGTGTGGTAGAAGCAATATGTTCATGGATCAGTTGAGGGTCAAGCTATAGACATGGGAAGTGCCAGCCACAATTATTAGCACTTTGGGCACAAAGGATGGATTGTTAATACGTCTTGGTTCATGGCCATGGCTAAGAAATGCCAAGAATTCTTATCTGAAACAAGGAGAGTATAGGTGGACCCTCGGGATTTCTTAAGCAGTTTGGAACCAGGGGGCCATGCGGCATGTGAGAAATAGGCTACTGCAACTAAGTACGCATACAAAGAACGCATCACATTCCCCTTTTCTTCAACAACCCCTCCCCACTGCAGGCCATACGATCATCCACCTCCAGATGCCTATCCGCCCCACGGCTATCCACCGCCGGGCGGTTCTGGGTATCCGCCGCCCCACGGCTACCCGCCGCCGCACGGCTACCCGCCCCATGGCTACGGCTATCCACCGCCGGGCCACGATGGCCGCGGTCCGCCGCCGCCGGGCTATGGGCCACCGCCCCCCGGCTACGGCTATGGACCGCCGCCGCCGGGGTATGGGCCGCCACCACATGAGGGGCCGCCACATGGGCACCCACCACCAGGAGAGGGTTGACATGGCTTGATACTGGATTTGGTGATGGAGTTTTCTGGACGAAGTGGGAGCCAAGGGCCAAGGAATATAGAGGGATTGGTAAAAGCAAAAACACAATAAGGACAATAAGACTATCGACCTGGAGATGAATGGAAATGATGCATGGCAAGGGTTTGGAGTCCAGGTAACCCCAAGTAGGATGAAAAGATCAAATTGGGTTCGAGGTTATATAGCTGCTGTTCCGGAATGGAAAGGCATGCCATGAAGGAAGTAAACAGTTCTTGGTATTTACCATTGTTGGAGGTTGGACAGTTTGGGCTGATCACATCTGGAATATAGAATTCATTTTGTTCGGTGTTGAGTTGGCTGATGAAACAAGCTGTGTTTCTGTTTGCGCATTCCAATTGAAGCATCCCCATGTTTAGGTATCCAACTTCCAATTGTTTCCTCATGACAAAGGATTTTGGAAACTTGAAAATATGAAGTTTTTCTTATTTGTCATTCATCATCATCCAACTCTTTCCCATGACAAAAGATCACCGGTTTTCAATTTTTGCCCCTATCTGAAGACTCCGTGCGGGCCCCAAGTTTAGGCTTTCCAGATGCCCTTGATGTCTTCGCGCGCGACACCGTTTGCTCAAAAACACCAAGCCCTCAGGGTCACAGACAAGTGAGAATAGAAACAACTTACAGTGTTTATAACAGGAATGTAATGCCGGAATGATTGTGATACATATGTATATATATATATATATACATGATACATAATGATACAATATATATATATTTAATATTAAAGGATAGGAATATAGTATGATGTGCCCATGTTATACTTAATTCCATCCCTTCATGCCCTCAGATTGGCAGGTGTCTTGGACCCTTTTTTCGCCTTGGATTGGTGCACTTTATGTAGGTATCCCGAACTTGGATGATGGGAAAATTTTAGCCAGGAACCCCTAAAAAACTGATGGTCAAAACCATTGGGACATCGGGTAATGTAGAAAAGCCATCCATTTTTTTCGGTCAATGTGGTTGATTGTTGCTGAATATGAATCCTACGAATCCTTTTTCGACTATCGGGTGGTCAGCTGTGGTTCAATTCAATGGGCCAATTGGAGCTACATGTTTTTCGCTTCCCAAGGATAGACACAGCCAGTGAGGTCTGGGATACAACTCCTCTGGGATCGCTCTTCGCTGATGCCATGGATGCACCAACTCTGCAAGATGCCAAAGTGGTGGTACCTCGGCGTCACAAGGACCGGAGGTTTTGATTTTTGGATGATTTGGATGATCTGGCCATCTGGCGATGTATTTTGTGGCAAGTCACACATTGGAAATCCAATCCAGTCCCAAATAAAATGACGGTGAGTTAATAACCATATAAAGGTTTCCTACAATAAGGGTACCCCAATATCATCCATGTTAGTAAGATTTTCCATTATAAGCCATCCTTTTTGGGGATCCCCCATTTATGGAAACCTCCATATCTATGTTTGTTGAGTGGACGGCATCACAAGACTTGGACAGTTCATGATGATCGTGGATGGCAGAGGTTCTGGTACAGATGTCCCACATGGCATGAAGTGTTTTAGGAGTTTTAGCACGGGTTTTAGTAGCACCAAAAGAGATAGAAACGTCATTCATCAATGTTTTTTGTAGGAGTTTGAGTTTCTTGGGGGTTATCATGATGTTGGAGGTTTTCTGTATCAAACACTATCTTATCACAAGCTGAAAATTATCATCACTGTTCTATGGTTTTTACAGTTATGGCCATGGCTACCAGTTATAACTGGTGATTTCAATGGGATTATACATTCTATAAATGGGGTTTTGTTAGTACTTATAGCTGGTAAATGGCCATAACTGTAGGGGTCTTGCTATGTTCTTGTTGGACTTTTTTGATTTTCTCGAGCTTGTGATTGATGGCCGGTTTCAACATCTGTAGCTGGCTTCTGGTTCCGGTTTCATTCGGGCTGACGTGGGAAATATCCTCTGATTATTTAAATGTAGCTCTAGAAAACAATCAACATCAACTTTAATAGCCAGATGCGAACCATGGTGCTGGAATATTTACCTACATTTACCCTAAAAACGACGGAAATGTAGGTAAGTATTCCAGACATGGAGCATCTGGGATAGGTAAATCATCATGTTTATCATCTATAGATGGGTACCTTTTGTAGATCTTCGGGCCCTTGTTAGCCCTGGTGACAGATGATTAGACCTTCATGGCAACGTGGAACCCCAAGTGTCCAAGCAACCTAGTTCTCCTACAGGGCCCGGTACCGTAACCCCATCAGTGCCAACAAAAATGCAAGCATTCGGAGAAAAGATGGATTCTGCCTGGAAAATTTGCTACTCTTTACCAGAATCGGTCAAACAAGTGGTTGTACACCATATATACATGGTCATTCTCCTTAAATCTGGTTGGTGGTTTGGAACATTTTTTATTTTCCCATAATCTATGGGATGTCATCCTTCCCATTGACGAACTCATATTTTTCAGAGGGGTAGGTTGAAACCACCAACCAGAAATGGGTGTTCACATATATTTGCACCATATTTACCCTCTGGTAAACTAACATAACTATGGAACATCACCATTTTTAATGGGAAAACTCACTATAAATGGCCATTTTCAATAGCTATTTTGACATAACCAGAGGGTATAGCTATGTTAAATTACCAGGGGGTACCTTTTTTGTGGGAGGGAGGTTGATCATTCCTTTCATTTTACATAGGTCGCTGTGTGGCTACCACCTGATGGAGTCTCGGCAAATGGTGAATGGTGGCATCATAGGCAACTCCGGGGGATCATACTGTATATACAGGTGATTGCATATAATTATATATATGATATATGTATATGATATGTATATATATATATATATATATGTATATGATATGTATATATATGATATGTATATATATATGTATATGATATGTATATATATATATATATATGTATATGATATGTATATATATATGTATATGATATGTATATATATGTATATGATATGTATATATATATATATATTATACATTGATCAATCATGACCTATTGTTGAGACCCTTAACCTGAGATGGGAGGGCGGTTGCCGTTGGGGCTGGCGGTTCATTTTTCACATGGCACCATGGCACCAGGTCCAGAAAGCTTTCATTGGATATTCCATGGTAAGAACCATGGCAACTACAGTGATGGCCATGGCTACCAGTTATAACTGGTGATTTCAATGGGATAACAAAGATTCTATAAATGGGGTGACTTGTTAGTACTTATAACTGATTTTTATGGCCATAACTGTAGAATCCAATGTCTCATATTCGGGGGTAAACACATGTTTTTTTTTTAAGTGTTTTCGGTGAAGGTTTCCCAACAAAAGCATTTCAGTGAGCGAAGTTTGTGTGGCTACGTTGGACTTCATCCCTTCGAACCTCTTCGGATGGGAAGCCTTTGTCATGTCCTCCCTTTCTTCGTCATCCATGCGGCAAGACTTGGCATTTTTGTTCAGCTGTTTAGACGCAGTTATACAGGTGTTTCAAAAACTACCTTTGAGGTACCTGTCCTAGTACCCAATTTAAAAAGATGCACAAATTTCCTAGCTGCATTTGGATGTCTACTTGGGTTTGTGTGAAAATAGGGTAATGAAATTTATGTGGTTGGTCATTCTGTTCGTTCTTCCTATTACAGTTGCCATAAAAAAAAGGGGGTATGCTAACCATGTTCAGACAGCCAAAATTTCCATTAAGTTGGTTATATATCCCATTACATCCTAGCAAATCCTTATTTGTACAGGTGGTAAATCGGTAAATCACCGTAAAATCCCTATTTTGATCATGTTCAAACACATCGATTTGGAGAGTTCAGGTCTATTCCAGTCGTCTCACAGTGGTTTTCCTCGAGGCAACGATGAATCTCCGAGTCTGGCAGAGCATGGTTTGCAACATCCTTTAGATGTGCCAGGCCCCGGACGTGCCCTTTAAAAGCTGCCAGGAGCAGAAAAAATATGGGGAGTTCATATGGGGAATTCATGGCGATTTATAGGGATTGAATGGGATTCACTTAGTGAAGTTGCTGGAATTCACTAGAAAAAACCTAGGGTTTATATGGGTTTATGGTGATTATAAATATAGATGGGTAATGAATCAACTTAAAACTGGGGGACACCACCTTGCTGGGTCTGGGTCCACTGATCCTCCGATCTTGAGACCCATAGTGTACACAGTGTAGCCCAGCGGGGAAATGATGGGAAATGTAGCTATCGTCGCAGGAGCTATTTTTCAGCATGATATTCATGGTACCCATAGATTTTCCATGATTCTTCCAATAAACTGTTCATGAAAAAACGGAGTCTGTTCACCATTTTCCAATGAATGTTCCATCATTTTCAAGTTATATGAGTAATTCTGTGTATCCAAACTCCCATAGAATGAATGACAAACCATAGAAATCCAATCATGCATTATTTTATGTTGAGATCATTTGTTCCAATTATAATCGCACGGAATTTCAACCATCACCCGTATATAATTTAATCCGCTAATCCAACTGTGGATATTCCATTTCATACCTGCCAATAATTCAAACTGAGTAACAACTAGTAATACCATATGATATTAAAACCAAATATATCACGCTGGATATACATATGATCATATATCAGATATATCCCCTCATATTTCTACGTATAATTATATATATATATACATACATTCTATATAAATATACATATATAATATTATTTCACAGGGCCCACGACCCCCCCCCCAGCAAAACCCCCCCCAGAAGTATGGTAAGATATGGATAAGGATGAAACGGTTGATAAGGGCCAATCAGTGGTGTAACACACTCTTAATACATGCTTATTAGCGATTTGTGGTTAAGGGCTGAATAAGGTCTTGATAAGAGATGGCTTTTCCCAATAAAATTGAAATTTCACTATTAGAGCCTTATTAAGAAAAATCTTGTTTTTGGGGGTGTTGTCCAACCAACAAGACAAAAAACTGTATTAAACCTTATTAATAAGAATAATGCATTCCAAAACCAATTTTAGCACCAATAAATCACACAACCTTAATAACAGTTTATTAAGGAACTCTGATTTCTGACACTGCTCATGTGCGTTTGACAAAATATGGGAGTTGGACAGAATTCGAAAGGTTTGCTGTTTCTGGTTCAGAGAGTTGCAATGAGCAACCCAGCTCAGCAATTTTATCGAGTTTGAAACCAGATCTTAAGATGATTTTTTTTGCTTTTTTTGTGCTTATTTTTTGCTTTTTTATTTTTTTTGCATGTGTGTTCATTTTTTTGTTTTTTCTTTTGTTTTTTTTCTAATTTAGGTTTGGGTTGGGTTTTACTTTTCTTTTTTCGGGGTTTTGAAACATCCCACTGGATAAAAGTTAAAAAAGATTTCGATAAGGTCTGAACAAGGGCTTGATAAGGGCTTGATAAGGGGTTGGATCAATGTATTGGAATGAGATTTAAAAGATTTTTTTTTGGTGCTTATGTTTTGCCTTTGTTTTGCGTTTTTTGTGCTTATTTGTTTTTTTCTCTTTTTTTGCATGTGTGGTCATTTTTGTTGTTTTTTTGTCTTTTGCTTTTTTCTAATTTAGGTTTGGATTGGGTTTTGCTTTTCTTTTTTCGGGGTTTTGAAACATCCCACTAAATAACAGTTAAAAAAGATTTCGATAAGGTCTGAATAAGGGCTTGATAAGGGCTTCATAAGGGCTTGATAAAGGGTTGATAAGGGGTTGGATCAATGTATTGGAATGAGATTTAAAAGTTTTTTTTTGGTGCTTATGTTTTGCCTTTGTTTTGCGTTTTTTGTGCTTATTTGTTGTGTTTTTCTTTTTTTTGCATGTGTGTTCATTTTTGTTGTTTTTTTTCTTTTGCTTTTTTTCTAATTTAGGTTTGGATTGGGTTTTGCTTTTCTTTTTTCGGGGTTTTGAAACATCCCACTAGATAACGGTTAAACAATATTTCGATAAGGTCTGAATAAGGGCTTGATAAGGGCTTGGTAAGGGCTTGATAAGGGCTTGATAAGGGGTTGATCAGGGGTTGGATCAATGTATTGGAATGAGATTTGAAAGATTTTTTTTGGTGCTTATGTTTTGCCTTTGTTCTGCTTTTTTTGTGCTTATTTGTTGTTTTTTTTTCTCTTTTTTTGCATGTGTGTTCATTTTTGTTGTTTTTTTTCTTTTGCTTTTTCCTAATTTAGGTTTGGATTGGGTTTTGCTTTTCTTTTTTCGGGGTTTTGAAACATCCCACTGGACAACAGTTAGAAAAGATTTCGGTAAGGTCTGAATAAGGGCTTGATAAGGGCTTGGTAAGGGCTTGTTAAGGGCTTGATAAGGGGTTGATAAGGGCTTGATAAGGGGTTGATAAGGGGTTGGATCAATGTATTGGAATGAGATTTAAAAGATTTTTTTTTTGTGCTTATGTTTTGCCTTTGTTTTGCTTTTTTTTGTGCTTATTTGTTGTGTTTTTCTCTTTTTTTGCATGTGTGATCATTTTTTGTTGTTTTTTTTCTTTTGCTTTTTTCTAATTTAGGTTTGGATTGGGTTTTGCTTTTCTTTTTTCAGGGTTTTGAAACATCCCACTGGACAACAGTTAGAAAAGATTTCGATAAGGTCTGAATAAGGGCTTGATAAGGGCTTGATAAGGGGTTGGATCAATGTATTGGAATGAGATTTAAAAGGTTTTTTTTTTTGGTGCTTATGTGTTGTTTTTTTGTGTTTTTTTTTGTGCTTATTTGTTGTTTTTTCTCTTTTTTTGCATGTGTGTTCATTTTGCTTGTGTTTTTTTCTTTTGCTTTTTCCTAATTTAGGTTTGGATTGGGTTTTGCTTTTCTTTTTTCGGGGTTTTGAAACATCCCGCTGGGTAACAGTTAGAAAAGATTTCGATAAGGTCTGAATAAGGGCTTGCTAGCTCAGCTATTGTTTTTTGTTTTTGTGTCGTTTTTGTCTAATTTAGGTTTGGGTTGGGTTTTGTTTTGTTTTCGTGTTTTTTCTTTGTTTTGTTTTTCTTTGTTTGTTTGTGTTTTTTGTTTTTTCTTTGTTTTGTTTTGGTTTGTTTTTTTTTTCAAATTTAGGTTTGGATTGTTTGTTTTTTTTGTTCCTCCTGTTTTTTTCTAATATTAACAGATCAACCTCTTGAAACATTTTTTCTTATTAAGGCCTTATTAGCAAAACAGGGTCTCAAACACCTTTTTTGACGCCATCATTGCCTTCACACCAAATAAGGTCTTATTAAGGAAAACCTGTTTTTTAGGCCGAAAAAAACCAGACTTCCTTATTAAGCATCTATTGCGCTTCCGGGGGGTTTTGCTGGGGGGGGGGTCATATTTCTACGTATAATTATATATATACATATATACATACATTCTATTTGAATATATATATAATATAGTATATTATGTATAACATAATATATAATATATAATATATTATATAATATGTAATATATACTATATTAGAATATAATATATAATATATTATATATTATATATTATATTCTAATATAGTATATATTAGATATTATATAATATATTATATATTATTTATTATATATTATATATTATGTATAATATATAATGTATAATTCAAAATATATAATATATAATATACAATATGTAATATATAATATATAATATATAATATTTTATATGTAATATATAATATATAATATTTTATATGTAATATATAATATATAATATAATATTATATATATATATATTAATATATAATATATTATATTTAATATATAATATATAATGTATAATATATAATATATAATATATTATATATTATATATATAATATTTATAATATATATATATATAATTTATATAATATAAATATATGATATATTATATGTAATATATAATATTTAATACTTAATATTTAATATAATTATACACCAAACCATGCAAAGTGACCTCAACTTAGCCCCTATCTTTGTTTCTGTCACCTTGACATGGTCACAGAACTCCTGCCGGGGTCGCGGTCGTAGGTTGGAAGAGCCTCAGCGACGGCAGTCGCTTGGGTCTGGTGACTTCGGCTGACGGCAGTCGCGACGTTTCGGAAGCGGAGCAACTGCTGGAGCGCCTTGGATCTTTGGTCAACTGACATAGCTGACATAACTTACATAACTATGGGAAAATCACCGTCTTTACCAGGTACATCATGGAACATCAGCATGTTTACCCTGTAAATCTGGAAAATCATAATTTCAAAAGGATTGCTATGTATTTTTGGATTTTTTTTCGTGGCAGGTTTTGGATTTTTTTTGGGGTTCCTGGTTCTATGCTTTCCTGTTTTCTCTCATTTTCTGCTTCTCTGCTTTTCTGCTTCTCTGCTTTTCCTGCTTCTCTGCTTTTCCTCCTTCTCTGCTGTTCTGCTTCTCTGCTTTTTGCTTTCCCTGCTTTTCCTCTTTTAGCCAATCCGAAGTCTCCGACTGAACCTCAAGAGGACAAAGCCGAAGATGCAGGAGATTTGGAAGTCACTGAGCCTCCTGAAAAGAAAGCTCGAAAGTCCATGGAAGAAGAGATGGGTCGCCTTATGAAGCGAGTACGAGAAGGTTTTGAGCTTACATCATCGGCTTTGGACAAAGTCCAGCAACACCTGGACATCAGTCGTCAGAATAGTAAAGATTTGACACAGCTGGCGCAGGAAGTCCACTATGACAAGGTGGGGGCAAAGTATACACTTGCCCAAATGCAGTCAATGCTGAGTTGCTTTCAGAACGTTGAGTGGCAGCTAAGTAGCTTTTCCTGCTTTTTTGCTTTTCTGCTTCTCTGTTTTCCCTGCTTCTCTTCTTTTGTACTTCTGTACCTTTCTACTTCTACTATTCTACTTTTTCTTTTCTTCTGCTCTACTTCCTGCTCCTTTGCTTCTTTGCTTCCTGGCTTTACTGTCTCTTTGTTTTTCGTTTTTGTTTGCTTAATTCTGTTCTGTTTATCCCCAATGAAACCCTAGAGAGACCCTAGGTGAAACCCAAAAGAAACCCTAAAGAAATCCTGATAAGAAACCCTACATGGAAACCTAAATGAACCCTAAAGAAACCATAAATGAACCCTGAAGAAACTTTAAAGGACACCCTAAATAACATCCCAAAGAAACCCTAAACAACACTCTGAAACAAAAAAACTACATGAAACCTTAACTGACACCTTAGCTGAAACCCTAAATTGAAGAAACCCTAAATGAACACCTAAATTGAAACCCTAAATGAAACCCTTAATGAAACCCTAAACGAAACCCTAAAGCAACCCTAAATCACCCTAAATGAAACCCTAAAGGAACCTACTTGAACGTTTAGAAATCGTGAAAAGAAAACCTTTTTAAGAAATCTTGGAATGAAATCCTAAAGAAATCTTAAATGAACTCCTGAATGAAACCCTAAATTGAAACCCTAAACTGAAACCCTAAATTGAAACCCTAAAGAAACCTTAAATGAAACCTTAAAGAAACTCTAATTAAAACCCTAAAGAAACCTTAAATGAGACCCTGAATGAAACCCAAACTGAAGCCCTAAATTGAAACCCTAAATGAAACCCTTAATGAAGCCCTAAACGAAACCCTAAAGAAACCCTAAATGACACCCAAAATGAAACCCTAAAGGAACCCTAAAGGAACCTACTTGAACGTTTAGAAATCGTGAAAAGAATCCTGATAAGAAACCCTGGAATGAAACCCTAAAGAAAGCTTAAATGAATTCCTGAATGAAACCCTAAATTGAAACCCTAAATTGAAACCCTAAAGAAACCTTAAATGAAACCCTAAAGACACTCTAATTAAAACCCTAAAGAAACCTTAAGTGAGACCCTGAATGAAACCCTAACTGAAACCCTAAATGAAACCCTTAATGAAACCCTAAACGAAACCCTAAAGAAACCCTAAATGACACCCAAAATGAAACCCTAAAGGAACCCTAAAGGAACCTACTTGAACGTTTAGAAATCGTGAAAAGAAATCCTGATAAGAAACACTGGAATAAAACCCTAAAGAAAGCTTATATAAATGAAACCCTAAAGAAACCCTAAATGAAACCCTAAAGAAGCCCTAAAGAAACCCATTTGAACGTTTAGAACTCCTGATAAGAAATCCTGATAAGAGACCCTAAATGAAACTCTAAAGAAACCCGAACCCTAAAGAAACCCTAAATGAAACCCTAAATGAAAGCCTAAAGAACCCTCAAGAGACCCACATGAACATTTGAAGCACCAAAATGTAGCAAATACCATGCAAATGAGAGGTTGAAATGCCAAAATATGACAAATACCATGCAAAATGGAAGGCAAACATGGCCAAATGTAGCAAACACCATGCAAAATGCAAAGTGACCATGCCAAAATGTAGCAAATACCATGCAAAACGACAGGTTCTAGTTCCAAACTGTTGCAAATACAACGCAAATGGTACCGGGAAAGAACGCCAACTAAAATCCAAAACCTGAGGCAAAAAAAACAAAAACTATTCTACACCCTTTTTAAATCGGTAAACTATAGATGAATTATGTTCAAGTTCATGTTAACTGTTAGTTTACTGGAGGGTAGCGGTCATTAAAACCCCATGCTTGTACCTATGGTTGGGAGCAACCCTGATGCTAAATCTTGATTAATGTTGAGCATGGTTATGGTCAATAATGTTTACTATGGTTAAACTATGGCTACACTGTTGCAGCTCCCAGAGTTAACATGGAACCCCAAATTCAAAATGATCAGAACATAGTCTTCCAAGCCACATTTTTGCGGTTCCATCTTAAATTTAGGAGTTGTAAAGATGGCTTGTTGATGTTTGATGAATTATAGTGGTCATTCATTTGTTTAAAGTTTAAATTATAGTGACCTTACTGTGACGTCACTGGAATGCTGGTTAAGGGGAACCAATCTGGTGACTTGGATTGGAACTCGCTGCGCAAGAGATGTATCCATTTAGCCATTCGGCCGGTTGGGTACATCCCCTGCAGTTATGGCCATTTATCAGTTATAAGTACTCATAACCCCATTTATAGAGTGTATAATCCCATTTATAACCAGTTATAACTGGTAAATAACCATAACTGTGTCTTCAAGGAAATAGGCCTTATTTCACATTGACGCAGGAGGTGCGTAGATTGATTTCGCCACTTCACGCCACTCCATGCCACTTGAAGTGGCACGAAGTGGCATGAGGTGGCATGAAGTGGTTCGGTGTACGACTTGCTGGTCGATGATCGTTTCCCGAAAAGCTTGCGCGCATGGGCGCTGTTGCCCATCTTGGTCATGGAGCAGCTGGAAAAACGGCACCACCTGCCACGCTTTTTGACTCAGCCAACTGATCGGAAGATTCAACTGCATGCCAATTTGGCGCCGGATGCATACAGCGATCCTGGCAACGTCGTGCTAGACAAGTCACGTTTCATTCTTCAGGTTTGGAGATTGACGACGACTTTGGGCATGAATGAGATCTTAGCCATTCCATACAAGCAGTACGGGGAAATCGGAGAACACAGTGGCAGAGTTTCGATGAACTATCGTGGAAATTGGCTTGAAAGTTTATTAGGGTGGTCGCAGGAGCAACGCAGGGGCAAAGTTCCTCCTGGCTACAACGCTGGTAGAGTGGTTTCATAATCCATCCATTTGTTGATGATTGTTATATGCAATTGAGCGTTAAACGCTATTGGGGAGCCAAAGACTATCGCAAAGAATTTGACACACACACACACAATGTGTTCTCAATCTTCTACTAATATGCTCTAATCGGCGGCGGTGTGCGCCGCCAAGGTGTCACATAATAGGTTGGTCCGACAGTCTTTTTTCAAAAAGGGCAAGGTTCAGTAAGCGCTGGAATTCTAGGAGGGCATGAGTTGAGGGATTCTGAAGTGGCCCCCCCGAAAAGACGTGGTTGTGGCATGCTGTGCATTAATAGGATGCGTTAGCTTTGGAAATCAATACTGCAACCACCTGTTGTGATTTCAAATCCTCCATGTCCGGGGAGGGTTTAAAGTTTAAACATGCTTAAGCCGTACTAACAGCCTGTTTTTGAATATCATACTATTACTGGACTTATCATGCTATTTTGTTTTAAGCCACCGAAATGGTATGTCCTATGAAACTTCGGTAACCAAGAGGATGACCTATTTCCTGGCGTATTACGACTGCCCGCAAACTAACAATAGATTAAGCATCATTGTTGAGCCCATTGCTTTTTATTACCAATAATGAACCATTAGCCAGCCGTTATGGTCATCCTCAAGAAGATTTACAAACAGCTCAGCCCCATTAAAAGGATCAAGAAAAGCTTTTCGATCTATGTGGGGATGACTGGAATTAACCGCTAATTACCATTGATTTCCATGTGTTCACACATGATTACCATTAACTACCACCAGTTAACCATTAATTCCCATTAATTACCATCAAGTACCAATAACTAACCATGAAGTAACCGTTGATTTACCATTGGTTTGCCATTACTTTACCATTGATGAAGCATTAGTTAACCATTATTTCCGGGGTAGTTGCTATTGAGTACCATTACTTAACAATCAGTTAACCATTGTGGCCATCCTCAAAAGGTTAGAAAACATGTACAGTCCCACTACGAGGATGAACAATTACTGACCCCGATTTATTTGGGTATCAGGGGATGAACATGATTAACCATCAATCATCAATCAACCATTAATTCATTATTAATTAACCATCCGTTATCCATTAATTTATTTTTAAGTACCAATAATGTATTGTTAGCTACCATGTCATCCAAATAGGTATATGACAATCTGTAGTACATTATCATATTCGTTGTTTTTATTACCAAATACAGCATATCTACGCTTTCTAGCGGTGATTCGATGACTGATTACTAGCTAATTCTCTATTGATGGTCTATTGGAGAGTTGGTTTTTAATGTTATCCCAATCATGGCAACGCCGTGACCTTGGAACCATTGCATTTCTAAGTGATGGAATGTCATTAGATTGGCGATTTCTTTGGTATTCTCACAGTCGCTATTCGCTTCCCATGCCTTCGATCAAAAGACAATAATCATTAGGAAATATTGAAGTTACCATGCGATGGTTTCTGCCCAGTAAAAATGAAGTTACCATACGATGGTCTCTGCCCAGTAAAACTTGCAAAGTCGCTGCAGCCTTCCACCATCTTTTCCCTGACGGCTAATCATCTTCCAGCTGGTAGATCTACCTTCATATAATCCTAAGACATCAATAATAAGAGAGCGCGGGCAAGGGGAAATGCCGAGTGCTGGACGCCGCTCCACGCCACTTCCCGCCACTCAACGCCACTTGAAGTGGCATGTGCCACTTGAACTGGCACGCCACTCGAAGTGGCATGAAGTGGCATGACGTGTCAAATTCAGTTTCCACCCTCGTTCGCCCGCTCTCTCTTATTTCAGGTTTGTGAATGAATGTGGGTAAAACTATGTCAAAAAACAATCCATTTCTGGCACTGGTTTATACTTACCACCTACAAAAAATATCTATTTATGATGATTTGGGGGATGGTTTATGGCATTGTTTTACCCACATTACTAAAATGCACCTCCTCCTTGCCAAAAGTCGAGTTGCCAGGTGCCGGAAACGCGTGGATTGTTTCCTGCAGACGTGTGGATGGCCTCATGGTTGCCATCGTGGGTTGCCACAAGTCGAGGGCGTCTGTTGTGTGATTTTTTGACAACGATAATTGGTGGTTTGCCAACAAGAATGGTCATCGAACAGGATAATTCTCAATGTGGTTAAAACATGTTAAAACAACAATCATTTACCCATTTGAGATGGTTTATTTTTATTTCAACCACATTAATGGGATTTAATGTGGTCATAGTTGATGGGGTTGATTCTTTTTGTAGCTTCCCCATGTGCTCCGATTTGACCTTTTTTGTTGGCCTTCTTTCTACAGGAGCCTTGAACAACCTTTACTCTTGGCAAAATTCATGAGTTAAGGCTTTGTCTGAAAATGGGGTGCCCTAAAATCCATTGGTTATCATCATTGTTCATCGGCGATGCAAAACCTTTTGATACTTGTAGTTAATATATACGTCCCGATTGAGCTGTATCAAACTATATCCACATACTGGTGGTGTGATGATATTGAATGATATTGACCTATATCAACCATTCTTTGCGTGTAAATTGCCAATCTATGGACAACCCCATGGTACCACAGCGTTGTTAAATCATACTTTCACCTGCTGCCGCCACCTATGTTTCAACATTAATCTGGGGACCTCACCGCAAATGATGGTTTGAATATGGAGAATCATCACCTTAAAATGAAGTGTTTCAGACTTGGTAATTATGCGTATATATATATATATGTAAATGAATAATAAATAAATATATATATAGCTTGATTTTCAGATTGTCATTTGATGTTCGTTCAGTTATTGTTCAACTATTTTAGATATTTGTATTCAATTATATAGTGTGATTAGTATTAGCCTATATTAATGTGTATATATATAATATATTACAAACTATATATATATATACAACATTATATATAAATATACAATATATAGTTCATGAGATCAGGTGTTGAATAGACAAATCATGTGCAGATGGATGTTTTTGAGTGAGGTGCTTTCATTGGCGTTTCGCACCTAGGACAGTGTAAACTTTATGGAGGTTCATCCCCCAGATGCCCGTTTTGCCATTATTCGAAGTGGTTCACAGCCATTAACTACCATTTAATTACCAGCGGCTAATAACCAGTAAATTGCCTAATATAGCGGGGTGGCAAAATGTGGCAAATGGGGGTACAATAGGTTTTGATGTATCACCCTGCGATTTCTGAGGGCGGAATTGTTTGTCAATGGGATATCCATTGAATCCACCGCAGGGTGGTGCCCCTAATCCTTAGCTAAGTTGGTGCAAATAACTCCAATAACTCCGGTTCATGGTGGTTATATATATATGTATGTATGTATGTATATATATATTAATTATAGTTATTGGGGATTATAAACGGACTTATAACTTGGGGTACCACCCTGTGGTAAATCATATGCCCAAGTGGTGGTATACCACATTTTCAGACACACCCACCCAAATCAAGCCAGCGACGCAGCAGCGTTTTCAGGAAAGAGGAACGTTTCTTGCAGAAGTGGCCACTTCATCACAGTGTTTTGTCTGCGATTTGCGCACGTTTTTTCGAATTGGTGAATGGTCGGTGAAGTTGAGGAGAAATCGATGGATACAACTGTCCGCTCATTTGTTGGGCGGAAAGTGGGCGGGATGACTAATTCCTTCCCACTACGGAGTCCCCCCCTCCCCAAATAATAAACATGAATTTTAGTATGATTGGTAGTTTGGAACATTTTTTATTCTTCCATATATTGGGAATTTCATCATCCCAACTGACATATTTTTCAGAGGAGTAGGTATACCACCAACCAGTGTTGTTTCCCATGGTTTTCCCTTGGGGTGAGATAACTAAAAAGGTAGAAAGCCTCCTTCGGGACAGCCCTTAAAGTTGGAGATTCTAATCTCCCATGAAAAATCCCACAGTTTTCGTGGTGAAACCATGTGAAACTGTGAAACCATCATGTGTTGTTGGTGAAACCGATTTCAATCCACCGTTTTCTGTGAGGTAAATCACGGGAAATCACCATGTTTCTTGGAATCATGGGAACAAAACAACCCTAATTTTAGTTGGTCAAAGCTGAAAAATCTTTTCGTTAACGGCATCACCTTAAGGCGCCAAAGGCACCTTGCTGCTTCATGCCTTGGGCCCGAAATGGCGCCAGCTGCGCTACACCGAACGCTGCTTCTGGTCGCGCCAGGGGAATGGCCAAGGGATGCTGAACGAAAAAATATGGGGGAGATCTCTAAGTTGATGGAGTTTCTGGATAGTATAGTCTATATCTAGAATTTGACGAACTCTAGCAGGAAGTCTATATCTAGAGTTTAAGTGTAACTATGGACTATGGATTTAATGATGTTCAATGGAGTTGAATGGAGGTTTAATGAGGGTCGAATGGGATTTATAGTCCAAGTTTGGATTTTAATATCCAGTGGTGATCATCAACAGCTAGTCCTGGGTATCATGGGAATATGATGGGGAAAAACTGGATACTGAACAATTGCAAACTGTCTGATCTAACCGGTGGTGAATGGAGGGAGCGGTTCTGAGGAGCTATGGTTCAGGGGTTGGTAAATGTCCTAATTTTTCACATCACCAAACTATTGAATTATTGGCCAGAGCTATCATAAATCCATATAAATGAGTTGTAGTTCTTGTGATGAATCTTATGATCAAGCCCTTCTGATCACAATAGAATCTAATCAGTTTTTTTAATCACTATAAATCACCATGTTTGGGTGGGTAGATTCCCTTTTTGATTGGTTAAATCCCATGAACATCAAAAAAAGTGATGTATTTGATGTTTCATGAACCAATTCAAATCACATTTCTGGTGCTTCAAATCCCCATTTTTTTCAACATAAATCACCATTTCATATGGACACGTTCCTTGCCGTCCATATGCGGAGCTGACGGCAGGTGGCAGACTGCTGGTCGACTTCCTTTCTTGGATCCTCGCCGTGGGTTATTGCTTGGTGGTTTGGGCCATTTTTCAGAGGAAACCACCAACCAAGAATATTATAAACATGGGAATACTGGGAAATAAATCCCAACAATATATTTAATTTAAGGGCTGCCGCCCCTGCCGCCGACCCCGGTAAAGAATCGGGGATTGCTGGTGAAACAGGCAAGCTGTGTGACGAGAAACTTTGGCAAATGCATTATCACAAGCAAGAAACCAGCAGCCAGACACCTTTTGTAAAACACAACCGAAACAGCAAAACACCACCTAATTTCGTGCCGAACATAACGCAAAATCAATCACAATAATAGGTTTTCGGGGGCCGAAACGTCCCTTCTGAAATCCTACTAGAAATCCAATTTTGTCCAATAGAAATCTAATTTTAGTCAAATTTGATTGATCGCTAATTTTGATTGCTGCTGCTACCTCTAATAAAGCAAGAAACCAGCAGCCAGACACCTTTTTTAAAACACAGCCGAAACAGCAAAACACCACCCAATTTCGTGCCGAACATGACGGAAAATCAATCACAATATTAGGTTTTCGGGGGCCGAAACGTCCCTTCTGAACTCCTACTAGAAATCCAATTTTGTCCAATTTTGATCTCTAATTTTGACTGCTGCTGCTGCCTATAATAAAGCAAGAAACCAGCAGCCAGACACCTTTTTTAAAACACAGCCGAAACAGCAAAACACCACCTAATTTCCTGCCGAACATGACGCAAAATCAATCACAAGAATAGGTTTTCGGGGGCCGAAACGTCCCTTCTGAAATCCTACTAGAAATCCAACTTTGTCCAATAGAAATCTAATTTTGTCCAATTTGATCTCTAATTTTGATTGCTGCTACTGCCTCTAATAAAGTAAGAAACCAGCAGCCAGACACCTAATTTCGTGCCGAACATGACGCAAAATCAATCACAATAATATACCAATGTTTATAGTTTTCGACCAATGTTTATACCACTGTTTGTTGCTGCTGTTGCCTCTAATAAAGCGAGAAACCAGCAGCCAGACACCTTTTTTAAAACACAGCCGAAACAGCAAAACACCACCCAATTTCGTGCCGAACATGACGGAAAATCAATCACAATATTAAGTTTTCGGGGGCCGAAACGTCCCTTCTGAAATCCTACTAGAATCCAATTTTGTCCAATTTTGATCTCTAATTTTGACTGCTGCTGCTACCTATAATAAAGCAAGAAACCAGCAGCCAGACACCTTTTGTAAAACACAGCCGAAACAGCAAAACACCACCTAATTTCGTGCCGAACATAACGCAAAATCAATCACAATAATAGGTTTTCGGGGGCCGAAACGTCCCTTCTGAAATCCTACTAGAAATCCAATTTTGTCCAATAGAAATCTAATTTTAGTCAAATTTGATTGATCTCTAATTTTGATTGCTGCTGCTGCCTCTAATAAAGCAAGAAACCAGCAGCCAGACACCTTTTTTAAAACACAGCCGAAACAGCAAAACACCACCCAATTTCGTGCCGAACATGACGGAAAATCAATCACAATATTAGGTTTTCGGGGGCCGAAACGTCCCTTCTGAACTCCTACTAGAAATCCAATTTTGTCCAATAGAAATCTCTAATTTTAATCAAATTTGATCTCTAATTTTGATTGCTGCTGCTGCCTCTAATAAAGCGAGAAACCAGCAGCCAGACACCTTTTTTAAAACACAGCCGAAACAGCAAAACACCACCCAATTTCGTGCCGAACATGACGGAAAATCAATCACAATATTAAGTTTTCGGGGGCCGAAACGTCCCTTCTGAAATCCTACTAGAATCCAATTTTGTCCAATTTTGATCTCTAATTTTGACTGCTGCTGCTACCTATAATAAAGCAAGAAACCAGCAGCCAGACACCTTTTTTAAAACACAGCCGAAACAGCAAAACACCACCTAATTTCGTGACGAACATAACGCAAAATCAATCACAATAATAGGTTTTCGGGGGCCGAAACGTCCCTTCTGAAATCCTACTAGAAATCCAATTTTGTCCAATAGAAATCTAATTTTAGTCAAATTTGATCTCTAATTTTGATTGCTGCTGCTGCCTCTAATAAAGCGAGAAACCAGCAGCCAGACACCTTTTTTAAAACACAGCCGAAACAGCAAAACACCACCCAATTTCGTGCCGAACATGACGGAAAATCAATCACAATATTAAGTTTTCGGGGGCCGAAACGTCCCTTCTGAAATCCTACTAGAAATCCAATTTTGTCCAATTTTGATCTCTAATTTTGACTGCTGCTGCTACCTATAATAAAGCAAGAAACCAGCAGCCAGACACCTTTTGTAAAACACAACCGAAACAGCAAAACACCACCTAATTTCGTGCCGAACATAACGCAAAATCAATCACAATAATAGGTTTTCGGGGGCCGAAACGTCCCTTCTGAAATCCTACTAGAAATCCAATTTTGTCCAATAGAAATCTAATTTTAGTCAAATTTGATTGATCGCTAATTTTGATTGCTGCTGCTACCTCTAATAAAGCAAGAAACCAGCAGCCAGACACCTTTTTTAAAACACAGCCGAAACAGCAAAACACCACCCAATTTCGTGCCGAACATGACGGAAAATCAATCACAATATTAGGTTTTCGGGGGCCGAAACGTCCCTTCTGAACTCCTACTAGAAATCCAATTTTATCCAATTTTGATCTCTAATTTTGACTGCTGCTGCTGCCTATAATAAAGCAAGAAACCAGCAGCCAGACACCTTTTTTAAAACACAGCCGAAACAGCAAAACACCACCTAATTTCCTGCCGAACATGACGCAAAATCAATCACAAGAATAGGTTTTCGGGGGCCGAAACGTCCCTTCTGAAATCCTACTAGAAATCCAACTTTGTCCAATAGAAATCTAATTTTGTCCAATTTGATCTCTAATTTTGATTGCTGCTACTGCCTCTAATAAAGTAAGAAACCAGCAGCCAGACACCTAATTTCGTGCCGAACATGACGCAAAATCAATCACAATAATATACCAATGTTTATAGTTTTCGACCAATGTTTATACCACTGTTTGTGCAATGAGACATAGAACCCTCCTGTTGCTCCTGTTGCTGCTGCTGCTCATGGCCACCACTTGAAACGCTGAAACGCCACCTAATTTCGTGCCCAAAACGCTCCAAAATCGAGCCCAAAAAGTGCCTAACGTCCCTTCTGAAATCCTAGAAAAAAAAAGAATTGCCTTTGTGATGATAACCGTCTTGTCAAACACCTTCTATTTCCTCCTGCTGCTGCTGCTGCTCCTGCTCCTGTGACTCCTTCTGTTCAAAAGGCACCTGCCGGATGGGAAAACACCATGGCAGTAGTAGTAGTAGTAGTAGTAGTAGTAGTAGTAGTAGTCCGAAACAAGAGTCAAAAGTATTATTCCCTGGCACGCTCCCCCTTGCGTCTGCCGGGGTCGGCGGATATTGACTGCTGGCTACTGGCTGGGTGCTGCTGTCTTATTCCCTAACGCGCTCCCCCTTGCGCAGCCGGGGTCGGCGGATATGGGGAATTTCATAATCCCAACTGACGAACAAACATATCTGTCAGAGGGGTATGCCACCAACGAGGTTATTTTGGGGGGAATCCCCAAGCGAGCGGTGGATCATCTGGACTGCCTGCATTTGATCGTCGCCAGGCTCGGTGGATTGCGCGGGCGTGGCCAGCAGCCAACTTACGTACATATGGAAGGCCAGGCTGACATATGGCCAGGTTTCCAGGCAACACACTGAGAATTTAAAAGTGTTCCAAACATGGCCATGCTCTTTGGCACGGAAGATGGGCTCAACGACACATGATTTGATCTTGAGCAGAAGAAGACCGCAACAAAAGTTGTTGCACCGGGGTTCAAGACCCTTGCTTCGTGACAGGGTACCAAGGTTATGAGGACAAGATGGCCAACGGTCTTGCGATTACTTCCTGGTGGATTCCGCTTGGCCGAAGTCAACAGTGAGCATGTACAACAAGAGCAAGAAGCCCGCGTGTGCTTGGGAAGACTTTCCTTACACCAAAACTGGTGTCATCTGGTGTCATAATCCCTGGAGTTTTGAAGAAGGCCTTGGTGAAATCGGCAACAAAGGTAGAAACCTTTGGGGATGGACTTGTTACATGGTTTAGAGTGGAAAATCCCAATCTTAAAATGGGGTCCCCCCCTTTTCAGGAAACCTCCATTTTGGAGATGCTATAATGTTTGGAAATGCTCGGAAAATGCGAAGAGTTAGGAAATGTTGGGAATCGTAGATGTTAGGAACATGTTGAGCATACTTTGTCATCAAGACATACTCGTACTGGATGTTCCAAACTCGTGCCATAATGTCAGGAAGGAAAATGTTGGAAGCAGTTGGGAATGTTCCACTTTATGGTTTTTGCTGGTTATATGTTCTATACGCGTTTTGCTTTAAAGAAAGGTCTTAAGCTGATGCTGGACAGCAATGGCTTATTGTCCTGACAATTCCATGCCTAGATGCTGAGATTATTCGCGAACATTTGACGTTTGAATCTATTAAAAGAACATCAACATGGCCAAACGTTTGAATCCATATAGTAATAGTGAACCTTACAACAATATAGCTATTGGAAGGCCGTGTTGACGTTTGTCCTTTCTACCCCCTCCCGGTGAGTTCTATCATGAGATCGTCTCGGCTCACGACTCGACGGGTCGTCTCCAAAATATATGCTCCCTCGATATGGGACCCAAAGTAACCATATTTTTATACCAAACACGGATTTTATGAACGGTTTTTATTACATTAAGAAAACTTCATGATATGTTATCAGAATCATTTCCATCATGTAAGTTGCTTGATTTTTGGTAGTACTATGATGATTATTATGTTTTTGTTTCTTTCATTAGTTTATATGTTAAAATAATAGTAACACTAAAGCTTATTCTATCATATCATATTGTAAACTATTTGAATTAAACGGATATAAGAGATGATAATTCTCATATTTCATATTACCGTTTTTTTTTAATGATTTTTAAGTATTATCATCAAGGGCACATACAACGTGAAATATAGCGCATTATTTCATACCATATTTTGTGATAATATTACGGTACTATCAGTTGGAAGGGAAGGGGTCGGCATACTTCATCCCCATCTCGGATCAGGACCGCATTCATCAAGCCTTCGGTGAAGCCATCGCCTGGTCCTTCGGATGGCAAGCGTCTCGGCGTGCCCAAAAAGAATTTTGGGTCACCCTGGATAAACATATATTTTTTTTTCATATGTATATATATATATATATTTACATATATACATATATTTACACATATATATATAGATTTACATATATATGTATATACATACATATACATATATATATATATGCATATATACATACATATGTTCAAATGAATAGATTTACATTTATATACATTCACATATATATCCACTTTCATATATATATATATATTTATATTAATACATATATATACATCTTTCGATATATATATATATAGATATACATATTTAAATAGGTATACATATTTCAACATATTTGAATATGTATATATGTTTATTTCAATATCTACATAAATAAATACATATATACATATATATATATATGCATATATATATATGTATTTACATATATATATATATACATATATATATATACATATAAACTTTTGCAATCGATTATGGGGCTCTGGACTTGGATTATGGGTCTTCCACATGTGGTTTCATGGACCTTTTTCTTTACATAAATCAACCTAAATCAACCCTTCCTTTGAAAGGTTTTGACGGTTTTGATGTTAATACAGGTAGCCTGCTAAGATTGCTAAGATATGACCATGCCGACAACTAAGATTCCTTCGACCAATGAGATCATTGGCCCGCAATTCTTATTTAACCAATTGGGACCCTTTAGCCCTTTAGCCGCTAATTGGGAACCATGTTCTTTCAAACCCTTTTCCAATTCTATTGACGCAAAAGGATGTCCAGTCCAAATTTCGAAACAACATCATTCCTAAATCGAAATTCTGTTCAATGGGATCCCAGATCAAACAACTTTAAAGTGATTGCATTTTACATATTCGGGATCTAATTGGGATTAACTGGGTATATGGAGGCAGCAGCGACCGAAAATGGTACCAGACACATGCCTTTTGAACTATAGTAAAGGTGCATAGAGCCAACGAATCAAGATAGTAACAATCCCCAAAAAACTCAAATCTGTCAAAGGTTCAATTTTGTTAGGATCTAAACCTTAATTTTTTCAGCAACTTATTTTACAGACTTTGTGGACCTTTTTTCCGTTGCGGACGATTATGGGGCATGAGACGTCCTGAGATCTGCTGAAAAAAAAAAATCGGCGGAACTTTGGGGGGCCTGTGCCCCTTGATCGGTTGCATTTGTTTTTTTACGGACTTTGTCCGTCGGCGGAACTCCACTACACAAATTGTGTACCTGACTTCTGCTGAAAAAAAAAATCGGCGGAACTTTTGGAGGCCTCTGCCCCTTGATCGCTTGCAATTTTTTTTACGGACTATGGTTTTTTGTTTTTCGGCGGAACTCCACTACACAAATTATGCACCTGACATCTGCTGAAAAAAAAAATCAGAGGAACTTAGTATTCAGACCTATGGTTCGGCGGAACTCAACATCACAAAATGTGTAGTGGACTTCTGCTGATTCAATGGTTTTCCCTAGGATTTCTGCTGACTTTTTTTTTTCCGGCGGAACTCAACATCACAAAATGTGCGCCTGAGTTCTGCTGATTTGTATGGATTTTCGGCGGAAGTTCATAAGTTTAGTAACAGAGCGTCCCTGCAGCATTTTCTCTCACTGGCTTGTTACTGACCAAGCTGCAATGGATGCAATGGAAGAGGATTGGAGTGAGCCTGAATTTCAGGACACTGAATTCAAAGTATGCCCCGTTTAATTGATGGACTCTAGGTCCTCTAACATATATTCTCAAGTTTTTTGGGAATTAAATCTTGTATGAGAAATATCACCCTGCCACATATATATATAATATAAATATCATACATATATGTGTTTCTATCCAGGTATGTATACACCGACACATAAAAGACATATGTGTATATGTAAATATATGTATATATATATATATGTTTGTAGGTCTGACATACGTACATATATATATATGTATCTATGTGAATATATATTTATGAGTATACATATTTCATCGGATTCAATATGAATTCGACACACACACACACATATATATATATATACAACTGTCTATATCTATCTATCACCCTGAACCACCTCTTGGTGTGTGTGTGTCTGCGGAGATGGGAATGCTGTGTTATTCTCTATTATCTTAAATATATTTTAATCAGTTTTATTTAGTATGAAGGAAGTATATGTTGGTATTATATCACATGACATATATATATATATATATGATCTAAATACAAATACACAAACACATATATATTGTATAGTTATATAATCATATACGTGTACCTATATACATATATATAAATATATTTATACATAGCTATAATTTCGTATGGGTATAATATGGGGCTCAAAGGATCCAAATTGATGTCCCCAAATCAAAATCCCAAGCCCCATAATTGACTGCAAAAGTTTATATATATATATATACAAGTACATATACATATACATATATATATATATACATACATGTATATACCTCTACTTTCTGTCATTTTTTGAATGTGTATATGTATATCTATATATATATATATTGATATTTGTTTATATATATATACATATATATAAATATTTACATATTTAATTACATATTTGCAAATATATTTGTCAATACATATATTTGTTTTTACATATTTATATAGATTCACATTTATTTACATTTAAATTTATATAGATATACATATATATACATATACACATATGTATTTTTTTATATATACATATATACATATATATGTATATATATTTTTTTATTTACATATATATCTATAGATATATTTTGAAACATATACATATACATATATATATATACAAATACGTATTTACATATATATATATATTTACCTTTACACATATTTAATACACATATATTTACATACATACACACATACACACACATATATATATATATATACGTATTTAAATACACACACACACATAGATACATATATATATATATACGTATATATATATATATATTTGGATATTGAAGTACCATAGGTTACTCTAGGGTTCTATACGCTTTTTAAGCACATAAATAACACTATTTATTATATATTCTGATAATAAAGGATTATGTGAGCAGTGTTCAAAGCACTTGTTGGTTGATGATCGTTTCAGGGATTATACTACCCAATAGCCAGTGGGGATTTCAATAATCCAAGAACGGGAAATCCCGACATAAACCAACCAGTATAACGGAATGATAAAGAGATTTTGAACACTGCTCATCTGAACCCTAGATAAATATAGGATTCGGCTGTTGAATTGGGGGGTACCAAGTATGGATATCAGGTTGCCATTCTTTGGACCCCCACAAATCAATCTGGGGTTGAGATTCGAAAAGTATTTCCAGGATGGTGTAGGTGACGTTTTCTCCCCCATTGTTCCAGGTGTACAACTCTTTTTTCTTAAAAAAAATGGGGGCTGCTATAACATAATTTGACAACCAAGCAATGGACGAACAATTGACGTTTGACGTTTGGATCATTTCATTTTTTTAATCTTTCGAAGCAGGACCTGTACCTGATCCTGAGGACCCAGGATCGATTCATGTGCAGGATTGAGGCTGGCGTTGTTGGGGAACAGACAACCTTGGATATGCCTTACAGGATCACTCATGTCAAGGCATGCCAGGGACACGATCAGACCCTGATTGAAAAGGTTGGCACGGCACCGCTGGTCAAGCAGAACATTTCCTTCGACTACGACTTCTCCGTGGACGATCTTGCCAAAGGGCTCTATATCCGAGAGTCCCGATCTACCCACACCTGACGGAAGTCGAGATCCCTGAAGAATTTCGCATCATCTACCACTACACGTCGTGGAGCTCTCTTCAGGCAATTATCTGCACCGGCATCTTCCCGGGCGCATCGTCGTGCAAAGGCCACGTGTACATGACACGACATGCCCCTTGGGAAATTGATGGAAAGGATCCTGGTGTCAGGACGAATCGTCCATCAGATTTAAGTACCGCCAATGTTGAAATATGGTAAAACTAATCCATAGACACGGGAACTTAGCCAATAAAATGTGGATTTAGCCACGGGAGATTTGGATTTATTCAGCTAAAAAAAACTCCAATGGATTCTAGATAAAATTGGCAATAGAACCTGATGGTTTTGTTCATGAATGCGGTATGGGCCGAAAAGGATTCAAATTGGCTTTTAATTGGACAAACCAAACATTGGATTGCACACATGGGGATACCATGTGGCTTTCACCCATGATTAAAAAAACCAATTGATGGCGACCACATGGAAGATCAAAGTAAACCTTTTTGTTTTTTGTTTCATGTACCGTCTGGTAAACAAACAGTTTGCTATTGAAAATGGCCATAGAAATAGTGGATTTTCCCATGAAGAATGGGTGGATTTTCCATAGTTGTTTGTTAACGTTTACCAGTGGATAATGGATATGTATACTATGTTATACCAATGTTATACCTATGTTATACCTATGTTATACCTATGTTATACCTATGTTATACCTATGTTATACCTATGTTATATCTATGTTATACCAATGTTTCCAAATCTTTTGACAACCCAAGATTTTGCTGGGATGTGGTTTGATGATGTGGTTGTCTTCATGATGAAACGCCGTCCGAAACCTGGGAGGTGCACGTGTTGAGGGAATTCAACTGGAATCAGCCTGGAATTCTGCCGATGGACATAAGATTAGCCATGATCCCCGATAATCAGCTCTTTTACCCTCTGGTAAACCAACCTAAGTATGGAAAATCACAACTTTTAATGGGTAAATCAACTATAAATGGGCCATTTTCAATAGCTATGTTAGTTTACCGAAGGGTACCATTTTTGTGATGCATTGTTTATTTCTTTTCACATTTATTGCAGTATACAAGTTTACGATATAAGCATACTGTAAATGATTTGCACAAATATTAATACATAAAGGATACAAATATATGTACACTTGAATGTGCATATACATACTGTACCTAGACCCTTAAAGTACCTGTAACAAGTGGGCATCCCCCCTTTCATATTTAATGCCCTCCAGAAATCATGTTTTAGTTGGGGATTGGTGCACGTTTGGGACCATAGAATGGCGGTGTTTGATTTATTACTCCCACGCATCCAGTCCTGTTGTTGATTGTAAGATATTTAATTACTTTCAATAATTTTCCCTGTAGCATTGCCACGACATATGTTCCTGGATTTTATGCAAAAAAAGACAACGCACAGATTCCATGCAAATTATACATAGCCTATTGTTGGTATCACTAATGCTACTGTTTTTTGTTTTTTATTAGTACGGGAATTTGTTTTATCAACGGAAAAAAACAAGTTCAACATTATATCAGTATAATCCCTTCCTCCTAATACTAAACCCCCCCCCTAATACAAAACACGGCAGGTAGTTTTTAGTATTAGGGGGGTATTTATTATTAGGGAACCAAATCGAAGTCATGTTAATTAATTAATTAAATTTCCTTATATAACGCAATTAAAATATTGCCAAAAATGGCAGTTCGAAGCTTACCCCTAATACTAAATTAAAACCCTTAATACTAAAAACTATTTTTTCCGATCTCAAAATCAATTAAATTTCCTTATATAACGCAATTAAAATATTGCCAAAAATGGCAGTTCGAAGCTTACCCCTAATACTAAATTAAAACCCTTAATACTAAAAACTATTTTTTCCGATCTCAAAATCAATTAAATTTCCTTATATAACGCAATTAAAATATTGCCAAAAATGGCAGTTCGAAGCTTACCCCTAATACTAAATTAAAACCCTTAATACTAAAAACTATTTTTCCGATCTCAAAATCAATTAAATTTCCTTATATAACGCAATTAAAATATTGCCAAAAATGGCAGTTCGAAGCTTACCCCTAATACTAAATTAAAACCCTTAATGCTAAAAACTAGCCCCCCTAATACTAAACACCCCGGGATGAATTAGTTTTTAGTATTAGGGGGGAGAACCCACAAATGGTAGGTTGATTTTTGAATTGTTTTTTAAAGGGGATCAATTAAAAGTCAAATTGGCCAAACTGAAATTTTCGGAAATTGGAGATGGATGCCTGTTTTTAGTATTAGGGGGACGTTTAGTATTAGGAGGAAGGGATTAATATTATATCAGTATTAAAATTTGTTTTCTTCAAAGCATAATATTATATCAGTATAATAGCCATTAATGAGGTAAGCCCAACAATGCTCAATAATAACCATTTCCCAATCTTATTGAAAAATGGGCACACATCATCCCCATTGTTGTCATTAGCATCATCAAGCCAAGAAAAGTCAAGACATCCAAGCTACCCTCGCTACCCTCTGGCAATCAGAGGTGGCAATGGGTCTGAAGCCAGTGGATTTGCCACGGTTGATGTCACTGGATGGTATTCCAAGTTCCATCATTATCATTATGAACAGTATCAACCGAGCATTATCATCCCCAAGTTCCAAGTGATCCAAGTGATTCCAAGTTATCAACCCGGAAAGGAAGCAGAAGGCCAAAAAGAAGGAGCTTGGGCCGAAGAAACGCGCAGAGCACCGCAAAAACATATTTGTGGGTGTGCTTGCCTCAGGACCCACGGAAATGAGGCCCAAAAGACCCGACTGCGCCAGTGGTTAGATTAACAGGCCAGAAGTAGCTCAAGCTCGAGCTGAGATCCACAGGCGCGCCAAATTTGACATGAAGAATGCAAGTTTCTTCACTTCAGGTGAACCTTTTCCTGGAGTTTCCGGGAGTCTGGCAAGGGATGGCCTTAGTCTCGGAGGTAGGCCCAGCTCGTCTTTATGATCACTGAATTAATCATGTTCATCGTGACATAAAGTGATTATATGACTATTGACTATTAAACACTATGAACAAATTCAGTATACAGTATGATCATTATGCCATATTATGACTAGTGTCGGTTAATCATAAACCTCAATTTCACTATTTGTATATAGGTGGTATGGTTACCATTCCCAGTCATGGGTGGTTTTTGACATTGTTTTACCCCCATTAATCATCATTAACCCAATTGAATAACTACATATAACTATTAATATCATATATTATCATGTTAATCACCATTAAACATTATTCATCACCATTTGTTTTAACCATGGTAACATGGGCGGAAAAAAAAACATTAGAAATCATTCATCACCAATTACAGCACCCATTGCTGGTTGGTGGTTTGGAACATTTTTCATATGTCCATATACTGGGAATAATAATCCCATTTGACTAATTTTTCCAGAGGGGTAGGTATACCACCAATTTATTAGATTATTATTCTGGTAGAATCACCACTTATCACCATTATATCACCATCTACCACCGTTTCCCCAGGTCACCTTCTCCGTTTGTCTCTTCGTCTTGGCCCTGAGTTGCATCCTTTGCACGGCCGTGAAGTGGAGCGCAGCGCGCCAGTACCGCAGCAAAAATGGGGACTGAACGTGGAGCAAATTTGACAGTTTGCTATACTTACTGGTGCTAAACGTAGGGAATGGATGGGAATGGGGGTTGCTGGGACTATTATTCATAGTTAGCCAGTGGATTTAGAACCAGTAAATATAGGAAGCCACCATTTTTTAATAGGTAAATATTGGTAAATATTTGTACATCATCATTTTGTCATCTATTTCTATGGGCCATGGCTTCCACTATGCAACAAATAACCGGGTTGGGTAACTGGGTAACCAAGAAAACATTGGGAATTCGCCAAACAAAATGGGAAGTTCAGTTTTTTTGTCGAAAAAGGGTGTGTTTACTTATGGTATCTTATGGTTTTACTATGCTGATAATTGTCTTAATCTGCTTGTTTACCCACTTACTTTGGATGCTGGAAACATATCACATATAGCTGGGAATAGGGTTTTGACATCTAAATATACCCAAATACAGGTAACATATTGTTGACAACATGGATATTTATTGCCGTTTAGCCAGCCTACTCGAAGATTTGACCAACCATTTGGTTGTGATTTTAATAGCTATTTGGGTTTGCTTGAACATTTTGGGAATTTCCAGCATGTGTTCTCAATTCGAAGAAGAGAATGACTATAAACTATGAGATATTTTTAGGCACTTGCATTTTTAGAGGAACAACGATGATATATAGATGGTCATTGGCTTATGAAATATTACGAACTATGGATTTTGTGATGGGCCAGCGCGTAGAAGAGCGTTGTATTAGGTCGACTTGGTAGATGGCACCAGTGAGAGGCATATTTTTCAGCCCTCAGTTGCCTGAACACCTGAACGCCTGGAGCTGTTAAGATTTCGGCTGTCACAAGCGTGCAAACATGGTGACTTATTCATCATTTTTGGGAATTGAAGCATCAATGTCGAGTGAGCCAGACAAATGAGGATGTAATGTGGTACCAAGAAAAACTACCCTCTGGTAATTTAACATAGCTATTGAAAATGGCCATGTATAGTGGATTTGCCCATTGAAAATGGTGATTTTCCATAGTTATGTTAGTTTACCAGAGGGTACCGTTTGGACTCATTTGGGGATGATTTTGGTACCAGATCACTAGAGGTCCATCATTACAGCGATGTCCTGCTTTCGGCCAAGGTATGAGACGATGATGCCGATGATTTCCTTCCTTCTGATTACATGGTGGGAATGGGATGATTTCATGCTGGGTACCCCACTCCAGCCGCATGCATTTGAAGATGTTCAAAACCAACATCTGATGCAATCTAAAACATAGCTTCCAAGGTCTACTATGCTGCATCGGAAGGTTTTATTTTAACCAGTGTGTTGAGTGAAACTCAAAGTCATCTTTGTTGGACAGGCCCCTACTCAAACAAGTCATGGGGGGTACCCCCAAATCACCCGAGTTATGGATGATCATTTTGCGCTTGAAACCCATAGTGACTTCGGGATCTCTCATGGTATGAAAGCACCATAAACCCTCTGGTAAACTAACGGGAGCTAACATAGCTATGGAAAATCACAATTTTCAATGGCTAAATCCACTATAAATGGCCATTTCCCATAGCTATGTTAAATTACCAGAGGGTATACATTATATAGTTACATCGTTCCAAGATTTTGCAGTTGCACCCGGAAAAATGATGGGATCACCAGAAGACTGGACTGGCCCTGGCACGCACCATGGTTGTAGAAGGATCAATCATTGGGTTGATCAAACAGAAACAGGAAACATCAGGAATCTATTAGTTTCTCCCTGTGACCATAGTGTTTCCTCGATGATTTCCCCTTCATCGAAGTCAATTGTTATTTTATGCCATGCTACTTTTTTTCCATGTTATTTCATCATATCACAATGGTTTTCCCATTATCATAATCGAACTGAAATCCCAGATGTTATCATATCTATATATATATTAAAAATAAAAATAAACATACTTGGCATTTTGTAATCAGATATTATCATCAATCCAAGCTCTTCCAATGGTGATCTTCGAATGGGACGCGCCAATATCTGCCAGGTGCATTTGCATCACTGAGAACCAGTCACTGGCCGGGCGCCCCAGCCAATCCCACAGGGAGCTGGTTAGTTCACGGCAAAAAGTTGAACTCAGAAGTGGCTAATCCTACTTACCCACTTGTTTTTGTTACTTAGGGTGGACCAGACAGTTTTAGAAGTTATAATTGTAAAATCTAACTGAAAGAGTGGTAGCTAGTTCTGACATGTTGTGATCTTTTATGTCTTTTTGGGGGTGATTAACTACAGTGGGAAATCACGGGACCAAGGGACCAAATTCTGGGTGCTATTCAACAGGTATTTTGGCGGGGGTTAAGAAGTTTGAATCTTTGATTGATAAAGGAATGGATCTCTACACCGTAATAGTGTGAAATAATTGGTAACCCAAAAACTTGCATGGCTTGTTTCAGTTTCAAACCATGAGCAGTTCAGTTGTCCGACCTATAGATCCGCCTTCTGCACTTCATGATTTATGTGTTGTTTTGCTTTATCACCATTGTCCCAGTCAAAATTGCCTAAACTTGGCATAAATTCATGTCAGACAAAGCCAGCCGTTTGTCAGGTCATGAAGAGGTTGCAAGATCATTGGCATCAGCTGGTGCCACCCACACCCAGGCCGGAATGGGGAGGTGACTCACACAAACCCGAAGTACGAAGATCTTGAAGCAAAATGATGGAACACGCTGCATCCTGAAACTTTTTGTGGGGAGGTTTGAATAATTTTAGCAGTCAGCCAGCTGCTTGCGAAGCAGTGAGCACAGATGGCTAAGATGAACATCAGGCCCATCTTTGAGTTTCTCATCCACGAAACGACCCGGCCCCGGCCCCATGTTGTTAAAATGATTCATCAATTGTAGAGAGATCTACTCAATATTACATCAACGTATTTCCTTCCAGAAATCAAACATGGCTTGCTGGAAAATCCCCCCATTTACGATTTTTCCGGCTATAAACCTCCATTTTTACGGGATTGTCCATTTAACCATAATGTCTCACTACAGAAGGCTAAGTCCATTAAAATGGATAAATCATCAAAAGTCACCATGAATCACCATGTTTGATGGGTAAATCATGGTAAATCCCCATGTTGGTTGGTTCAATTCCATTAACATCCCCGTATCAACAATGATAAATTAAACCATATACAGTACCTCTATTTTATAGTAGGTGTTCCCATTAATATCTCATAATATCCAATTTTATCGAGGGTTTTCCCATTCTACCACTAATTTTTGTTGGTTAAATCCCCATGAAAACAAACACGTTTTTGACCCCGCACCACGGTCCAGAAGCGATGAGATGAGCGAGTTGAGCAGCGAGGTCTCCTTCGGCCACTCCAGGCGGCTGGAAAATGGAAAAGGCAGTGTCATGATGGGATACATTAAACGATATCAGATGGTTATATATCATGGGTAAAACATGGTATAACAATAATATTATATGCAGCCAGGATATATATATATTTATAAATGGTATATGACAACACAATCTTATGGGATATATCATGGGATATAACGATATAGCCAACAATACTGGGAATATAATGGGATATACTCTGAATGGATGAAATTCTGCAACAGCTGTTTATCCCTGTTATTTATAGGCTTTCAACCATCCAAGGCTGGGTAGGAGTTCTCCCATCCACAGCATGAGTTATTGAAGTTGTGATTTTTGGGACCTCCAAAATGGCAATGTGCGATGCACATATAGCAATAAACCATTGGATATTATGAAGGCACCCAATTTTAAGACAAACCCATATATGGATCCGTGTGGATCCATATATGGATCGATGATCAAAATGGTAATATCACCAACTTTACAATGGTTCTCATGGATATATGTGTTCACCTATAGCAATTATCAAAATGGAAAGGATACCTACTAAAAGAATGGATTTTAAACCTAAACATTTGGATTTATGGTGATTCTAGCAGCTATCCATCAAGATTTGATAGGATATTCCATTGGATATTTCACCAACTTCATATGATTTTGAGTGTCTGAAAATGCTTCGTAGATCGTCTCAACTGGCCAAATTTCATGGGGATATGGCTCATATGATGATTAACCAATAGATCTTCGGACCCAGTGAAGTGTTATCAGATAACCTATCAAAATGAAGCGGAAACCCACAACACGGCGATCATTCTCAACATCGGGATTTCACAAAAAGGGAGCCATCCTGTCAAATGTAAAACAAAATCTTGACGAACAACAGGGCATGGATTTCCCTCAAACAACGGGGCATGGATTTTACCCACATTAGACTGTTTCACCCACAAAAAGTGAGGATTGTAGTGACAATAGTTGGGATTAGACCCAAAGAAGACGGAGATGTCTCCTGAACAATGATGTGAGATTTAACCGAGAGACATGTGAGTACAAAGATGTGGAATGATGTAGATAAAATTGTGGTCAACATCACCGTTTTTGATGATTTTAAAGAACAGAAAAAGAGATCACATCAACAGAGTTGCTCCAGAAACCAAACCCAGGTGACATGTTCTCCGGGGCTTGACCACGTTGCCTATGCTAAAGACTTTGCAGGTGGTTGCTGCAACGTCACAGCCAATACCAGACCGGGATCATGAGCAGACCGTAGACCGGGATCATCAGCCCGGGGAGAAAAGCTTCAAGATGGCTGAAAGCCATGGTGAAAAGAGGCAACTTGACTGACTTGACTGCTCTCGAGCTTGATGCTATGGAACCGGAAGACGGAAGCGGCTGATCTGCGGCTCCAGGGCGATGCCCAAAGCCGCCTTCAATGTGAGACTGGGACGCCAGATTTCTGGCACAAGAGGTGAGGATGTTGGTCCTGATCCTGATGATGATCATGCTGATGGTGATGATGATGGTGATGATGGTGATGATGATGATGATGATGACAATGAACACCTAATATTTATTTACATCTATATACATGATGTTTATTTATATACTTTCATTTGTACTCATATATATATATATATATAAAAATAAATAATTACTAAATGTCCACGTTGGCTATTTTCTTTGTCGTTCTAAGTATGATTATGTTTATGATGCAGCTGACAGTGCCTGTGGTGAGCCCAATAAAGTTGACTCCTGATTCCCTCAACTCAACATACCCATCTACAGGAAACCATGGTCTTCCCCATCAAATGTAGGAGTTTCCCGTAAAATTTCCCATCATCCTGTTTTTATCAACATTGGGTACATGGTCGAAGGAAGTTTAGAAGTCAAACTTCCGACAATATGGAGAGATGAAAAAGCAGTCAGCAGGGAGAAGAGTCAGAAGAGAAAAGATCAGAAGAAAGAAGATGCAGGTGCGCGAAAAGGTAGGAAAGTCGCGAAACACTGTGTTTTTTCGTGGTTTTGTGGCTCCGGAGGGTTGAAAAGTAGGCTCGCTAAAGCGGCGGGTGCGGAGACATCTGGGGAGATGAGAGATGAAAAGTTGCACGCTGTTGTGGCGCGAAGCCGATTTCGAAGTGAAAAGGTACAAAACATCGCAGCGTCGGACCACTTTTGGAAGTTCAGATGTTGAAAAAGTGCACGGCGTTGTGGCGCGAAGCACATTTGCAAGTCAAAATGTAAGAAACACTGAGGGGTTCGGACAACTTTTGGAAGTTGAGATGTTGAAAAAGTGCGCGGCGTTGTGGCGCGAAGCACATTTCGAAGTCAAAATGTACAAAGCACACCATGGTCGGACCACTTTTGGAAGTTGAGATGTCGAAAAAGTGCACGCCGTTGTGGCGCGAAGCACATTTCGAAGTCAAAATGTACAAAACACACTATGTACGGACCAAGTCAAAATGTACAAAAAACCAGGGGTTCGGACCACTTTTGGAGGCTCAGATGTCGTTTCGCGTGGCAGGTGCACGAGATTGTGGATCTTGTCAAAAGTGCGCAAAACATGAGGGTTTTGCGGCATTTCGACAAAAGATGGCAGGCATGGGACATTTGCAGATGATCTCAGATGATCTGCAAAGACGCATTTTCCGTGGCAGGCGCAGGACAAAAGACATGTTCATGAGAGAGGTTGGGAGATCAGGGCGCTGATTTCCTGAGAGCGGTTACATTGTGGAGTATCAGAAATGTAGGTTGGCGTCCGCTTTCTGCATCGGTTTTGTCTCCGAAACATGCAACCGTAGCGCAGTGGGAACTCTCGCAGGTATCAGTTTTGGAAGCACGACTTTCAATGGAGCGTGTGTCTTTTCTGGCCGCGCTCTCGAGTCTGCAGCATGTGACCATGTTGTTACCAGTGTTGTCGTTGGAACGCTGGAATGATGGTGTTAACTGACCCATCCGTGTCGCGTCTGCGTTTTGCATCCGTTTTGTCTCCGACACGGATCGTGCAACCGTAGGCCGACGATCGGTTTTTGAAGCACAACAGGGGATAGGTGCAATGGGATTTGATAGCTAAATCGATAGATAGAGGGGTAAATAGATCGATAGATACATAGACAGATCGATGCATCGCAAGATCCATAAATACATCGAGAGATAAATCGAAAGATGGGTGGCTAGATAGAGAGACAGATCGATCAATAGACAGGTAGATGGATCGACAGATGGACACATAGATCGCTAGATCGAAAGATCGCTAGAAGCGTCGATGACCAGATAAACGCATCGGTAGCTAGATAGATGGATGGATAGCTGGAAGAAGAGGTAGACGGACAGATGCATGGATGAATCGATAGAGAAACAGAACGAAGAACATGGTGATGGATAGCTGTGGACATGGATCGATGAAGAGATGGACTAACAGAGAGAAGTAAGTGGATGGATGAATGGCTGGATAGACAGAAAGATGGACAGTTTAATAGTTAGGTGAATAAACAAATCGATCGATAGATACATGAATAGACAGGTAGATAGGTAGATGGCTAGAAAGGTATCTCTGTAGATAGATGGCGAAAGAGAGACACAGAGAGAAAGAGAGAAAGAGAGACAGAAAGGCAGAAACACTCAACCACCTTTCAATCCGTCAGTGGGTTCGCTCTGCCATTTTTGCGTCACAGCAAGTCACCTCTCCTATAGGTTTTCCATTTTTGAAACTTCCGCCACCGCCTTGTGCGGTACTACTGGTATGTAACCCCAACATTGATTATTTTCATACCAACAATTGGCCAACGTATGTGGTCCGCTGGGTCTTAAACATCTTAAACCATTGAGCGGCCAAATGACATGATTTATAGATTTGCAATAATTATCCAAGAATAGGTCGAGGGAAAATTGTGCCATACAGACCAGTGTTGAAAAATGGTTTCTGATGTGTAAGAATTCACTTCAACCAATCCAACGACAAGACTATTGGGTGTTTCTCAAACTTAGAGTGCACCATTTCACCATGTTTTCCCCTATTAAATACGACTGATCACTTTGATGAATGACACTTTGACGGGTTCCCAAACAAATTTGAGTCACCCCCGAATTAAGCCCAATTCAACGTACTCGCAGCCACAATGAACATTAATGAACCATGACCACAATTCATCATCAGTACGCATCAGTATTAACCACGGTCACTTGTATATTACTATGCATCAGTATAAACAAACACTATGGCAACTCTGTCATATACTCAACAAATGGGAATCATTCACTGACAAGACCCATGTGTGGATCAAACCCACAAAAAGAACCCAATATTTGGGGGTGAATGAACATCCATTTACCAACTACATCCCAGCTATTTTGCTGTGAAGAGAAGGGAATTCCATGCTTTGACATCTGGTCCCCTGGAAAAACGCCAGAGGCGGATGAGCGCCGGACGACGGTTCGGACGGTTCGGACGGTTCGGGTTTCCCAGTCTCAAAGAGGGATTAAACATCCGGGCCAGTTGGTCGCGCTTGAAGCGTCAGCATCTATTTGTCGCATGAAAACTAAGATAGGCATTGTAAAAACCAAACCTTTTTTTTATAGATCATGTTCCTTGGGAAACCAGTAGGTTTGAATTGTTTAACACTTCCCGTTAAATCTCATTTGTGCCTGCTTACCCTTCGGCAACCAAACATTCGAATGGAGAATCCTCTTTAATTTTAGATATGTTGTTTTTCCGTGTTTTCCCATTAAACCCTCCATTTCGTTAGGAGATTTTCCACCTAGCCACGTTTGATGCCACCAGCGGATAAACCAGTTTATTTCCTCCCACATCATGTGTTCTTCATGAAATGCCCAAAAAATATATATCCATCAATTCGGCTGATCAAATCCCATAAAATCCCATGTCTGATGGATAGATTAAAAAAAAACATTTTCGAAACCCCATGAAACTGATGGTGACACGATGTTGAAAACAATCCCATTAGAAAATCCCCAAATCCAATTGGATTGTCCCAGGTCTCCCAACATCTCCCCAGTCCTTTCCCAAGTTTCAGTACGCTTCCAAGGTGGCAGCACTGCGGCCAGAACTGTCTCAGCTTTCTGCGCCGCAACTTTCGCTTCCAGCTCTGCTGCGTGGCCCGGCATTGCCGTCATTGGTCACCGCAAAAAAGGAAAGAGATGGACACATGGGAAGAAAATCAAGACAAATGGTGATTTGATCGGATTTATTGACTTTGACCAACAAAAACTGGGATTTGAATGGATTTAACCAACAACAAAGAGGGTTTCCTAAAAAAAATGGTATGTCATGGTTTATTCATAGTATTTTATGGGTTATTCATGGGATTCGTTGGGGATATCGACCAACTATAGCTAAGTTGACGCAAATAACTTGGGGGTGTGGATGAGTTTTTGCCAGACATTTTGTATGGCAGCATCCAATGCACCAAACCACTAATGTTAGAAAGGTGGCTGGGGACGGATGCCATCCAATTTCGGAAATGAACTGCTTTATTTGCTGAATTCACTTTGTCGAACCTGAGGGAACAATTACAATGAACCATGTAATCGTAGGTTTTTGATTGGTTGTTGTAGATGTAGTTATAATCTCGTTGAATATCCATATATGGATTGGTTGGCAACCAGCGTTTACAATTACATTAATCTACAATCGGTTGGTTGTTGATTTAAGTTGTGCTTCGGGCTATGCCCGAACCCATGGGATCTCCCCTGAATCTCGTCGCCGGCAGCCGGCGTTTAGCAACCCCCGAGGCCCCGATCCTTCTGATGGAGTGGCTGCTTCTTGGTTTCTCTTGGTGTCCTTGAAGAAAATCAATTTCTCTGCCATATCACGGCATGAATAGATTGTGGTATCCTGGTTGATTGTGAATAATTTTCCATGAAAAAGCCGCAAAAAGTGATGTCACTTGCTACTCACATGGTATCCAATGAAAATCTCGCCCAGTTGCGAATCAAAATGAGGGAGAGTTCTTGGAGGATCATCCCACTCAGTGAGATGGTGATGACGTCCGTGTAGGCACCTAAAACATGTTCGGAACATGTTCACAGTAGAGATATGTATGTTCAAACACAAGGCCTGATACAGTTGTGTGTTTGGTTTGTTCAATGATCTTAGAGCAATTGTAGATTGAGACTTATTCAGGCCTACTCAAAAGTCATCATTTCATGTCCTCCGGAGTCTTGTAGTCTTGACATGTTTCATTGTGAATAGTGGATAGGTCCCAAATATTGAGCTCCTTTGGGTTGTCAATCAACAAATCCATGACAGTTTGGGAAACTATAGAATTCAAGAGGACGGTGCGGTGCCCACGAAGTCAGTGGGTTATAGTTGATCCATAAGGCCATGATATTGAGTTGGTTATACTGTACTGGCCATCCATGATGTATTCTGAAGTTGTTGAATTCAATTCACTTCACGAAACTCACCTAGCAGCTTTTTCAGAGTGGTGTCCATCCTGGCACCATCAACTGTCCCAAAATCACTTTAGCTTGGAAAAATGGCAGGGAAACCCTATAGCAATTCGGGAGTGAAGATACCATGGGTTTAACGGTATATGTTCTCAACTAAGCCAATCCATTGAAATCAGCATATTGTTGGTTGGTCTATCCCCAATATATCCTATCTCATCTCCCCATTTGTTTCCATATACTTCTTCAAACATTTGCTGCTTAAAAATCTACATCAGGTATAATCCAATCCATTGAAACTGGCCAGATGCGCTGCTCTCCCCAAAAATCCCCATGTTTCGAGGTGAAACGGTGAAAACCCATAGTGATTTCACCAAAAACCCACTTGTAGGGGTTCAGACCCTATAGATGCAGTTATGGCCATTTATCAGTTATAAGTACTCATAAACCCCATTTATAGAATGTATAATCCCATTTATAACCAGTTATAACTGGCAAATGGCCATAACTGTGATGATGCTATAAACAATACGACTTAAAACCCAATGATGGTTAAACAGTCAGTGCAGACTCCACCGAATACCTCAGAAAAAACCAAGGTCAACTGGTTACTGCTCAGGTTCATCTGGGCCTGCTTTCTGGCCTTCTTCTGGCTCCAGCTGTGGACCACCTTCGAATGGGGCGGATGTCGCACCTTGGACGACGGGACGAAGGTTGACGACTTTTATACCACAAAACAATGCTATTTTCAGGATTGTTGTGGGTCATTTGTAAATTGCTTTGTCACGTTCTTTTCGACCATCCAATGAGATCCAACTTAGGGTTTCATGGTAATCCTGTTCGAGCAAGCGCGGGAAGAGTTGTTGTTTGTTCCCATCAAGGGAATGTTCGAACATTTCTCTGAAACATGTTCTGGTTTTCTCCCAGTTCCCGCCCCAAAAAAACGTTAGTTCTGCTGGCTCTGGGGCTACTTCCACGCCACCTTAGAAGCCAAATGATCATCCGTTGGGGTTGGGCAGATGTTCCATCCCCGCTTTGGATATGATGTTGGGTTTGACTATTTCTGGATGGTGGTTTAAACATTTGGATTATTTGCCATAATATATGGGACAATCCTTCCCATTGACGAACTCTTCTTTTCAGGATTGTTAAAACCACCAACCACATATATATAATTATATACATATGTGTGTTATATTAACCAGAGAGATATGGTGGTAGATGTGCACCAACCAGAGAAATCGTAGAGAAACCTTCAAGTCCTCCGAAAAAACCATCACGGATCCCCCCGGACGAGGAGAGTACAACGAGAGAACGGGCACGCGCGATTGCATGTCCCCCGAGTTCCTGTACCCTGTGTGGGGAAAGGTGCCTGACATTTGTGGACTGGGTCAAGGAATGGATTTTTTCAGCAGCGAGTTGAGATTTGAGGAAACATGTCCGCCATCAGTGAAATGTGGCATGACTCTTTGTTTGGCGGATGTGACACGGCTATTTTTTGTTTTGTATTATCATGTTTTGTCCAAATCTTGAAGATCCAAATGACTCAGGATGTCACGGGTGTGAAACAATCAAACATTATATTTATGTATACATTGAAACCATGAGATGGTCTTGGTGGTCAACTTGTCTTTGTTTGCCATATAAGGGGATGATGATGAATGAGATGACAAACATTATTCTTACGTAATATCAAATACCCTTTAATATACGTCGTGATCATCAATCCTAATATCAAAACATGACAATCTTTAAATCAATGATCATCAATACTCATATCAATGTGTCAATCCTGATTAGTCTATCCTAATGAACATCATCCGATGATTCGTGAAAACACAAACAGCGCGTCTGGGTTTGTGGCTCTTCGAGCTTGGCTCGCTTCGCTTGACCGGCAGGTGTTGGCGGCAGTGCCTTCCTTTGCCCAAGGCTTCGTCTTCGAGTTCGTGTCAGGGCTTTCAAAGCTGACCCTTGTTCCGGAATTTCGAATGACAGCCCCAAAGGTTGATGCAACTATCCCAAAATGGGTTTTACATGGGTTTAATACGGTTTAATATAGGAATGATTTTAAATTGCCCAGAATGTGTTTTGTTCTCCGTTTTTTGTTTGGAATTCAACGGGTTTGCCAGGTGACAGCCCTTAAACGATTCGCTTCGGTGAAGTGGAGGAATCGGTCAGATTCAGCAGAGCATCAGTGTGCTGAAGTCAGTGTGTTTCTCCAAGTTATGAGTTATTCCAGTAGTACCGCACAAGGCGGTGGCGACGGAAGTTTCAGAATGGGAAACCTATAGCAGAGCTTGGTTGTTGTGAATCACGGATGGCAGAGCGAATCCGCTGATGGACTTGAAGGTGGCTGGAGTTGTGCTTTTTGGAGTGGTTACAATGGTTGCAGTGGTCACCTGGTCGGTCACCTCACCTACCACTGCTGGATGTAGAGTGGTGTAGTGCAGCTGTAGTTGTAGTTGCAGTGTAGTGGAGTTGTAGTTGTGGTGTTGTGTAACCAGTGTAGTGTAGTTGCAGTTGCATTTGTGGTGGTGTAATCAGTGTAGCGTAATGAAGTGTGTTGTAGGGTAGTGTAGTGTAGTCTAGTGTAGTGTAAAGTAGCGTAGTTGTAGCTGTAGTTGTAGTTTGTGTAGTGTAGCGTAATGTAGTGTAGTGGAGTGTGGTGTTGTGTAGCGTACTGTAATGTAGTGTAGTTGCAGTTGTATTTGTCGTATAGTGGCATGTAGTGGCGTGTAGTGGAATGTAACTAGTGGTGGATGTAGTTGAAACTGCTACAAAACCTTTACGTTTTTCTCATTTGAGGGTGCACGATCCCTTGCGCCTGCCACGGAAAACGACATCTGACCGTTCAAAAGTGGTCCGAAAATGTGGTGCTGCTTTGTGCATTTTGACTTGGAAATGGGACGAAATGGGCTTCGCGCCACAACGGCGTGCACTTTTTCGACATCTCAACTTCCAAAGGTGGTCCGAACGTGAGGTGTTTTTAGCTTTTTCATTTGCAAATGTGCTTCGCGCCACAACGGCGTGCTTTTCATCTCTCATCTGGCCAGATGGCTCCGCACCTGCCGCTTTAGCGAGCCTACTTTTCGACCCTCCAGAGCCACAAATCATTGGAAAAACACAGTGTTTCGCGACGTTCCTACCTTTTCGTGCATCTGCATCTTCTTTCCTCTGACTCTTTCTCTTCTCTGATATTCTTGCTTCTCCTCTGCTCTTCTCTGACTCTTCCCATCTCTGCTTCTCATCGGTCCATATTGTCGGAATAAACTATATTTTGATTGATTTTGATTCACACACACATATATATATATATACATAAATGAATAAAAACAAATACTTATATATATATTATATGTACAAATGAAGATATGTATATGAATATAGAAATGACATTCATCTTCTATGAGCATATCACAAATTCAGCAAGCCATATATGGCATGTCCATAGCCCACAGCTTTCGAGCGAAGAAACATGGAATAATAGAATCAGTGTTTATCTCTGATTTCCTAGACGCATCCTATAATATCCTATCACTTTCCCGCCATAAAGTCAAATCCCATAGACTTTAGACGGGTCGCTCCCCCAAAAAGCCGAGGAGTGTCGCCTTTATTGCACCTTGGCCGAGGCAACACCTCATGGCGATGTGACCAATTTTTTAGGCGGTGGCCCCATAGTTAGATAACTTGCTAAGGAGGTTCCAGATGTATCAGGTTTTTATTTTTCGAACTAATGGGTTTTGAAAACCAATGAACAAATTTTAGAAGGGTGGTATAGGCACCTCGTGACCTGTCTGAATCATTTGCTCATTTGGTTGGTGCATATGTTCTGCCCCAGCCCTCGTTGGGATGATGGCGCGTTGTTGGAGCTTGTGTTGTGGGGCATGTGCTGGACAACGAATGAAGACATGGAACAGCATGGAACACCATAAAGCGGCTAAAAATGCTGGTTTCAAACAGACAACATGTTTTTTTCCAAGTTTCATTTACCTAGGACCTATAGATGGTCCCAAGTGAACTCATACTCGGTGTGAAGCAAAGAATCACCAGGTGAATTCACCGGGTGGGGCACCCGCTCCAAGGTGAAGATGCAAAGCTGGGAATCACAGGATGAGGCGCGAAATCACTGCGGAATCCAGTGGATGAGCAGTGTCCTAGAAGCCGCATAATTATTCCCCAAACAGTATGTCCACAATGTGGGGTTTTTACGGTAAGGGTTAAGGCTGGTGCTTGATCGAGGTGCTCACTCTGGCTTCCCGCCCTTTTTCCTGTAAATTTCTCGGAGCAAATGGCTCTAAAACTGCTCTTGTGAGATGCCCATGTACATTTTCGACTGTGGAGGCTCGCGCAAAGCGGGTGTTGCGATCCTGGGGCGTGGCCTTTTCCCTGTAAATTTCCTTATATTTTGTGACATGTCTATGTGCATTTACGACTCCGCAAGCTAGCGCAAAGTGTGGGTTGCGGTCTCGGGATCCAACTGGGGCGCGTAAGTTTTCCTGTTAATTTCTGCATAAAATGGCTCTTGTGTTTTGTCGCGCTGGTTCGCAATTTCGATTGCGCTGGTTCGCGCAAAAAACTTGCGGCAGTTGTCTGGGGCTTTTCGACTGCACATGCTCGCACCAAAGGTGTGTCGCGGTCTTGGGATAGGTCCTCCTTTTCAACATCATCACCTTCCTCCTCCTTCTCAACATCATCATCTTCTTCCCCTTTGACATCATCATCCTCGACATCACCATCCTCCACCTCATCTTCCGCAACATCGTCGTCCTCCACCTCATTTCCCGCAACATTATCATACTTTTCATCCTCCCCCTCAACATTCCCATCCTTAACATCATCATCTTCCCCCTTCTCAGCATCACCATCCTCCACACGATCAAAATCCACTTCATCTTTGCATTATCATCCTCATCCTCAACATCATCATCATCATCATCACCATCATCATCATCGTCGTCATCATCATCCATATCATCGTCCGCAACGCTATCCTCCTCCTCCTCCTCATCATCATCATCATCATCGTCAACCGCATCATGATCCCTCTCAACATTGTCATACATTATCCTGACACACACACTGTTTAGGGTCTCTTGCCGGCATACTTGTTTTTAATATGGTGTATGTTGGCATATGTTCATGTATGCATTTCCTTTTTATTTTTTTTAATGTATATATATATATATAGATGTGTTACGCTATTCATGCTCCATGTATACTTTGAATGTTTTTTCTTGGGTGTGTGCATACATGTATATCTATATACTTGCAGAGGTTGAGGTGTCAACCACGAGGTGCCAACCATGTTTGTTTCAATGATCCGGGTGATTTCTTTTGAGAACCGAGTATTCGGAGAAAATGAACGTGTGTTGGGGTCGAAGATTGGAACATCGAACAACATAATAATAATAATATATATATATATTATTATATATTTAGTTTTATTACCTTTATGTATGTGTATATATGTATATATGTATGTGTATATATATATAAAAGAAAAAACTCGAAGATCCTCATCAGATGGGAACTGAGTCCAGAACGCAACTAAAGATATGTTAATTACTCCCGCTAGCCTCTGGTCACTTAACATAGCCAGTATGGAACATGGTCCATTTATAGATGACTTGCCTATTCAGATTGGTGATTTTCCGTAGCTACGTATGATATCATCAGATGGTACATATCCGGTATCAAATAAGTATGTAGTATATATATATATATGTATGTATGTATGTATGTATGTATGTGTACATTTAATATTCATACACAGACTATCAGATTCTACCCATAAGAATAAAGGGTATGATTCAACATGTTGGTATGTATTGAGGGTCACAGTATCAAATAATATATACGTAACCTGCTTACAAAACCACCAAAATTCTGCAACATAGTGGATTCAATCAATCAAGGCCAGGTTTTTGGGAAGGTTCAGTGGATCATAGTGAAGATAAATGACATCGAATCAAGTCGTTTGACGGCGTGGCTACACAAAAACAATTGTAATTTCCACATGGTGATTTCAGAAAGGAGGGGACCTTACATTTTCAGATCCATGATCTATTTGAGAAAGGAACCGGTTTGGCTCTCTAGACGACTCTCTGGAGAACTATACATACCCATAAGTTTCTAGTTTCCAACATCTTTCAATATGCAAGGGCTGTGGCCTGCGTGCCAGATGCGGTGTGCAGCCGCCACCTACTACTTCTTCTTGGAAGTTTTGAGCTCAATGACTGGGAAAATCCACCTGGTTTTGACGACTGTGTGTGTCTCAATTTATGGATGCTGATAGGGAATTTAGATGGATTTAGCCCGTCAAATAACGGGAAACATATATTTTTCAGCATCCCTGGGATTTGGCCAAGTTCCAATCTCATGGTTTTATCATTATCTAAACATTAACTATCATTAAACTAAACCACACGGTTTTTGTGGTTGTATCCCTTTCTTCGTAGCCAGGCAAGTTCCAAAGGCTGTAGGATGTCTCTAAATGTTTTCTCAATTGGTTGAATACCATATCAGGAATGATTTAAATCTTATTAAACAATCAGTCTTAACTTTTAACAGTTTTTTTTTCTTCGTGTTGGTTTTTTGTTTTTGTTTTTTGAGGGATCGTTCCGTGGCCTTGTTTTTTTCGGTTGCGACAGCAATGACCAATTGCAGAAAGATTTACCCCGAATTGAAGCACCATTGTTGCATAGTATTGTTACATATATATATATATGTATATATGGCCCGTTTTTTCAGCTTGTGATGTCCATGGAAGAACTCTGCACCTCCGCCCTGGCGTTCTGAAAGTCTCCTTTTTCTCTGCGAAAAAAAACAAAAAACAGAAGTTGAGAGTTCACTCCAGGGAAATTGTTGTTGAATTCAACTAAGAACAGTTGGATGTATGAAATCAAACAGTTATAAAATCGGCACCCCATCTCTGTGGTTGATTTCAGTTTCAACTCTCCCTGGCCGATCCCTGGTCGATACTTTTGGGTTGAAGCGGTGAGCATTGGTGATAGCCACTAGCGAGGACACTTAATCACCGGGCGTCCACAGTCTGGAACAAAGCCATGAACACCGTGTCATGCTCCCTTTTTCTCTATTTATCCAATGGTTTTTGTGTCCAAGAGACATACGTACTATCATACACACATATATATATAATCAAGTATTGCAGCTCCAGACACCTTCAGAGACTGCTTAATTATTTGAAGTTGTTGTTGTTTTCGCGTCCAAACACTGCAGTTCAGAAGCTATTTTCTGGTATTTGGAGCACAAGGGTACAGAAACATGTTCGTGCCATGGTGCCAGCTTCGCCGCAGTGACTGGCTGCTGGCCTATGGCCCCGTGGACGAATATGGGGGAGTTACCCCAGCTGGACCCATTCAATTGGACTTGTTGGAGCTGGGATTTTGTTTACTGTATATCTTCAGCGAACCCGGACCCTGAAAATACACCCAAAAATGTTAAAAGTATATAAAAGTATTCAATTTATGGGTGCTTGGAGGGTCTAGGAACATTCAAAATCCATAGGAAGTGAAGATGTCAATCTTCGGTTTGGGGTTCAACATTGGCCCAGCCAGCTCATGGCATTGAAGGTTGTCTCATTCCACCCTAAGGATTCAGTCGTATCTTCTAATACGTAGTGATTTCCTGGAAAGAACAAGTGAAGCCCCATTTGAAGAAAAGGACGGGCGATTTTTGGAAGGACTCTTCCTGGGAGATAGCGTACCGCCCAGACTGTCGGATCAAGCACAGTCTGGTGGCTTGGGGTGTCCCAATTACGACATACTATTTCTTACTGGTGCTTAGCAGGGAATGAGGGAATGATCCATAATGATTAGTAATAAGTAATAATCATCCCATTCCCCCATTCCTATCCATTCCCTACTAAGCACCAGTAAGATTTTTGATGTTTGAACACATCAACAATCGACAGGATGGGCCCGACCAGATCAAAATTTGTCTCTACACTGACTCTACACAAAACTGACTGATAATACATGAGAAATCATGAGAATACGTGCGCCCTACTATAGTTAACCCAGTGATGTAAATGGATCAACATATGTTGTAAACCCAGGTGATGACATACACCATATATTATCACTGGTATTACAACATATGTCATTTGATCATTGGTATCATGATATTGCAACATATGTTATAGCTTAAACCCAGTGATATAACACCACTTGTATTCTGATATCATTCATAATATTGCTGATTATAAACCCAATATATATATATATATATAGCCCAATGATTACCATGTTATTTTGGGTCCTTCCTTGTTTTTTTTACAGCAGATCACCGCAGCCAGTGGGGCCCAGGTCCGAGTGAAGATCGTGCTGGATGTGACATATCTGGGGACTCGCTTCTGCGGCTGGCAGGCGCTGACCATTACACGATTTTAACGGTGGAGATGTCGTGTTGGCAAAAACTGGCTGGTGGTTTCAAACGTTTTTTATTTTCCATAATATATGGGATAATCCTTCCCATTGACTTTCATATTTTTCACGATGGTTAAAACCACTAGCCAGAAAAATACCGGCTACATTTTGAAGCATGGAGGCCTCAAACTTCAAGAAAATCAAAGGGCCTTGAACAATCCATTTGAACTTTGACAATCTCAATGGGTCTGGGTAAATTATAACGACCTCACTGCGACCTCACTGGAATCATGGTTAATAAGGGAAATCATCCCAAAATGGCCTTAATTCAGTTTAGTGAATTATTATTATTTACCCAGATGGGTAGCTAGTTAGTTCTGCAGTAAGATCGCGTGTTGGCCAGGTTCATGGCATCAATCCAGTTAGAATGTAGCTTATTCAGTTATGTTCAGTTATGGCCATGGCTACCAGTTATAATTGGTTATTTCAATGTGGTTTTGTTAGTACTTATAACTGTTTTTTATGGCAATAACTGTTTGAAGAATCCCTATAGTTGATGATTTTCCAATGGAAATCGCTGGTGGATCTGACACTGTTGGTGAATTCGCATGTTTTCCCCAAAGAACACCCATTGTTCCATCCCAAGTTGGTAGATATTGTTTGAAGCTGGCTTATATACCCAAACATCGACGGTATATTTTGTAGGCTCAGGGCCCAATTCCAAACCAGAGTTCGATTGGATTGGACAGATTGAATCACACATGTGATGTCTGCTTGCTTCTAACCCATTGGTCTTGCAGCTTGAACCACCAAAACCAGAGTTTGCTGTTGAAATCCGTTTGTTTTGGCAGATTGTGTGGTTAAACCACTTGTTTTTGGCTAAGGCACCATTGTTTCTGTCATGTTTCTTCGCCACTGATTGGTGCTAAAAATATATATGATGATGATCCCCACTATCTAGAGCTACTTGTAGCATGCCCTCCTGCAACCACAGGTGGCTTGCTGGAAAATCCACCATTGATATTAGTTCAATGATTTTCCCAGCTATCGCAATTGGCCATAAAAATCCGTTATAAGTACTAACAAAACCTCATTTATAGAATGTACAATCTCATCTATAACCAGTTATAACTGGTAAATGGCCATAGCTGTATCAACATCCATTTCGTCCATCTAGTCAAGGGATTTCCCCTTTGACGCCAGCTTTAACACCCGTGGATGGTTCCACTGATCACCGCTATCAACAATTCCAACCATTTTTTGTAGTGATGATAACCAAGTTGTTGATTACAACATCGACTGACAACTAGCGTTGATGATGGTGAAACAGTAGATTATTATATAAGCACATATTGATATAATTAACAATCCAATCATTAACAAATTGTTAACATTATTTCCCATCATTCCATCAGTATTAACCATTATCAGCATTTATTGGCTATTAACCATTAGTAACCGAAATTATAACTGGACAGATTCCTGACTAAAAAATAAAAACACATTAAACATAAACCATCATTAACCATTCTCAACCATTATGAGCCACCATTAAACATCATTGACCATTATTAACCGTTATTGATCATTAACCATTATTGATTATTAACCGTTATTAGCCATTATTAACAATTATTGATTATGAACCATTCTTAACCGTTTTAACCATTAACCATTATTAACCGTTATTGATTATTAATCCTTGTTAACCATGTTTAACCAGTATTAATTATTAACCATTGATTACCCATCAATTGATACAAGCATTGATGACACCTGAGGGTAAGACTCGTATCGCTGCGGTTCCACCAGGCGCAGAATCCTCCGCTGACAGCCGAAGGAAACGGAAACGACGACCTGCCCGGACCGTGGCACGGTGAAATGGTGGCTGGATACAATATAATTATAGGATTTTCCATTGACCAACCATGGGGGTCACCATTGATGGAAACCTCCATATATTATATATGGTAATTAATGGCTGTTATTGGTTATGACTGATTAGCAGGGACTAGTTCAAACCATTAGAATATGGAATGTTCGGGAGATGAAAATCCATATTCTACTTACTGGTGCTAAACGTAAGGAATGGATGGGAATGGGGCTTGCTGGGATTATTATTAATAGTTATTGTGGATCATTCCCTCATTCCCTACTAAGCACCAGTAAGTATAGGACTGGGTCAACCTTGGTTAGATACTTTTATTGAGTACTTTAATCTTTTACTTTCAATGGTAAACTTAGTCCTAAGAAGCCCCCCAAAACAATGGGCAGGTATCTAAGATTCACCATGAGGATATTTATACAGTTGTTTCAAAGTTTTGAATCCCCAAATGCACCATGGTTTGTCATCAGTTCTCCACTCATTTTATGGCCATCATGCATGTCACAATTATTCTGTCCTCTCCACATATGCTGATTACTTCCATCCAAATCCATACCTTGACTGACTAAATTAAATTTATTGGGTTCAATCCATGTTTTTTCTTGTTTAGCTCGCTTTATTTCGGTGATTATTTACAAGATAAATACATAATAATACATATATATATATCTGGTTGGTGGTTTGGCACATTTTTCCATATATTGGGAATAGTAATCCCAGCTGACGAACTCATATTTTCCAAGATGGTTAAAACATGTTAAAACCACCAACCGGTTATGTAGTATACCAACTTTTAGTGCTTCAAAAAACCCTCTATTTTTCATGTTCCCCGAAAACGTTCGGGAAGCTGCAGAGTCGCAAGGGTTGATCTGATGTTCTGCTGTCTCTTCGGGAAAAACAGAAATCAATGGGAAATCTATGGTTAATGGTGGATAAAATAATGAATAATAATGGTTGATAATGGTCAATCATGGTTAATCTATCAATCTATCTATGTTACCATGACTTTCAGCTCTAGACCTTCCAATTCCCTGTGACAAATAGTAAAAGTACTATAAATTTATGTGTTTTTATGGCTACTTCCCTGCAGAGTCTCGGTGTTTTTCTTGTGTATTTCCATCCTTGGAGATACCCCCTGTCCAATCCCGCTTTAGGGATCCATCCAAGTATCACTAGAGAAAAATCACTGTAGGTAGGTAGATAGATAGATAGATAGACAGACAGACAGACAGACATATATATATATATATATATTTAAATATGAGATATAGAGTTTTTAGATTTATAGATCTAGATTTCTGAATAATCCCACTCTTATGGCTGTAAATGAGGGTTCTATGTGGCGTTGCGAATTACTTCCTGGGAGTTGACAGCCGGCTGCGAGGTGCCAACGCTACAACCGTGGCAGATGTGCCAAGGGCGACGGTTGCCGTGCGGCGCCTGGGTCTGAAGATGTCTGAAGACTACGGGGGGGTCCTAAAAACCTATGGGTTTATTGAGCTACGATGGGTTGATGAGGGTTTACCCTCCAGTAATCTAACATAACTATGGGAAATGGACCATTTATAGATTATTTACCTACCAAAATGGTGATTCTCCAAAGCTATGTTAAATTACTAGAGGGTAAGCTTGATGGGGGTTGTAAGCTTGATGTATGCCTGCATGGTATCAACCAAAATGATGGATACTCTATCAAGATGGGAGGCTGATGGATACCAAGCAAAATGGGGCTTCAATTGGATGTTCATGAAGAGAAATGGGAGGAAATGGGCATTTACCAGCATTGTTGGTGTGAACAGAAGGGTGCCAGGCTTTTGACTGATACCAAACCAGTGTATACCAAACTAGTGTGACATATTCATAACATATCATAACTGCTTGTCGAGCTTGATGAATGATGACATGGTCAACAAGAATCGGGGTGTGAAACAGTATCAAAGATGAAACATGTGGTGCAACAGAGTGAAATATCATGTGTATTTGCTTGGCAAACTGAAAAAATGTGTTCAGCCGGCAAACCCTATAGCAACCCCTTGACTCAAGGGTTTGACAGCAACATGGGTATGATGACCCGACGTGGGCCACTATTTGGCTGCACATGTTGTTGCTGTTTTTAGTCTTCGTATTTACGATAGAGTAAATTAACATAGATGTGGAAAACTCTGTATTTGTACAGGGTCCGTGGCTCAGCAGTACACGCGAAATCTAACTCAGTTGTACACACGAATACGATCTCGCCTATACACGTGGAAAATTCTCGCCATACACGCGGAACAGACCTCAGCCATACACGCGAAAAGACACTCAGCCATACACGCGGCAAGACATGTGTGGTGACCGCATGCTGGATGACGACACGTCGGCAACGTCGTGCGGTAGAGGATTTTCCCTTGCACTCGGAGACATACTTGATGCTACTCTATGCGAGCTTTCATCGCATATGTGCACACACTGCTGCGATGGTGGGGGTGAAGGCAGGCCCAGTATTTGCTATGTATTTTTCATCTAGGCAGGCAAAACCTTTGCATCCGTGTCCATGGCAAGCGAATCGTGGTCCATTAGGTGCAACAACATATCAAGATTATAAAGCCTAAAGGTGTCTTGGCCCTTGTTACATCAAGTGCAAAAGGATATAAACCCTAAAGGTCTTGTGGCCCTCCTTACATTAAATGCAACAATAGAGATAAACACCTACCCTTGTTACATTAAGTGTAATTACATTTAAACGCTAAAAGGGTCGTGGCTCTTCCTACATTAAGTGCAACAACATAAAATAGAAATAAAAAGAACCAAAGTTGCGTGGCTCTTCTTACATAAACTAGTGCAAGAACATATAAACCTTAAAGGTGCCGTGGCCCTCGTTACATCAAGTGAAACAAGATATAAAGCCTAGTGGTGCCGTGGCCCTTGTTACATGAAGTGTACCAACATAAAAACCCTAAAGGTGCCGTGGCCCTTCTTACATCTAGCGCAAGAGGATATAAACCCTAAAGGTGTCGCGGCCCTTGTTACACTAGGTGTTACAACATATAAACCCTAAAGGGATTTGTGGCCTTTCTCACATCAATTGCAACAACAGAGATAATCACCTATCACCTACCCTTGTTACATTAAGTGTAACACCACATAAACCTTAAAGGTACCGTGGTAATTCTTACATTAAGAGGTGTCGTGGTCGTTCTTACATTAAGTGCAAGAAGTTATAAACCCTAAAGGTATCGTGGCCCTTGTTAGATCTTGCCGTTGAGTTGATTCGCAAGGAACTCTGAGTCTTGAGCCTTACTGTTTATCGGATGAGAGGCGGCTCTTGTCAACCAACAAATCTTGAGGCCATAAAACAGCAAGGAGTTGCCGGTGGTCTAGTTCATGTTTTGTCAAGTAACATGTTCCCAAAACATCCTAAAACTGGGATGATTGCCGCCAACTGTCTACTTTGTGTTGAAGGCACCAGGGGCCATTGATAACCCCCATTAAAGTAGCCACGGCGCATCAACAGCAACTATTGTGGAACATGATTCTGATTATTTTGTTGGGGTGGTCCATGCGTTCAAATGATATCGTGTTGTTGTGATATGTGTTGGCCCAATCTCAGTTTTGAATTCTTGTTTCCATTCGTTCATCCAGTATTTGATCTTATTTACTCTTGTCGAGATCCACATAGCGATATATAATTAATTATAGTTGATTGATTAATCGACATGAAATAATTTAATTGTCTTCTGTGATAATCGATCATTAATACATTAGTTGATAATATTTTCTGTGATTTCGACATGAAATAATTGTCGATCACAACAGGCGGTTCGCCCTTCTTCTCAATCCAAAAATCCTGCCTTCAGGCGCATATTTGCTCGAGTTGTTGGAGAAGTGAATTGTCATTTGCTTCAGATGGGCAAGTTTTTCTTGACCAACCCTGGCGTTGGTGAGTTTGTCCATGTTTTTTATCAAGCATTATTAATGTTTTTTAGACATGTTTCGTCCTTTTAACCAGCAAATGCCGCAAACATGGTGATAACAACCAGAATTTATGCTTGGTTGATGATTCTGGGGGTTATACGTCACCGTTATATCTTTGGGGGTTATCATCATCAACCAGCAGTAGGGGCTTTCCAGTGGTTTTTGGCACTGCAAAAAGTAAGAGGCCTGGACTTTTTGCATCGCCCTCTGTGTTTGTTCATCCCGCGAATGGTACTTGAAGTGTTTCATTTGTTTCAGCGCGCATATATATAATGTATTTGCATGGGATGTGTTCAGATAATATGTTTTATTTTTCATTGTGCTCTTTTTCTCAACCGGGATTCATATCGATGTAGGGCAATTCAGAGGCGTTCGAACTGGCGGTTGGATGTTCGTTACTGATTTTGTTGAAGGGGTGAGTGGACTGGAAAAAGGCCTTCACATGTATTGATGACCCTCCTGCAAACTAACATAGATGTGGCAACCCCACCATTTGTAGATAATTTCCAATATAGAGAAACTATGGGTTTTGAACATCTACGTTAGTTTACCCGAGGGTGCCAAATATGACTAAGCAGATATGACGGAATTACTGACCATTAAGTTGACCTTGACCTTAAGGCGTAACTACAGTACGCTTTTATTGGATCCTCCTGATCATACTCCTGTTGTTCTAATTCCTAGTGGCAAGGTGTTGGAGTATCAATACTTGTTCAGACTTCCTTGGCCAACTATTATATATATATATATTTATACGCCTAAAGATTTTGCAACACACCAAACCGGCTCCAGAGATGTTGTAAGTCTACCCCCTGGAAAGAGGAACTTTGTGAGGGAAACACATGAAAAGACGCTCTGTGATTTCTACATGTTGGATCTTCGCCAGTACACCCACATCCTTGAGGATCCAGTATCAGATACGTCATAAAAATGCTGCACAGGGTGACGAAATCATCTATATGTTTGGCATCTGTGTTGTTCCAAAGAATTTCCAGCTGGCTTTATCCTCAAATATGTTGATATATTGTATTGATACGTTTTTTCAAACAAATGCCATGTTCATAACTTTCATCGGAAAAGGTCAGGTTTTGAGCCATTGGAATTGGGGGGCACCCTCGGCACCAGGAAACAGAGCTCGCGAACCGCACGCACTATGTGAGGGCTGCTGTCCTGTGCTTGCAGAACAAGATCCCTCTGTGCAGGAAGGGCGCAAATAAAGGGAGAATTTGGCAGGCAAATCAGCACAAATTCCACAGATTAAGGTGTCCATAAATTTTCCAGAGGTCTTGGCAGAATCGTGGATAAACGTTGGTTGAGTACTGCTTGACTTGCCTGTAGTGGTAGTTGTAGTTATTGTTGGTTGTTGTTGTTGTTGTTGTTGTTGTTGTGGTTGTGGTGGTGGTGGTGGTGGTTGTGGTGGTGGTTGTGGTTGTGGTTGTTGTTGTTGTTGTTGTTGTGGTTGTGGTTGTGGTTGTGGTTGTGGTTGTGGTTGTGGTTGTGGTGGTTGTGGTTGTGGTTGTGGTTGTGGTTGTTGTTGTTGTTGTTGTTGTTGCTTCACCGCCCATATTGCCACATGGGGTGACGGGATGAGAGTCATTGGTCAAAAGATTGCTCTCCACCTGCCAGGTGAGGGTCTCTAGATTTTAACAAAGGTGCAACTCTTCTCTTTCTCCTTCTCCTCCTCCTTCTCCGCTTCCGTCTACTCTTCCTCCTACTCCACTTCCCTCCTTTGCTCCTGGAGTGCTCCTCTTGCAGCTCGGCGTGAGTGTGGGCTTCAATTGTTGTGAGCCATATTGCGAGCCCCAGATGCTCTGGAGGGCGCCTGGACCCGAACTCATGCCAGAGAGAATGCCAGATGGAGTGCCAACCAGAATGTCAGAATATATGTCAGTTAGAATGCCGGATAAAATGCCAGGGAGGATGCCAGACAGAATGTCAGAATAGATGCCAGATAGAATGCCAGAATGAATGCCCGAAGACATGTCGGATAGAATGCCAGATGGAATGTCAGAATAGGTGCCAGAATGAACGCCTGAAAAGATGCCAGATACAATGCCAGGATAGATGCCAGAAAGAGTGTCAGAATAGATGCTACATAGAATGCAAGAGAGAAGGTCAGAATATATGCCAGAAAGCCAGAATAGGTGACAGAATGCCAGAAAGAATTTCAGAGGATATGCCAGAAAGAATTTCAGAATATATATGGCATATATACTTCCACATGGTATGAGTCAGAATAGTGTGCCAGGGCCGGGACCACTCGAAGAACAGTTTTTTCTATGCATGGTTGGCCCCTACAGTGTGGTGCTCTGTACAGTTGTTCCAAGTTTGCTCATTACCATAAAGTAAAACTATAAAGTAGTTACCGTAGTTAATTTATTACAAATAATTGTTGTTACATCGTTGGTGATTACTAACTTTATCGTGATTATAGTTGTTATAGTTACTTTGTAATCACCATAAAGTCATTTAAAGTCTACTTATTCCATTTATAAACCAACTTAGCTAAGCATTTTTTGGGCATCACCTTGTTGAGAGCCGTACTGCCACAAATCTACGCCCAGCATTAGCTAAGCATATGGGCTGTTCAGTCTCATTCAGACACCACGAGAAAGGTTGGAGGATGAAAATGAAGGGAAAACATCACCATGATCTGCAACTCACCAGCCTGGGAATGTGCTGATTTTGTTGGTTGAAGCCAGTATTATTTAGTAGCAGAAGGCTAAATCTATTTTTATTTGTACAACCTTTTGAACTAAAAGTTGATTGGTATTGCAGTTCAAACCTACCCACAGAGTCCTGTTTGTTCACTGCTTGAAATACATACATCTACCCTTTTTGTTTGCCGGTTACTTTATATCATCAAGACCATATGCTTATCTGGTCGGTTTGGGTGGGTCACCCCATTGTAATAAACCAACACAAGCATACAAGGCGGTGCCCCCCAGTTAAGTTTGGTGTGTTCTAAACCTCGTCCAATTTGTTATATATATATATGTATTATACTGGTTGGTGGTTTGGAACATGAGTTTTATTTTTCCATATTGGGAATTTCATCATCCCAACTGACGAGCATATTTTTCAGAGGGGTAGGAAAACCCATTGAACTTTCATTATTCTTGTTGAAATCTTCCATATGTTCATATATATATATATGTGTGTGTGTGTTGGTTACAATCCCCCTGGATTGATGATATATTCGATGATATAGTTGATGAGATGTTTGATGATATATTTGGTGATATATTTGATGATATAGGTGATGATTTATTTGATGATATATTTGGTGGTATATTTGATGAACCCTGGATTGATGATATATTCGATGATATAGTTGATGAGATGTTTGATGATATATTTGGTGATATATTTGATGATATAGGTGATGATTTATTTGATGATATATTTGATGAGATGTTTGATGATATATTTGGTGATATATTTGATGATCTATTTGATGATATAGGTGATGATTTATTTGATATATTTGGTGATCTATTTGATGATATAGGTGATGATTTATTTCATGATATATTTGATGATATATTTGATGATCTATTTGATGATTTTTTTGATGATATAGGTGACGATTTATTTGATGATATATTTGATGATATAGGTGATGATTTATTTGATGATATATTTGGTGGTATAATTGATGATCTACTTGATGATCTATTTGATGATATAGGTGATGATTTATTTGATGATATATTTGATGATAAATTTGATGATCTATTTGATGATTTTTTTGAGGATATAGGTGACGATTTATTTGATGATATATTCAATGATATAGTTGATACATTTGGTGATCTATTTGATGATATAGGTGATGATTTATTCGATGATATATTTGATGATATATTTGATGATCTATTTGATGTTTTTTTGATGATATAGGTGACGATTTATTTGATGATATATTCAATGATATAGTTGGTATATTTGGTCATCTATTTGGTGATATAGGTGATGATTTATTTGATGATATATTTGATGATATATTTGATGATCTCTTTGATGATTTATTTGATGATATAGGTGATGATTTATTTGATATATTTGATGATTTAGGTGATGATTTATTTGATGATATATTTGGTGGTATATTTGATGATCTATTTGATATTTAGGTGATGATCATATGTATTTGATGATGATTCTATTTGATGATGATATATAGGTGATGATTTATTTGATGATATATTCAATGATGATATATTTGGTTCTATTTGATGATATAGGTGATGATTTATTTGATGATATATTTGATGATATATTTATATTTGATGATCTATTTGATGATATAGGTGATGATTTATTTGAATATATATTTGATGATATATTTGATGATCTATTTGATGATCTTTTTGATGATATAGGTGATGATTTATTTGATGATATTTTTGATGATATATTTGATGATCTATTTGACGATATATTTGATGATATATTTGATGATATATATATACCGTTAAAAACAAAGTTAGAATGCGGTTTTGGCTTCGCGTGATGGTGGCCCGTTTGGCCCCCCCCCCACGGCAGTCGCATTCAAACTGAAGAAACACCTGTAAATATGCAGAAACACAGTTAGAATGCGGCGCCAAAATTGGTAAGAAAATGTAAGTTTTGACTGGTATTTTACAGGCGAAATACAGTTAGAATGCCTCCTCCTTTTCTTCTATATTGTTCCTTGCCCTTCCTTTTCTTCTGTCTTTTTCATTGATCTATATCTGCTGTAGTTGCATTTTATCTGTTGTTTTTCTACTGTAGCCACATTTCTGACTCGCAGGGAACCTGGAGTGCCCTTGTCTCTTTTCCGACCTTATCCGCTTCCCTTTCCTTGTCCTTTCGTTTCTATCATGTTCCTTTCCGTTCCTTTTCTTCTATGTCTGTATTCATTGATCTATACGTGCTGTAGTTTCCGTAGGCATTCTATCTGTTGTTTTCCCTGCTGTAGCCATATGTTTCTGACCCGCAGGGAACCTGGAGTGCCCTTGTCTCTTTTCCGATCTTATCCTCTTCCCTTTTCTCCTCCTTTTCTTCTATATTCTTCCTTACCCTTCCTTTTCTTCTATGCCTTTTTCATTGATCTATATCTGCTGTAGTTTCCGGGGAGGCATTCTATCCGTTGTTTTCCCCACTGTAGCCATATGTTTCTGACCCGCAGGGAACCTGGAGTGCCCTTGTCTCTTTTGCGACCTTATCCTCTTCCCTTTTCTCCTCCTTTTCTTCTATATTGTTCCTTACCCTTCCTTTTCTTCTATGTCTTTTCATTGATCTATATCTGCTGTAGTTTCCGGGGAGGCATTCTATCTGTTGTTTTCCCCACTGTAGCCATATGTTTCTGACCCGCAGGGAACCTGGAGTGCCCTTGTCTCTTTTCCGATCTTATCCTCTTCCCTTTTCTCCTCCTTTTCTGCTATATTGTTCCTTACCCTTCCTTTTCTTCTATGTCTTTTTCATTGATCTATATCTGCTGTAGTTTCCGGGGAGGCATTCTATCTGTTGTTTTCCCCAGTGTAGCCAGATGTTTCTGACCCGCAGGGAACCTGGAGTGCCCTTGTCTCTTTTCCGACCTTGTCCTCTTCCCTTTTTCTCCTCCTTTTCTTCTATATTCTTCCTTACCCGTCCTTTTCTTCTATGTCTTTTTCATGGATCTATATCTGCTGTAGTTTCCGGGGAGGAGGCATTCTATCTGTTGTTTTCCCCACTGTAGCCATATGTTTCTGACCCGCAGGGAACCTGGAGTGCCCTTGTCTCTTTTCCGATCTTATCCTCTTCCCTTTTCTCCTCCTTTTCTTCTATATTGTTCCTTAATTACTCTTCCTTTTCTTCTATGTTTTTTTCATTGATCTATATCTGCTGTAGTTTCCGTAGGCATTCTATCTGTTGTTTTTCCCACTGTAGCCAGATGTTTCTGACCCGCAGGGAACCTGGAGTGCCCTTGTCTCTTTTCCGATCTTATCCTCTTCCCTTTTCTCCTCCTTTTCTTCTATATAGTTCCTTACCCTTCCTTTTCTTCTATGTTTTCTTCATTGACCTATATCTGCTGCTGTTTCCGGGGAGGCATTCTATCTGCTGATTATCTGCTGTTTTCCCCACTGTAGCCATATGTTTCTGACCCGCAGGGAACCTGGAGTGCCCTTGTCTCTTTTCCGACCTTATCCTATTCCCTTTTCTCCTCCTTTTCTTCTATATTTGTTCCTTACCCTTCCTTTTCTTCTATGTCTTTTTCATTGATCTATATCTGCTGTAGTTTCCAGGGAGGCATTCTATCTGTTGTTTTCCGCACTGTAGCCATATGTTTCTGACCCGCAGGGAACCTGGAGTGCCCTTGTTTCTTTTCCGATCTTATCTCTTCCCTTTTCTCCTCCTTTTCTTCTATATTGTTCCTTACCCTTCCTTTTCTTCTATGTCTTTTTCATTGATCTATATCTGCTGTTGTTTCCGGGGAGGCATTCTATCTGTTGTTTTCCCCACTGTAGCCACATGTTTCTGAACCGCAGGGAACCTGGAGTGCCCTAGTCTCTTTTCCGATCTTATCCTCTTCCCTTTTCTCCTCATTTTCTCCTATATTGTTCCTTACCCTTCCTTTTCTTCTATGCCTTTTTCATTCATCTATATCTGCTGTAGTTTCCGGGGAGGCATTCTATCCGTTGTTTTCCCCACTGTAGCCATATGTCTCTGACCCGCAGGGAACCTGGAGTGCCCTTGTCTCTTTTCCGACCTTATCCTTTTCCCTTTTCTCCTCCTTTTCTTCTATATTGTTCCTTACTCTTCCTTTTCTCCTATGTCTTTTCATTGATCTATATCTGCTGTAGTTTCCGGGGAGGCATTCTATCTGTTGTTTTCCCTGCTGTAGCCAGATGTTTCTGACCCGCAGGGAACCTGGAGTGCCCTGGTTTCTTTTCCGACCTTATCCTCTTCCCTTTTCTCATCTTCTTCTTCTATATTGTTCCTTACCCTTCCTTTTCTTCTGTCTTTTTCATTGATCTATATCTGCTGTAGTTTCCGGGGAGGCATTCTATCTGTTGTTTTCCCCACTGTAGCCATATGTTTCTGACCCGCAGGGAACCTGGAGTGCCCTTGTCTCTTTTCCGACCTTATCCTCTTCCCTTTTCTCCTCCTTTTCTTCTATATTTTTTCCTTACCATTCCTTTTCTTCTATGTCTTTTTCATGGATCTATATCTGCTGTAGTTTCCCGGGAGGCATTCTATCTGTTGTTTTTTCGCCGCGACTGTAAGGCCCTATTTTTTCTGACCGAAGGAACCTGAGTCCCTTGTCTCTTTCCGATCTTATCCTCTTTCTTCCCTTTCTCCTCCTTTTCTTCTATATTGTTCCTTACCCTTGCCTTTTCTTCTATGTCTTTTTCTTGATCTTATCTGCTGTAAGTTTCCGGGGAGGGCCTTTCTAATCTGTGTTTTTCCCTGCTGTAGCCATATGTTTTCTGAACCCGCAGGAACCTGGAGTGCCCGTGTCTCTTTTCCGACCTTATCCTCTTCCCTTTTCTCCTCCTTTTTCTTCTATATTGTTCCTTACCCTTCCTTTTCTTCTATGTCTTTTTCATTGATCTATATCTGATATATACTATATTTGCTGTAGTTTCCGGGGAGGCATTCTATCTGTTTTCCACTGTAGCCATATGTCTCTGACCCGCAGGGAACCTGGAGTGCCCTTGTCTCTTTTCCGACCTTATCCTCTTCCCTTTTCTCCTCCTTTTCTTCTTTATTGTTACTTACCCTTCCTTTTCTTCTATGTCTTTTTCATTGATCTATATCTGCTGTAGTTTCCGGGAGGCATTCTATCTGTTGTTTTCTCACTGTGGCCATATGTTTCTGACCCGCGGGGAACCTGGAGTGCCCTTGTCTCTTTTCCGACCTTATCCTCTTCCCTTTTCTCCTCCTTTTCTTCTATATTGTTCCTTACCCTTCCTTTTCTTCTATGTCTTTTTCATTGATTTATATCTGCTGTAGTTTCCGGGGAGGCATTCTATCTGTTGTTTTCCCCACTGTAGCCATATGTTTCTGACCTGCAGGGAACCTGGAATGCCCTTGTCTCTTTTCCGACCTTATCCTCTTCCCGTTTCTCCTCCTTTTCTTCTATATTGTTCCTTACCCTTCCTTTTCTTCTATGTCTTTTTCATTGATCTATATCTGCAGTAGTTTCCGGGGAGGCATTCTATCTGTTGTTTGCCCCACTGTAGCCATAGGTTTCTGACCCGCAGGGAACCTGGAGTGCCCTTGTCTCTTTTCCGACCTTATCCTCTTCCCTTTTCTCCTCCTTCTCTTCTATATTGTTCCTTGCCCTTCCTTTTCTTTTATGTCTTTTTCATTGATCTATATCTGCTGAAGTTTCCGTGGAGGCATTCTATCTGTTGTTTTCCCCACTGTAGCCATATGTTTCTGACCTGCAGGGAACCTGGAGTGCCCTTGTCTCTTTTCCGACCTTATCCTCTTCCCTTTTCTCCTCCTTTTCTTCATATTGTTCCTTGCCCTTCCTTTTCTTCGCTTCCGGGGAGGCATTCTATCTGTTGTTTTCCCCACTGTAGCCAGATGTTTCTGACCCGCAGGGAACCTGGAGTGCCCTTGTCTCTTTTCCGACCTTATCCTCTTCCCTTTTCTCCCCCTTTTCTTCTATATTGTTCCTTACCCTTCCTTTCCTTCTATGTCTTTTTCATTGAGCTATATCTGCTGTCGTTTCCGGGGAGGCATTCTATCTGTTGTTATCCCCACTGTAGCCATATGTTTCTGACCCGCAGGGAACCTAGAGTGCCCTTGTCTCTTTTCCGATCTTATCCTCTTCCCTTTTCTCCTCCTTTTCTTCTATATTGTTCCTTACCCTTCCTTTTCTTCTATGTCTTTTTCATTGATCTATATCTGCTGTAGCTTCCGGGGAGGCATTCTATCTGTTGTTTTCCCCACTGTAGCCAGATGTTTCTGACCCGCAGGGAACCTTGAGTGCCCTTGTCTCTTTTCCGACCTTATCCTCTTCCCTTTTCTCCTCCTTCTCTTCTATATTGTTCCTTACCCTTCCTTTTCTTTTATGTCTTTTTCATTGATCTATATCTGCTGTATAGTTTCCGGGGAGGCATTCTATCTGTTGTTTTCCCCACTGTAGCCATATGTTTCTGACCCGCAGGGAACCTGGAGTGCCCTTGTCTCTCTTCCGATCTTATCCTATTCCCTTTTCTCCTCCTTTTCTTCTATATTGTTCCTTACCCTTCCTGTTCTTCTATGTCTTTTTCATTGATCTATATCTGCTGTAGTTTCCGGGGAGGCATTCTATCTGTTGTTTTCCCCACTGTAGCCAGATGTTTCTGACCTGCAGGGAACCTGGAGTGCCCTTGTCTCTTTTCCGACCTTATCCTCTTCCCATTTCTCCTCCTTCTCTTCTATATTGTTCCTTACCCTTCCTTTTCTTCTATGTCTTTTTCATTGATCTATATCTGCTGTCGTTTCCGGGGAGCCATTCTATCTGTTGTTTTCTCCACTGTAGCCATATGTTTCTGACCCGCAGGGAACCTGGAGTGCCCTTGTCTCTTTTCCGACCTTATCCTCTTCCCTTTTCTCCTCCTTTTCTTCTATATTGTTCCTTACCCTTCCTTTTCTTCGATGTCTTTTTCATTGATCTATATCTGCTGTAGTTTCCGGGGAGGAATTCTATCTGCTGTTTTCCCCACTGTCCATATGTTTCTGACCCGCAGGGAACCTGGAGTGCCCTTGTCTCTTTTCCGACCTTATCCTCTTCCCTTTTCTCCTCCTTTTCTTCGATATTGTTCCTTACGCCTCCTTTTTTCTTATGTCTTTTTCATTGATCTATATCTGCTGTAGTTTCCGGGGAGGCATTCTATCTGTTGTTTTCCCCACTGTAGCCATATGTTTCTGACCCGCAGGGAACCTGGAGTGCCCTTGTCTCTTTTCCGACCTTATCCTCTTCCGTTTTCTCCTCCTTTTCTTCTATATTGTTCCTTACCCTTCCTTTTCTTCTATGTCTTTTTCATGGATCTATATCTGCTGTAGTTTCCCGGGAGGCATTCTATCTGTTGTTTTCCGCACTGTAGCCATATGTTTCTGACCCGCAGGGAACCTGGAGTGCCCTTGTCTCTTTTCCGACCTTATCCTCTTCCCTTTTCTCCTCTTTTTCTTCTATTGTTCCTTACCCTTCCTTTTCTTCTGTCTTTTTCATGGATCTATATCTGCTGTAGTTTCCGGGGAGGCATTCTATCTGTTGTTTTCCCTGCTGTAGCCAGATGTTTCTGACCCGCAGGGAACCTGGAGTGCCCTTGTCTCTTTTCCGATCTTATCCTCTTCCCTTTTCTCCTCCTTTTCTTCTATATTGTTCCTTAATTACTCTTCCTTCTCTTCTATGTCTTTTTCATTGATCTATATTTGCTGTAGTTTCCCGGGAAGGCATTCTATCTGTTGTTTTCCCCACTGTAGCCATATGTTTCTGACCCGCAGGGAACCTGGAGTGCCCTTGTCTCTTTTCCGACCTTATCCTCTTCCCTTTTCGCCTCCTTTTCTTCTATATTGTTCCTTACCCTTCCCTTTCTTCTATGTCTTTTTCATTGATCTATATCTGCTGTAGTTTCCGGGGAGGCATTCTAGCTGTTGTTTTCCCCAGTGTAGCCAGATGTTTCTGACCCGCAGGGAACCTGGAGTGCCCTTGTCTCTTTTCCGACCTTATCCCCTTCCCTTTTCTCATCCTTTTCTTCTTTCTTTTTCTTCTTTTCGTCTATATTGTTCCTTTTAACCCTTCCTTTTCTCTATGTCTTTTTGCATTGATCATATCGGCTGTAGTTTTCCGGGGAGGCCCATTCTTTCTGTTGTTTTTCCCAAACTGTCAGCCAATATGTTTCTGAACCCGCAGGGAAACCTGGAGTGCCCTTGTCTCTTTTTTCCGACTTAATCCTCTTCCCTTTGCCTTCTCACGGCCTTTTCTTCTCGTTCTCTTCTTCTTTTTCATTCTTCTTTCTTCTTTCTTATATTGTTCCTTACCCTTCCTTTTCTTCGATGCCCCCCTAAAAGTAGATGGCGCAATTCCAAAACCGAAATACCCATAAGATGGCACTGCGCGGTGAAAAAGAAAACAGCGCTATTTTAACTAGAACATAAATCGAGTTCCGCCAATTGAAAAAAATCACCCTACTTAAAAATGAGAAGGTAGATGGCGCAACTCGTTTTGAGCCTATTTTGAGCCCGAAACCGACCCAAAATTCAACCTCAACGGAGCCATGTTTCCGTTGGGGTTGTTGAAATTTTAGGCCCGAAAGCCGCCAACAGAGCCCAACATAGCCCTAAAATGGCCCAACATAAGCCCAAAACCGACCCAACATTCAACCTCAACCGGACCACGCTTCGGTTGGGGTTGAAATTTTAGGCCCGAAAGCCGCCAACAGAGCCCATAGCCCTAAAATGGCCCAACAGAGGAGACTATATAGGCCCAAGAAGGCTCCATAATGCGCCCAAAAAAACACGCGTAAAACAATAAAATTTTACGCGGGTTTTTTGTAGCCTCCAAATGGCCCAACATAAGCCCAAAACCGACCCAAAATTCAACCTCAACGGAACCATGCTTCCGTTGGGGTTGAAATTTTAGGCCCGAAAGCCAACAGAGCCCCAAGTGGCCCAACATAGCCTTCTATGTTGAGCCCATGTTTGGCCAAAAAAACGGGCTCTTTTACGCCCTAAATCAGCGCCCAAAAGAGCCCCACTGTTTTTGGGTCATGTCCGGGCCAGATATGAGGGAGTTGCGCCATCTATGTGGGCATTCGCAGCCTGATTTTGGCGAATGAGTGGGAGTAGATGGCCCAAAAAAGCAGCTTGATTCGATGTTGAGAAAAAAAATATGGGGAGAAACCAGCGCAGAAGATTGCAAAAAATGTCGTTTTTAGGGACATAGATGGCTCAACTGACCTGTTTTAAAGGGAGTTGAGCCATCTATCCCCCATTTTTTTTGTGACATAGATGGCGCAACTCAAGATTCTGAGCCATCTACTCTTAGGGGAGAGTATGTCTTTTTCATTGATCTATATCTGCTGTAGTTTCCGGGGAGGCATTCTATCTGTTGTTTTCCCCACTGTAGCCATATGTTTCTGACCCGCAGGGAACCTGGAGTGCCCTTGTCTCTTTTCCGACCTTATCCTCTTCCCTTTTCTCCTCCTTTTCTTCTATATTGTTCCTTAATTACTCTTCCTTTTCTTCTATGTCTTTTTCATTGATCTATATCTGCTGTAGTTTCCGCAAAGGCATTCTATCTGTTGTTTTCCCCACTGTAGCCAGATGTTTCTTACCCGCAGGGAACCTGGAATGCCCTCGTCTCTTTTCCGACCTTATCCTCTTTCCTTTTCTCCTCCTTGTCTTCTATATTGTTCCTTACCCTTCCTTTTCTTCTATGTCTTTTTCATTGATCTATATCTGCTGTAGTTTCCGGGGAGGCATTCTATCTGTTGTTTTCCCCACTGTAGCCATATGTTTCTGACCCGCAGGGAACATGGAGTGCCCTTGTCTCTTTTCCGATCTTATCCTCTTCCCTTTTCTCCTCCTTTTCTTCTATATTGTTCCTTACCCTTCCTTTTCTGCTATGTCTTTTACATTGATCTATATCTGCTGTAGTTTCCGGGGGAGGCATTCTATCTGTTGTTTTCCGGACTGTAGCCAGATGTTTCTGACCCGCAGGGAACCTGGAGTGCCCTCGTCTCTGTTCCGACCTTATCCTCTTCCCTTTTCTCCTCCTTTTCTTCTATATTGTTCCTTACCCTTCCTCTTTTTCTATGTCTTTTTCGTTGATCTATATCTGCTGTAGTTTCCGGGGAGGCATTCTATCTGTTGTTTTCCCCACTGTAGCCATATGTTTCTGACCCGCAGGGAACCTGGAGTGCCCTTGTCTCTTTTCCGATCTTATCCTATTCCCTTTTCTCCTCCTTTTCTTCTATATTGTTCCTTACCCTTCCTTTTCTTCTATGTCTTTTTCATGGATCTATATCTGCTGTAGTTTCCCGGGAGGCATTCTATTTGTTGTTTTCCCCGCTGTAGCTATATGTTTCTGACCCGCAGGGAACCTGGAGTGCCCTTGTCTCTTTTCCGACCTTATCCTCTTCCCTTTTCTCCTCCTTTTCTTCTATATTGTTCCTTACCCTTCCTTTTCTTCTATGTCTTTTTCATTGGTCTATATCTGCTGTAGTTTCCGGGGAGGCATTCTATCTGTTGTTTTCACCACTGTAGCCATATGTTTCTGACCCGCCGGGAACCTGGAGTGCCCTTGTCTCTTTTCCGACCTTATCCTCTTCCCTTTTCTCCTCCTTTTCTTCTATATTGTTCCTTTCCCTTCCTTTTCTTCTATGTTTTTTTCATTGATCTATATCTGCTGTAGTTTCCGGGGAGGCATTCTATCTGCAAAATATTTTTTTCATAGTTCTACGACACCGGTCGTGGGGGTACCCTTTGGTGAGCCTGAAAAACTCATTTTTTAATACAATATAAAAAGAAACTGATCATTTCGGGGGACCTGTTTTTTTTTGTTGAAACGTTCTAGTTTAGGAACTTCAGACATCCAGGGTTGCTACTCCCCAAAGGGAATTACGTATATGATATATACCCTTATACATGGAAGAGACCCAATTCCTTGAAGAATTACATACATAGAATATAGGTCCCCAGTGAAAATATTCATCATTTTTTTGGGGAATACCACCAAATTCCATTGGTTTTCATTGCAACTAGTTTTTTTTTCATAGTTCTACGACACCCGTCGTGCGGGGTACCCTTCGGTGAGCCTGAAAAACTCATTTTTTTAATGCAATATAAAAAGAAATTGATCATTTCGGCGGACCTGTTTTTTGTTGAAACGTTCTACTCTGATGTCAAAGTAGACGCTCAGAATCTTGAGTGGCGCCATCTATGTCAAATGCAGAATGCGGGGGATAGATGGCTCAACTGCCATTCAAAACAGGTCAGTTGCGCCATGTATCCCTAAAAATGACTAATTTTTTGCAATCTTCTGCGCTGTTTTCCCCCAGATGTTTTTTTTCTCAACATCAAGCTGCCTTTTTGGGACATAGATGGCGCAACTCCCACCCATTCGCCAAAATCAGGCTGGGAATGCCCACATAGATGGCGTAACTCCCTCATATCTCCCGACATCCATAAGCCAACCTAACCAAAATATGCCACATAGATGGCGCAACTCCCTCACATCCTGACATCCATAAACCAACCTAACCAAAATATGCCACATAGATGGCGCATCTCCACATAGATGGCGCAATTTTACAATTTCAACATATGCATTCTGATTATTTTTCGATGTATAATATTTACATACCGTGAACCCCCCGTTGTTGGCAGATATGTTTCTTATTTTTTCATCTTTTTTCTAACGGATGTAGGGTTTAGGGTTAGACACGATATATTTTGATAGAAATGTTATTTTTCAACATATGTTGGCAAAAAAAAACGAAAAAAATCCGGGATACTACAACGATAGGTCCTCAAACACTCTTTCTGGGGACCTATCGCCTGAGTCCTGGTGGTTTTGCCTCCTGTCTTGGGATAACTCTGATGTCTTTCCTGGCGGTTTTGCCTCCTGTCTTGGGATAACTCTGATGTCTTTCCTGGTGGTTTTGCCTCCTGTCTTGGGATAACTCTGATGTCTTTCCTGGTGGTTTTGCCTCCTATCTTGGGATAACTCTGATGTCTTTCCTGGTGGTTTTGCCTCCTGTCTTAGGATAACTCTGCTGTCTTTCCTGGTGGTTTTGCCTCCTGTCTTGGGATAACTCTGATGTCTTTTTTGGGGGTTTTGCCTCCTGTCTTGGGATAACTCTGATGTCTTTCTTGGTGGTTTTGCCTCCTGTCTTAGGATAACTCTGCTGTCTTTCCTGGTGGTTTTGCCTCCTGTCTTGGGATACTCTGATGTCTTTCCTGGTGGTTTTGCCTCCTGTCTTGGGATAACTCTGATGTCTTTCCTGGTGGTTTTGCCTCCTGTCTTGGGATTACTCTGATGTCTTTCCCGGTGGTTTTGCCTCCTGTCTTGGGAATTGGCGGAACTCGTTTTATGTTCCAGCTAAAATAGCTCTGTTTTCTTTCTCACCGCGCGGTGCCATCTTGTGGGCATTTTGGTTTTTGAGTTGAGCCATTTACTTTTAGGTCAGTGTAGTTTAGGAACTTCAAACATCCAGGGTTGCTACTCCCCAAAGGGAATTACATGGAATTACGTATATGATACATACCCTGAAATGGAAGAGACCCAATTTCTTGCAGACTACATACATAGAATATAGGTCCCCAGTGAAAATACTCATCAGTTTTTGAGGAACACCACCCAATTCCATTGGTTTTCATTGCAAAATAGTTTTTTTCATAGTTCTACGACACCGGTCGTGGGGGGTACCCTTCGGTGAGCCTGAAAAACTCATTTTTTTAATGCAATATAAAAAGAAATTGATCATTTCGGGGGATCTGTTTTTTTTTTGAAACGTTCTAGTTTAGGAACTTCAGACATCCAGGGTTGCTACTCCCCAAAGGGAATTACGTATATGATATATACCCTTATACATGGAAGAGACCCAATTCCTTGAAGAATTACATACATAGAATATAGGTCCCCAGTGAAATATTCATCATTTTTTAGAGGAACACCACCCAATTCCATTTGTTTTCATTGCAAAATATGTTTTTTTTTCATAGTTCACCCCGCGATTGCCCCAGCAAAACGCGTTGCAACACACTTTCCATGCTGAAATCGCAGTTGTCCCTTTGCGGAACTGGTTTGAATCACAGGAGGCTGCAGCAATCCATGTTTCTGTCAAAAACCTGAAAAGATTTATTTTCCTGGATCAAAATGGATAGCCGGAAATATTCTATGTATATGTTGTTTTTTTCCGATTCCGGAAGATGTTTTTATTCTATGTATAGGTGTTTTTACCGATTCCGGGAGATGTTGTTGAGGCCGAAATTATCGATGTTGTATTCTATGTATCCCATCGGGATTATATAATATATTATATGTACTCACAAGTTTTTGCACATATCTGTACAACTTGAAGGGGAAAGCGTTCTAACTGCTAAAATGCTGGTTAAAACAATGTCAAAGGGAACCGTTCTATTTGCGGAAATGCTGGTAGAAAACAATTTCAAGGGGGAAGCATTCCAACTGCTGAAATGCTTGTGTAAAAAACAACTTGAAGGGGGAAGCATTCAAACTGCTGAAAGGCCGGTAAAAAACAAGTTCAAGGGGGAAGCATTCAAACTGCTGAAAGGCCGGTAAAAAACAAGTTCAAGGGGGAAGCATTCTAATTGCTGAAATGCTGGTAGAAAAGCAATTTCAAGGGGGAAGCATTCTAACTGATGAAATGCTGGTAAAAAAAAAACATTTCAAGGGGGTAAGCATTCTAATTGCTGAAATGCTGGTAGAAAAGCCATTTCAAGGGAGGAACATTCTAACTGCTGAAATGCTTGTGTAAAAGCAACTTCAAGGAGGAAGCATTCTAACTGATGAAATGCTGGTAAAAAGCCATTTCAAGGGGGAAACATTCTAACTGATGAAATGCTTGTGTAAAAAGCAACTCCAAGGAAAAAGCATTCTAACTGCTGAAATGCTGGGAAGCATTCTACCTGCTGAAATGCTGGCAAAAGCAATTTCAAGGGGGAAGCGTTCTAATTGCTGAAATGCTGGTAGAAAGCAATTTCAAGGGGGAAGCATTCTAACTGCTGAAATGCTTGTGTAAAAGCAATTTCAACGGGGAAGCATTCTAGCTGCTGAAAAGCTGGTCGGAAAAAATTCAAAGGGGAAGCATTCTAACTGATGAAATGCTGGTAAAAAAACATTTCAAGGGGGGAAGCATTCTAACTGCTGAAAGGCTGGTAAAAAACAATTTCAAGGGGGAAGCATTCTAACTGATGAAATAATGGTAAAAAACAATTTCAAGAAAAGCATTCTAATTGCTGAAATGCTGGTTAAAAAAACAATTTCAAGGGGGAAGCATTCTAACGGCTGAAATGCTGAGAAGCATTCTAACTGCTGAAATGCTGGCAAAAGCAACTTCAAGGGGGAAGCGTTCATTGCAGGAATGCTGGTAGAAAGCAATTTCAAGGGGGAAGCATTCTAACTGCTGAAATGCTTGTGTAAAAAACAATATGAAGGGAAAACATTCTAACTGCTGAAAGGCTGGTAAAAAGCAATTTCAAGGGGAAAGCATTCCAACTGGTGAAATGCTTGTAAAAAAACAATTTCAAGGGGAAAGCATTCTAACCGCTGAAAAGCTGGTAAAAAGCCGTTTCAAGGGGGAAGCATTCTAACTTCTGAAATGCTGGTAAAAAACCTTTTCAAGGGAGGAAGCATGCTAACTGCTGAAATACTGGTAAAAAACAATTTCAAGAAAAGCATTCTAATTGCTGAAATGCTGGTAAAAAGCCATTTCAAGGGAGAAACATTCTAACTGCTGAAATGCTTGTGTAAAAGCAACTTCAAGGGGGAAGCATTCTAACCGATGAAGTGCTGGTAAAAAGCCATTTCAAGGGGGAACCATTCTAACTGCTGAAATGCTGGCAAAGCAATTTCAAGGGGGAAGCGTTAAACCCGGGTGGGGAGGCATTCTAACTGAAGGATTTTTTGCCGTGCGCGGGCCGCATTCTAACTGAGGGGGAGGAATATTTGGAATTCGCGGAGGCATTCTAACTTTCATTTTAACGGTATAATCGCCAAAATTTAAGACCCCTGAAATCCAAATACTTTATTTAGGGGGGTGCAAACATTCATTATTATTTTGATGTCAGGGGACTTCAAGGCTACCCCCTTTGCGCGATTGTTTTTTTGCATTTTTTTGAAAGGGTTTAGTAAGGAAATCGACCATTTGAGCCTTGTTGATTTTTTTTGCACTCCAGAACTTTTCAGGCAAGATTTGGAGTTTGGAGTTTACTTCTTCCAGCTCAAAGAGTCTTGAGGGCTTCAGAAAGGGTTTGAGAAAGGGTTCAAATAGGAAAATTGTTTCACAGGTGGAAGCATATTTCAGAATAATGAGTTACTTTATTTAGGGGAGTGCAAACGTTTATTATTATTTTGATGCCAAGGGCGCACCAATATTTCAGAATACTTTATTCAGGGGAGTGCAAACATTCATTATTATTTTGATGTGTAGGGTGCACAAATATTTCAGAATACTTTATTTAGGGGGGTGTCCAAACTGATACATTATTTTGATGTCAAAGGTGCACAAATATTTCAGAATACTTTATTTAGGGGAGTGCAAACATTCATTATTATTTTGATGTGCAGGGTGCACACATATTTCAGAGTACTTTATTTAGGGGAGTGCAAACATTCATTATTATTTTGATGTTAAGGGTTGGTTTTTTTTCATTATTCATTTTAGTATTCCCAAATGAATTGCCTAATTGAAAACGAATACATAAAGGGAACTTTCCAAAAAAAAAATCACCTATGTATTCACGAATGAATTGCCTAATTGAAAACGAATACATAAAGGGAACTTTCCAAAAAAAAACAAATCACCTATGTATTCACGAATGAATTGCCTAATTGAAAACGAATACATAAAGGGAACTTTCCAAAAAAAAAAATCACCTATGTATTCACGAATGAATTGCCTAATTGAAAACGAATACATAAAGGGAACTTTCCAAAAAGAAAAAAATCACCTATGTATTCACGAATGAATTGCCTAATTGAAAGCGAATACATAAAGGGAACTTCCAAAAAAAAATCACCTATGTATTCACGAATGAATTGCCTAATTGAAAACGAATACATAAAGGGAACTTTCCAAAAAAAAAATCACCTATGTATTCACGAATGAATTGCCTAATTGAAAACGAATACTAAAGGGAAAAAACGGAAAAAAACGGGAAAAAACAGTTGGCGTACTTTATTACGGGGGGGGTTTATTAATTTGAACCGGGAGTTGGCGTACTTTATTGTGGGGGGGTTTATTAACGCCATGTGAACATTACATAGACTGAGGTGGAACCGCTGAATGAGATGATACCTACGCCAACGTGACAATTGTGGGCCTAAAAAGAAAAGCGGCATCCTGAACATGCTGTTGGAAACGTGCTACATCATAATGCTACGCAACCAGCTCAAAGAAGGAATGGCAAATTGGACATTGAGTTCTTTTCTTTGCAATCTGATCAATGTCCTTCTGCAGCGGGCTCTGTGCGCAATAAAGCACATCGCACAGCATGACGACTTTGCAAATCACTATAGTTCTTTCCCCCAGCCGTCGATGGGAAATCATTGGGGATATAGATCCTGAGCTCGTTTAGGTGCAAAACATATTTAGGACAGATTGGCCGGTTCTCTTCACGCATGTTGTTGTTTCATGTTGTTTCGTCAAGTCTAGCAGCGAGTCAACTCTCAATCAAAATTTCATAAAATTTCAAAACCTGGAACACTCGCAATGGTGTTGACCGCGAATGATCGTGGCCCACATTCGTGCCGGGCGCATGCCAGCTGGAAGCGTGGATGCTTCTTGGCTGACGTTTAGTTCATTTCTGCGGTGCTCGTGTGAGGCATATTCTGAACAAATAAGCAGCCATGAATTGCTTGAAACATTTTTGAAACATCTTGAAACAATTTATCCTATTTGTAGCTTTTCTGTTTAGTTTAGGCATTTTCCTCTCGCAGTCCAACTTTGGCTTCCACGGCATCTTGTACAAGAACTTGCTGAGCAGCTGGACCACGAAGGGGACAGCTGGCAGCTTCCATTCTTTGAGGCCGACGTGCCTTCGTCGGACTCCCAGTTTCCGAGATTCTTGATTTCAGCGAGTTTTAAATCTAATTTTTATGTTTGGAGAGTTTTTTCCAAAAATACGCTTGACATGCAAGGTGTTCAAAGCCTGGACCAATGCGGCACGATAGAGTGTGGGGCCCAGATGTTGAGCCAGTGCCTGCATCTCTGAGCATGATGTCAGTTCACCTAACTTTTTATTATTAGTCCAAATCTTTGTTTCCTCTCGGTGCTGGACTTGATGCCACAATTTACATGTTGCTTTCCAGGACTCCGGGGACCGTTTGGGTATAAATATATATAGTTGTTTGGTCGGATGGCTAAACTCGGCAGATCCGGTGACACTTTCTCTCCCGCTTCACGTCCTTACATGACATGGCTTCCACCAAGGACCTAGTGCTGGTGGCAACTCGGATATCACAGGGCAAGAAGCGCGGCGCCGGAAAGAAACGTGCAAGGCTTTGGGCCAGGGGCTTCAACATTGAAACAATGTCAGATCATAGGCAGCTCCATTTTTTGCGATTGTCCGACCCACGTGGATGCCGTTGAAATCCAGATCTAGCCCACCAGTTCGGCTGGCCCTTTCAGTGCAGTGACAAATCCACTTTCAGATTCTGTTCCTTCCATGCTCCACCGCTCTGTGCCTCGTTCAGGCGGCGACGTTTAAGAATTTGGAGATGGCATTCAGACAGAGCAGAGTCTGAAAAGGGTGATGCGGTTGACAATGCGGTTGACAATGCGGACCGTGATGGTGGTATTGCTCAGGCCATCTCCATCCATCTCCACTGGCGCATGCACAAGTTTGTTCCGGATCTGTAGGATATGTCAAGTGTTCTTAACGGCCCTCATTTGGTCTGTTTGGATCAGGCCCGTAGAGCCCGTAGAGCCTGTAAGGGCCCGTAAGGGCCCGGGCCCGTAGAGCCCGTGGAGCCCGTTGTCGTTGAGAAGGGCTCTTCTCAGATAGATAGATGGATGGATGGATGGATGGATGAAAGAAAGAGAGAGAGAGAGATCAATAGATAAATACATACATAGGTAGGTAGGTAGGTAGATAGTCAGAGAAAGAAAGAGAAAGAGAGGAGACCTCAACCACCTTTCGGTCCATCAGTGGTTTCGCTCTGCCATCCTTGATTCACAACAACCAATCTCTCCTATAGGTTTCCTATTTTTGACACTTCCGCCACCGCCTTGTGCGGTACTACTGGTACATGAATATGATGAGAGCATGTCTTCAAGAATGTCCTTTGTTCTGTGGATTTCAATTTGAATTTGATTGTCAAGATTCGACAACAGACTAGATTGATCAAGCTTCGACCGTTGTTTCGCACGTTGGTCCAAAAGACGTTGGATGTAAAAACCATTGGCCTCGCCACACTCAAATCTAAATAGCGGATTTGGGCGCGTTCTCAATCTGTTGTTGGAACCGCCAAACCAGGCCGTTTTCCCTTCATAACAAAAAACAGTAGCCGCCAGAAATGGCGAAACAACATGTTCCTCAAGAAAAGACAGCGTTTGAGCGTTGACTGTAGCATAGGGTTGGACTGCTATTTTTAGAGCATTGTACCATTGGGAGGTGTGATGTTTGATACTTAACTACTAAAGCAAAAGCCTTGACAGGTGCTCATCATATCGTGGAACAGCCTCTAGCTGGTGTGCCCCGGTCGGTGCATTCGGGTTTTTATGATGAGGACCTGATGAAAAGCATGTCCGTTTAGTTGATTACCAGTCGGTGTGACAGATGTTTGGATGACTATCCCAATGAGTGGATCAACATATATCTATTTCAACACCATGATAAGCACGTCCTAGAAGTGAGCGGTAAACTCCAAAACTTGACAAAGATATTGGAATTTCATGGTTTCCCTTGGAATTTGATGCTAAATCATCTAATTAATGGGTGGTTCTCCATATCTACTGTACCTGCTTTTGTTGGCATCAAGCCATAGATCTTCACCATACCAAGGTGTGGTCAAGATGCGTGGCGCAAGCCCTTTCACACTTTGCCACAGCCTCCCAGTGAGGCAGCGGTCATGTCATTGCCACCGCTTCAGCATGGTTTGTTCCAAAAAACATTGAAAACGTTGGGATTTCTGGATGCCATAATTGGAGGCCTACTCAATGTATGGAATGTGATGCATCCAAATTAGATATGCAGATTTGCAGAACTATTGTAAGCCATGAGAAAGATGCTTGATTGCCATTGTGATTGATCCTCAATTGCCACTAATCATCCTCCAGTCGCAGTAGCGGCATTCAAGAAAGATGTGTTGACATTGTTTTGACCCAACTAAACCATGGGTCCTCCCAAATGACTTTCATTCCCACTGTTACATCCTGCTACATTTTTTTTTTATCCGTCTCAGCGCCTCTAATGCCCAGCATGGGTCAACAAGTATCACAGGGGCTGATTACTCCAACAGCTACGGGGAAAATTCCATTTTTTTCCCACCTTGTTGTCTTTCAAAAGAACGTATGGTGTTTCCCACATGAATTGGCTGATGGAATTACAATCATTATCATCTGTTTCTTCTTGGGAAATCAGTTTCCAGAAATTTCCAGATGATTTGGGGATGGATATACCATCAGTTTTTAGCGCCATTTGGCGCTGTCACCAGCTCTTGCAGCGCACCCAAAATCCCCGCTATTGGTCGGATTCGGCACCACTGCTGGAGCCGGGAGCGATGGTCCAAATCTACGAAGTGTCAACTGAGTTCCCGCTGGTAAGATCATTTGTATTGGGAATGTCATCTATATTTTTGTTGGTGGTAATCATCACTTAAAATTGGGGTACCCAACTTTAAGACACATCATAGGATGGATTAGCTCATGATTAGTTGGCACCAGCTCCCTTGAAGTTCCCCCGGCCAGACCAAAGTGTTCCATGAAAACTGTCCCGTGTACACAGCACCTGACGCCACTGCGGAAGCCCGGAAGTGTGGGCAAGCCATGCTTCTCAGCGTACTCGTACAATCCTGGAGCAAGACATGACATTAACCCTACTTCATAATCCTTAGTGAGTATTTGCGAATACAGGCACATAGTTAGCAAGCCACGTGAAAAAATGGATCTCTTTTACATTGAACCTGCATATTTGGCTTCATCTCAAACTGACAAGCTAGAACTATGGTTAAACTATGTTAAACTACTCAGTAGTCAACTCAGAGCCGCTGATTAAAGGGCGCCACCGCGAGGGAACCGTGCAGGGACAGCTCCCACCACCATGTCCCAGTGTTGAGTCAGTTCTGTGAAAACATCTATTGACCAATACAGTATATGATTATGTCTTAAAATAATGGCACCCAAGATAATCAGTTTTGGGCAAATCTACCAACTTTAGCGTTGATACGGCTTAATACGTTTGAGAGTTGAGTTTTTAGATGTTTTTAGAAATTGCACTGATGTGCACTTGTAGATCGAACGTATGCATATCCTCAGACTCAGGGTGTGTAATATGTTTGGTTCCATCAGAGACAATCACCTGAAAAGCTATCATTGGGGGCAGCTGATTGCTTTTCGTGCCCATATTGATTTGTTTCTGTTGGATGGTTCCCAAAACGAAGGGGCCAAGAAAGCCAAGAAAGCCAATGTCTAATTTCATCGTCACCATTGAAGAAAAAATGTTGGTTTTTGTGGTAAGTGGGTAACCCTCATTCTGATTCCACCTTAATCACATTCTCTTTTTCCACCAAAGCCTCCCAGTTGAGAATTGGAGAAACAAGATTGTTTTTTCAAGTGTCCAAAACCACAAAACTTTGGGACGTTTCCCCCTTGTAGTGGCCATATCCACAGCATGGGTCATGCGGTGGGCCCAAGCAAAATGACAGCCTTTTCGTGACCGGTGGAAAGTGAGCATGAACAAAAGCCAAATGATCCGAAAACGGCAATTGGTAGCTGCTTCATGTTTTTTTCACGCCATTCAGCTGTAGGGTGCAAAAACAACATCACTTCCCACTGATTAGTGAGCCAATCTGCCGAAACCTTTAGAAGAAAAAGCGACGGCCAGGGATGCGCCAGATGGACCCTGGGACAAAATGTCGTTAAGTCGACAAGGCAGTGATAGAACACTTCAATAGAGTTTCGCCGCTAGTTGGGCCTGCCTCTTCACAGAGTTTTTCGAGCTGCTAGATTCCAACCGAGTGGTTCAAGAGCCCCCGCGTCCCTAGGGCTAAGCTGAGATGCTGCTAAAGCTATGGGATCGGTCAGTGGGTAATTCGTAGAGAATCCACCACAACTGCGGAGGTTTTTGAGAATGATGTCTACCATTAAGTCAGCAATTCCAGGTAGAGTAAATCATTTTCCCGGATCAAAACTCAAGAACTGGAACACCGCGTCGGGCACCATGCGGGCATGTCCTTGAAACCTGCCATGGCTCTGGCCGCAGTTCTGGCTGAGCTGGCTGAGGATGAGAGGCGGCGCATATTTCACAGATGTTACACTGCCTCATCCACAAGGCATCAGAATAGAGCAGTACAATAGGTACAACTGAAGAACATGATGTCCAGTTGCCGCCAATCAACACCCAACGTGTGAACATGATGTCGTCTCACGTATTCCAGTATTTCCTCAATGTTGGGCTACGACCATGAGACTTTTATGCTGAAATATATCAGAATCTCAGCACACAAATTCTTCAACCATAAAAAGCGAGAGGATTTCCCAACCAGTCTTCGAGTTGTTTTCTCAGGCTTCAAGTGTCCTTCTTCGGACAATGCTATGCCTGTGAGCTTTGCAGCGCTGCAGGTGCAGCGAGTTGGTCATGGTCGCTGCATAGAGATGGCATGTGGCCATAGGACGTACTCTTCATAGCGTTGTACCCTGAGTCAGCAAAAATCCTCGAAGGATTCAAGGATTCTGGTACGTTGAAACAAATGCACACATATGCAGAACTGATTCTAGTCGATCCAGTGTAAGCAAGAACATCACCAACCATAGTGAGCTTTGCAGATGAGCGGCTCTCCACAAACTGATGGGTTGGCTCACTCTCTCTTATCTTGGTGTTTAAATCCAAAGCGTGTTTGAAGTTTTGATTTGTATCCATTCTTTTTGATTCACAGAATCTCCCCATAAGAAGACAGAAGACATGGATTTAATCCTTATCTTGCATTTCAATTCTTCTATCCCAGTTTTAAGCGTCTTTCCATGGATATTCCCACCAATTTGTTTTGAACTCCCCAACAACTTGAAGACAGGTGATTTTCATCGGTGAGTCACCCACCTGTTTCAAAACCAATTCCAGGACAGCCTGCAAGAGGTCTTCCGACGGTGGATGTTCCATCAGCAGTTGCGGGAGGTGCTGTGACTAGTGGCTTTCGATCTGAGCGAGTCCACGGGAACATCATCATTCATAAATGAGCTTGCGGGTTTCAAAACCGAACTCACAAAATGACATTTTTCGTGTCGGATGGTTTTGGGCGGGGCATGGCATGTTAACCTTCATGTGAACATGCTTCGGTTCGCGACGCTATGCTCGTGATAGGTTTCCATGGGTTTGGATGGTGCATGTTAACGTTTATGTGAACTTGCTTCGGTTCGCGATGCTACGTTGATGATGGGGTCGGATGGTTTGTGTGGGGCATAAATGCCGATTTTTTGGATATGGAATGGAATAATATTGGTTAATAGCTACCATAACCAATCATCAGTCATTGGTCGGTCATTATCAAGAGCTGGGCAGGTCGGAGACGATAAACTGGCACGCATCGCCCATATCTTTCGAGTACGGCCAGCATTTCGCGCTTCAAAGTTGCTTTGCAGCGAAATTTGCCATCTTCGGTGCAGTCCCCAACTGTGCTCAAAGGTGCCCAAGGTGCCCAAGGTGCCCGCCCATGTGCAGCGACTTCCCCAATGGAATCATAAAATTTGGAAAGCAATGTGCTTGTCACTTGCGTTGAGATGCCTTCACACACGGACGTTGTTGTTTTTCCCCACAACTTTGTGTGGGGTTCTTGTTTTTGATTATGTATCCCGTGCTCCGCCTCCTCCTCCTCCTCCCGCCTCCTCCTCACATTTTGTCAACACACACTTTGTCAACACACACTTTCTCAACACACACTTTGTCAACACACACTTTTGTCAAGCGTGGCAGGCGTGGCACAAACTCACATCCACCTTCCTTTTGCGTGGCAGGCGTGGCACACATGGGACACACACACAACTTTGTCACACAGCATCTTTCACACCATCTTTCACACACCGTATTTGTCGCACAGCATCTTTCACACATCATCTTTGACACACCATCTTTCACACCACTTTGTCACACACCATCTTTCACACACCGTCACAGACCATCTTTCACAGACCAATTTTCAACTACTTTGTCTCACACCATCTTTCACCACACCATCCTTCACACACCACTTTGTCACACACCATCTTTCACCACACCACTTTTCACACACATCTTTGTCGCACACCATCTTTCACCACACCATCTTTCACACACCAACTTTGTCACACACCATCTTTCACACACACTTTTGTCACACACCAACTTTGTCACACACCATCTTTCACACACCAACTTTGTCACACACACCATCTGTCAGACACCATCTTTCACACAATCGTTGTCACACCCCACCTTTCATACACCATCTTTCACACATCGGATTGTCACACGCCATCTTTTACATACACCTTTGTCACACACCATCTTTCACACACCACATTGGCACACACCATCTTTCACACACCGTCACAGACCATATTTCACACACCACCTTTCACACATCACATTGTCACACACCATCTTTCACATACCATCTTTCACACGCAACTTGGTCACACACCATCTTTTGCCACACCCGCTTTCACACACCACTTTGTCACACACCATCTTTCCCACCATCTTTCGCCAGACCCCGAAAATGTAATATGTCATAAAATATTTTATAGAGTTACTTATTTTAGATAATCAAAGATGAAGTGAAGTTGCCCCCGCTTGCAACAGATTAAACAGATTATGCGATCACTTATCTTCGGTCTGGTGGGTTGGGATTCGGACAAGTGTGGCAATCTTGTTATTTTGGATTCGCATGAAAATTCCACCCCTCATGTCTTTATTGTCTTGGATATCTGTGAGGGACTACGTCTATTGACCTTCGATCATTTTCTAAGTTGTTCAACTTATATCTCTTTGGGATGGAAAAAAGTTCTGCTGTTGGGGGACGGCATATGACTTGTACAATTTCCCGGGCTCATGCCTTATCACCTGGTGGCTCCCCTCGCCTGGCATCGCCTTTCAGGTTTGGACATTCTCCTAAGAATTTTTCCTCATTGGCATCAGCGCTTGCCACAACTGGCTGATGAAGTTGCAGGGTATATTGAAGGCCATGTGCAGAGCGAAGACTTTCAAGCCCGGGGTGCAGCTCTTTGTGTCCGGATTCATTTGATTCATCTTGTGAGCCTCAGCAAAAGAGGGGCAAAAAAGGTAGAGTCTGCGAGTCAGGCTGGGCGGATTGTTCAACGGATCCTTCTTTGCCCAGTTCGTGTTGATGATTGTCATTTGCACGGCTGAAACTTCATCTGTTTTGGGCTGAAGAGAGGTATCGAAGAGACTCTGATCACCCCTGGGTGCACTCCAAGAGGAGAGTTTCGAGAAACATTTTTCCCATAGTCCATAGTCTTCAACATCCAGGGCATTTATTTTGTTTGGAGATTTAGCATCCAAATGTGGGACCTTTTGGGAACCGACCTCTTGGGATCGCAGACATGACGAATTCTGTGAACTGCCTTGTGATCAGAATGTCTGGGGCCCAAGGTGTTTGCAAGTTGCGTACGCGCTACTGCAGTCGCATTTCAGATCTCAGTGCTACGCCACGCATCGAAATTTGGCAGTTACTGAGGCAGGTGGATCGCGGGAACTGCGCAGCAAGTTGGGCAAACTGGTGCTCCGATGTCAAATACGGTGCTCCAATTGCAAGGCAATTCAATTCAAGGGAAAGTGTCAATGCAATGCAGTGCTGTTGTGTCAACTGTGTCGTTTCTGTCAATGTTGTCAGTTTTGGACTGCAACGACTTCCTCTTAGGTGGAAAGTGAAGGCGCTGTCCAAATTTGGGACAGGTGCGCAGTCGGCTCAGTTGGCAGTGGGTCAGTTTGTGTTCAGGATTCGCTCCCATTGCCCAGAAATGGTTTCCCTTCCAAAATTGGTTCATACAGAGATCGCACGAATGTAGTCATAACGAGTAACATA
>CAMXCT020001206.1:0-82889 GCA_947184155.2 Cladocopium goreaui
CCATACTATTTCCGGTTTTGAGGTTGGTTGGGGACTCGGGCCGCTATAATACTATTCTCAAGGTAACCCACTGTCCGCGGCCATTTACAACCAACCAATGACCCCACGCAAACCCTTTAGAATTTTAGTCCGGCACTTTTCCCAAGTCACTGCCAAGAAGCAAGGAGCCTTTCTTGTCACAAACCACGTAGAAGTGGCCAAACCGCACAGCACCAATGTAGGCCTTCCCAGATGCCCTGTTGGGCTCCACGTGAGGCGATGAGCCTTCAAACTTGAACATGTCCAAGGCGTCAGCCCCACGACGGTGGAACGGCTTGGACAGATGCAAGTAGGCATGCAAATGAACTCGCTCAGGTGATGCCCGCTCCATGGTGGCAGAGACGCCAATCACAGACAAAGATGCTCGCAAAGAAGCCAAAAAGACTTTGAACCGTTCAAACAAAGCTTCAAGTTCTACGAAGTCCTGGGACACAAACGCAGCTGCTGAAGAATTGTACGTCAACTGCACGGCTTGAAATTTGTAGGTTGTTGGACTTGCCAAAGGCTGCGGAGGACCCTCCGGGTTTGGCACTGCTGCTTCAAAAGTCGCTTGGTACTTTTGCATGCTATTGTTCACTGCCTCCACATCGGCAGGAAGAAGGTCACGGGCCAGGACATCTGCTGCAAGCGATTCCACTTTGGCTCGGGCAGCATTGTCAGCGACTGGTTGCAGGCCACACTTGCGTGCGACACGGTTCAACACTCTCACACACAGCGCCCTCTCCGGGCGCCGACCTTGGGTCATTGCTGGGGTACGTATTGTTTGGGCTACGCAAAATGAGCCAGAAACCTGCCGCAATGCGGCAATGCTTTGCTCGGAAAAACGGCAAATGAGTCTCGCTCCTTTCCCTCTCTCTTCTGCGCTGTTTCTTTCTCTCTCGCTTTCTTTCTGTGTCTTTTTTGCTTGTCGTCGCTGAGCTCAGGGCAGACGAGCCGGATCGTTGAAGTCCATGAAACCTCGGTAGGGCAACTGTCACGCTGGAAAAATGCGCTAACAAACCTAGACCTGGGCAACTCAAAGACAAAAAGATGTTTCAAATTCAGTCTGTGCATCAATTCCATGACCGTCATGACAATGTCTCACTGCACAAGCTGCTTGCTCCTAGCCTAAAGAAGCTTTTACCAGACTTGTGGAAAACTGATGAGATCCAGACCCTGGCAACTCGCTTTCCTCAATCACGCTCTCGCTCTGATAAAGCAGCCGTGAAATCCCTGTGTATTCCATAGGGTGAGTTGCGCACAGGTTTTGGTAGCATACAAGATCAGCGTGCACGACCCCAAGTTTAGAAGTCCAACTTCCGACAATATGGAAAAATGCTGTTGATCAGCCAGTCAAGAGATAGAGAGTCAAGAAATGCGCATGTGCGCATTTTCAGGGCAGACCTGCACCGGGGAACAAAAAGTGACAATTCACTACAAAAAGCTGTTACAGGATCTGCCAAGACACCAAAAATCCATCGCTACAAAATGCTACGCTGTTCTTTATGTGATGAGTACGTGAGCGACGAAGCGTAGGAAGGGAGGAAATGAGGAGCGCCAAAACCAATGGTTAAACGGGAACCCAAAAGAAATCCATCCAATGAAAATGAAAAATCCAAACACAGAGCCAGACCATCGAATCAATGGAGATGAGTGTGAAATCTGAAAATCACTGACCACAAAGGATAACAGCACGACAAATAACAATGAACCAGTTTCGTACAATCTGCAAGTTCAAGAAAGATACATCGAAGAGACAACCAAGTCAAAGCTGAAAACGACTAACATCCAAATCTGTACCGCCATCCAATGAGCAACATCTCAGCCACCCACCCATGGCATTGAACACCGGCCTCAGGAAGACTGGCACAAAATAACTCCACGATGACGCTCGTCCACCGTTCCGAGTACACCAAACAAGACATGCACACTGGCCCTGCTCTTCAGCGCAAATTCCTCAAAAAGCTGGTAGAAAGGTGGTCAAAAAAACGGCTGGCCGATTCCAAACCAGCTTTTGTCCATTGTTGGTTTGAAAGACATGTTGTAAAACATCACAAACTCTGCTGTCTTCGCTCACCTACTCACACACAGCCCTTCTTTTGCTGTTTACACCACTGCCTCTGCACAGCTCAGCAAACAAGAACGCGGTTCCAAGACCGCGAGCATGCCAAGGGCAGCTTGCAATCTGTGCCACCGCAACTGTAGCTTCCTATCTGCTGCAGACTATATCACTGGCTTACCTGGACGACCTCTACGCTATCCACTTGTCAGAAATGAATCTTGAAACAACAGAGATCAACCACCAAAGCCATTCAACCTGAGCCAGATGTTCCTCACTCGGCCTTTTCCCCAGGGCCTTGACCTGCAAGGCCACGATATGAAAAGCAAGAACGTGGGTGAAAATGCAGAATGGAAGGGCTGTCAGCGGGGAATTCAAAATGAAACAAGACCGAGGCTTCTACTTCATCTTCCAGTAATGCATTAGCCGCAACCAGTCCTAAAAGACAGCCGGTCAACCACCTGGCCTGCAAGTCCACGCACGTCTTGGCCTTCCTGCACCTACAGCAACAAAGGTAATCAAAGTTACATGTGATCATCTGAAGCTTTCCCTCCGCAATACGTGAATCTACCCAGCCTGGTCTGGCACAGGCACCGGAGGAGCCGCCTGAGTCAGCACAGACGGCACAATGCATAGCAAGGCTTCTGAGCTTCTCTGGCCTCTTTCGCTTCGATCAACAACTTCAAATCTTCTTTTGACAGCATCTTGGCTGCCTCACATACCACCAACCCATCAGCCTTGGACGAGTTACCTGACACCAGATACCTTGGAATCTTAGAAGCAAATTCTGAGACAGCGCAACTCCAAAAAATGGAACAACAACACATCAGACAACCAAACTACGTATCTCAAACTTGATACATCAGTGTACACACACCAAGGGGGGACACGAAGAACCTGACAATAAGCAATATAGGGTTAAACGTTGCACTGTTTGCACAAAAGATCGCTCTCGCCGTGAACTGAAAGCTTTCACCCTCAGAAGTTTGCGCAGCGCCTTGACCAAACGGTTCTTGCGCTTGGTTGCATTCCTTGCTTCTTTGCGATTCTGCCGCATGGCTTTGCGCAGGTCAGCCTGCTGGCCCTTGAGTTTTTGCAACTCATCTTTCAAGACTTCCTGGCCGGTAATGCGGACCCCAAAATGGAGCCCATTTTGGACTCACAATTCTGAAGCCCCCAAGCAGGGCCTCCCCGGTACGTGCTTCGTGCGCAACCAACAAACCCATCTTTTCAAGACGCGTCTAAGGTCAGTCTAACGTGCGGACTGCATGCGGGTTCCACTGTATGTACTTAGCTGCGTTGCCTTGCCAGTTCACAGGGAAAAGAAATTGATCCAAAGCGCCAGTCAGAAGTGCCGAAGGCACAAGCGGAACGTGAGCCCAGCCAAGCTTGCGGAGCAAAGCAGATGAAGCTTTCTGCTGGCGATCGAAAATTCCATTGCTGTCAAACGCATGCCGCCACGGCTTGGAAGCAAGCTTTGCGATAGCCATGGCAACAATTTCCAGCCAGATTTCCAAAGTGACTTGTCCTGCCAGGGCCGTGGCCTTTCTTTGCCTCCATGTCTCTTGCAAATCATGTTTGAACGCTGCAAAAACGTGACTGTCACAAGGCTGCAGCAAAGAAGTCATCCCTGGAGGAATATATAGAAAACGCAAGCCCAAAGTGTAGGCCAAGTCAAACAAGGAGTCATGCAGGTGACATGGTGCCAAATCTAAAAGCAAGTAAACTTGACGGGTTTCCAGGATTGGTCCAAGTCTGTCACCAAGACAACGCAGATATTTGGCCATCAAGCGCTGCGTGTTCCAAGCAGATTTCTCTCTCCAAACCACTAAATGGGGAAAAAGCTCTGCTGCCTGCTGCACAAATGCAGTTGTGAAGCAACGGGTGTTTCCAAGAAGCACCTGGGGCAAGAGCTGCTGAACTTCTGGATCGTGCGTCACAGCACAAATGTATGTTGCCCTTGCTTTCGCGGTCGTGGATTTGACTTTGTCTGTAGCCTCACGGTCCGAAACCGTGCCAAACAAACCGCTCCAGTGAAAGCCAATGCTGGACTCATCCAAATTGATGACCAAAGGTTCTCGGCTTGCTTCACGCAAAGCGAAGTTGCACCACTGCCAAAAAGCCAACGCCTGAGAAGCCAAAAATTGACCCGAAAATGGCCCCCATTTTGGCGTCCATTTTTTGGACCCTAAAATTGCGGCCGCTTCCATATTAAAATAGGATTCTTTTCATTTTGGATCGGCGGCTGCCATTTCGGGGTCCATTTTCTGGACCCTAAAACCGGGTCCGCTTTCTGGCCAAAATTGCAGCACATCATCTGGCTTTAAGCGGCCCAAAAAAACAGCCACCTTGCACTAAACCCAAGACCCAAATCCTAAATTCTCAGCCCGTGCAGAAAAACCACAAACATTGCAGGTTGACAGTCACTTATCAAACTTTGTTTCATGTATTGCGGACACGTGCAAGAAGTTGCGGGGCATTAACAAAACAAAATTGTCTAAAGGTCCCATGACCCATCCCAACCTTGGACTGCTTCTCCTGCAACGGCATTGGCGGACTGGTTCGGAGTCTGCCAAGCTTGCACCCGAACCGCTTTCTGAATGCACTGAAATACTTCCGCTGGCTTCGCGCTGTGGCCAAGGGACGGAGCAGTCGGGCGCTCAACTCCCCAGGCAAATTTTCAGGCATCAGTTCACGTAAACGTTCACATAGCATGCGCCGTGAAGGGGCGACGCCAAATTCATGGTTCATTTTCCGCACCCACTCGCGCAGCTGAAACAAAAGTAAGAAACTGAATGCTGGCAACAATGCACACCTCGGAAGCTGGCTGGAAGGATCCAACATGATCCGAACCTTGTGTTCTAAGGGTGCTTTGATGTAGCACCATTCTACATGCGCCACAGCGCTGTCCAATGATGAGAAAGAGTCCGACATGGAAAGGTGAAAATGAGCAGCAACATCTGCACGATGTCCGGAAAAATGAAGAGAACCAGGGATTGCTTGTCAACTTTGTCCGCACGAACTTTCTTTCTCTTGGCGGCCCGTCGGAGGCGCCTTTGCAAGTTGGCTATCTTCCTCTGCAGTTCAGCTAATTCGTCGGACATGCTACCGAAAAGAAGAACTGCAGACGCCTACCACAAGAGTCTGAGCCAAGAAACAGTATGCCAGTTTGAAGACAACCGTAAAGCGGCCAAACTTGTACAGTAGCCGTAAACTGTCTATGGCCATCCTACTGGCATACAGAGGAGGTCCCGAGGTGAGACCCCTAAAATTGGCCTAAAATACGGACCCACTTTTAAAGGCCAAAACCAACCTCCAAAAATGCTCTCTTAGAAGAAACCAAACACCCACCGTGCCCAAGGCAAGGCCTCCGCCTTCGACTTAGCTTTGGCGGCAGCTTTAGCTTTCGGCGGCATGATCGCAACTGGTGCCAAAAGTTCGACTTGAGCCAAGGTAAGCACTGCCGTTTCATAATGCCTGGATGGGAACACTTTGAAATCACAGAGCTCGGACATTGGAAAAAACAAGTTTGGCCGACAATCTGAGAGACTGGCGACCGGAGCCATCCACGAAGAACCTGAACCATGGAACAGTTACTGCAAACTGGTCAGCAAACGAACGCCAAACACTGACACACAAAGCCAGGCTAGCTTCAGTCACCTGTTCAATTGAAACCGGTCACAGGCTGAAAGTAAACGCAAACAACTCCTTTTGAGGATGGGACGTGTCATCGCAGGCCTCAACACGTATACAAGCTTAGCAAAGCCACATGAAGGACAAACACCACAGATTCAAACAAAGTTGCAATGATGCAGGACTGCCTTCCTATCGTATCACATGTGTCTGCATAGCCAAACTCATCTGACAAAAGGAAAGCCAAAACCATCAAAACCAACGCAGGTCAAAAATTTGAACTCACATCTTTTTAGCTGGCGCCAAAGTCAAGAACACGCGCAGGCGAACCAATCCAACGCCTTTTGCGGCGGCCGTCCTCGGAGCCATTCCAGACATCAGCAGCTGGAGTCGGTAGGCTTGGCTGACGGTAAACAGGGGCCTCCAGCCAGAGCAACTGCACATTGTTTCGGTTTTGCAACCAGTGGTCAGACTTCAAAGCCGTCAGGTTGGATGCCCCCAAGTCAAATGTTGCAACCACTGCCCTGGAACAAAAGGAGTACTTGTAGCTGTAAACATTGGTGGCCGATCGGGCACCCTTGACAATTTTGGGGCGCCCCTGCAAAACCTCTCGATTCCGCTTGAGAAAGTAAGCATCACCAACTCCATCCAATATGACTCCAGCGTGCTGGCCTCTGTCAAAGTCAGCTAAGTCCATCTGCTCGCTGTCTTCCACTGTGATCTCCAAAAAGCTTGGCAAGTTCAAACAGCCCGCAATGCGTTTGAGTATGTCCACTGCAAGCATGGACTTCCCCAGGCGAGTGCCGCCAACAATGGCAAGGATTGGTCTGCGGAAGCGTGCTGCGCCGTCATGGCAGGCAATGAACTCCTGGACAGTTGCTTCGCTTAAACATTGCACACCCCCACCAAAACCCTGCTATCTGCTATCTTTCATCCGTTTAAACACCCCAGCCTCCACCACATCAAAGGTCTTCATGGGCAAAATGGCTTGTTGCAGTTCACCTGTGGCAGCATCCACTGCTTCCTGCACTCGCAAGTCATGCTCAAACCTTTCCGCGGCGCGGCAATCTGCCAAACGCTTCTGGAAACCCACTGTCACCTGGGCCGCCAAACGCAAATAGACATGCCGCTCAAGCTTCCCGGCCTTCAGCAAGTTGTCCAACCACCATCCTTCCACGCCATAAGCTTGGAAAGGTGGCCAATCACTGAAGTTGAACCTGCAAGTCCAGCTGTCGCCCATTCTCATAATCTGGAAATGTCACACTTCTGCCCGTCTATTAGGAACTTTGGGGTCCACAAAACTGCATTTCTGTACCCAAACCTGCTAGGCTCTGATGCATTTGAGGTTTTCTGAGGTTTTTTGAGGTTTTGCTTGCGACTCCCGTTTCCAATACGTTTTGAGGTTCTCAATCGATTGATGAGGTTTTTTGAGGTTCTGGTTTTGAAGCCTTCTGCCATACTATTTCCGGTTTTGAGGTTGGTTGGGGACTCGGGCCGCTATAATACTATTCTCAAGGTAACCCAATGTCCGCGGCCATTTACAACCAACCAATGACCCCACGCAAACCCTTTAGAATTTTAGTCCGGCACTTTTCCCAAGTCACTGCCAAGAAGCAAGGAGCCTTTCTTGTCACAAACCACGTAGAAGTGGCCAAACCGCACAGCACCAATGTAGGCCTTCCCAGATGCCCTGTTGGGCTCCACGTGAGGCGATGAGCCTTCAAACTTGAACATGTCCAAGGCGTCAGCCCCACGACGGTGGAATGGCTTGGACAGATGCAAGTAGGCATGCAAATGAACTCGCTCAGGTGATGCCCGCTCCATGGTGGCAGAGACGCCAATCACAGACAAAGATGCTCGCAAAGAAGCCAAAAAGACTTTGAACCGTTCAAACAAAGCTTCAAGTTCTACGAAGTCCTGGGACACAAACGCAGCTGCTGAAGAATTGTACGTCAACTGCACGGCTTGAAATTTGTAGGTTGTTGGACTTGCCAAAGGCTGCGGAGGACCCTCCGGGTTTGGCACTGCTGCTTCAAAAGTCGCTTGGTACTTTTGCATGCTATTGTTCACTGCCTCCACATCGGCAGGAAGAAGGTCACGGGCCAGGACATCTGCTGCAAGCGATTCCACTTTGGCTCGGGCAGCATTGTCAGCGACTGGTTGCAGGCCACACTTGCGTGCGACACGGTTCAACACTCTCACACACAGCGCCCTCTCCGGGCGCCGACCTTGGGTCATTGCTGGGGTACGTATTGTTTGGGCTACGCAAAATGAGCCAGAAACCTGCCGCAATGCGGCAATGCTTTGCTCGGAAAAACGGCAAATGAGTCTCGCTCCTTTCCCTCTCTCTTCTGCGCTGTTTCTTTCTCTCTCGCTTTCTTTCTGTGTCTTTTTTGCTTGTCGTCGCTGAGCTCAGGGCAGACGAGCCGGATCGTTGAAGTCCATGAAACCTCGGTAGGGCAACTGTCACGCTGGAAAAATGCGCTAACAAACCTAGACCTGGGCAACTCAAAGACAAAAAGATGTTTCAAATTCAGTCTGTGCATCAATTCCATGACCGTCATGACAATGTCTCACTGCACAAGCTGCTTGCTCCTAGCCTAAAGAAGCTTTTACCAGACTTGTGGAAAACTGATGAGATCCAGACCCTGGCAACTCGCTTTCCTCAATCACGCTCTCGCTCTGATAAAGCAGCCGTGAAATCCCTGCGTATTCCATAGGGTGAGTTGCGCACAGGTTTTGGTAGCATACAAGATCAGCGTGCACGACCCCAAGTTTAGAAGTCCAACTTCCGACAATATGGAAAAATGCTGTTGATCAGCCAGTCAAGAGATAGAGAGTCAAGAAATGCGCATGTGCGCATTTTCAGGGCAGACCTGCACCGGGGAACAAAAAGTGACAATTCACTACAAAAAGCTGTTACAGGATCTGCCAAGACACCAAAAATCCATCGCTACAAAATGCTACGCTGTTCTTTATGTGATGAGTACGTGAGCGACGAAGCGTAGGAAGGGAGGAAATGAGGAGCGCCAAAACCAATGGTTAAACGGGAACCCAAAAGAAATCCATCCAATGAAAATGAAAAATCCAAACACAGAGCCAGACCATCGAATCAATGGAGATGAGTGTGAAATCTGAAAATCACTGACCACAAAGGATAACAGCACGACAAATAACAATGAACCAGTTTCGTACAATCTGCAAGTTCAAGAAAGATACATCGAAGAGACAACCAAGTCAAAGCTGAAAACGACTAACATCCAAATCTGTACCGCCATCCAATGAGCAACATCTCAGCCACCCACCCATGGCATTGAACACCGGCCTCAGGAAGACTGGCACAAAATAACTCCACGATGACGCTCGTCCACCGTTCCGAGTACACCAAACAAGACATGCACACTGGCCCTGCTCTTCAGCGCAAATTCCTCAAAAAGCTGGTAGAAAGGTGGTCAAAAAAACGGCTGGCCGATTCCAAACCAGCTTTTGTCCATTGTTGGTTTGAAAGACATGTTGTAAAACATCACAAACTCTGCTGTCTTCGCTCACCTACTCACACACAGCCCTTCTTTTGCTGTTTACACCACTGCCTCTGCACAGCTCAGCAAACAAGAACGCGGTTCCAAGACCGCGAGCATGCCAAGGGCAGCTTGCAATCTGTGCCACCGCAACTGTAGCTTCCTATCTGCTGCAGACTATATCACTGGCTTACCTGGACGACCTCTACGCTATCCACTTGTCAGAAATGAATCTTGAAACAACAGAGATCAACCACCAAAGCCATTCAACCTGAGCCAGATGTTCCTCACTCCGCCTTTTCCCCAGGGCCTTGACCTGCAAGGCCACGATATGAAAAGCAAGAACGTGGGTGAAAATGCAGAATGGAAGGGCTGTCAGCGGGAAATTCAAAATGAAACAAGACCGAGGCTTCTACTTCATCTTCCAGTAATGCATTAGCCGCAACCAGTCCTAAAAGACAGCCGGTCAACCACCTGGCCTGCAAGTCCACGCACGTCTTGGCCTTCCTGCACCTACAGCAACAAAGGTAATCAAAGTTACATGTGATCATCTGAAGCTTTCCCTCCGCAATACGTGAATCTACCCAGCCTGGTCTGGCACAGGCACCGGAGGAGCCGCCTGAGTCAGCACAGACGGCACAATGCATAGCAAGGCTTCTGAGCTTCTCTGGCCTCTTTCGCTTCGATCAACAACTTCAAATCTTCTTTTGACAGCATCTTGGCTGCCTCACATTGGCTGAGAACCTTTAGACTCTGAAGAGGTACCCTCTGGTAATAATTAGTGGTTAATAATGGGATAGATCATGGGAATATTATTGGAATATAATTCAATATATTGGGGAAATTATATCAACTATCATAGGGATTTCATACCCTCTGGTAATTGAACATAGCTATGGAACATCACCATTTTTTATAGGTAAATGAACCGTTTCTATGGCCATTCTCAATTGCTATGTTGAATTACCGGAGGCTAGTTGACCTATTGAGTTTCAATAGGCCATATTTATGGAATTTGATGTATACAGTTTGAATCGCAGATGCCCTTTTCCCACTGGTTTGTTGATTAATAAAGGGTTCCCCTCATTCAACCAATAGGTATATGATGCTAGATGATCACAACATATCATAGCTAGTATACCAAACCGGCTCCTCTGTTTTTTCCTAAAAGGACAATATTGGTTTGAATATGTTGTTTTATTTATATAATAGGAAGCAAAGAACATGAGAGATCATGTGGATATAACCTTTATCTATTCGGAGGATTTATGGAATTTTCTGGGATATCAATGGGGATTAGTATTAAACCAACCAGTATATGATTGTATGGCATGGGGATATAATGCCTTTCAAATTCACCATAGCTTTATGAAGGTTAACATGGCCATGGAAATCACCATAGTAGCTACTACATCATTTACCCCTGGATATAAATTACCAAAGTAGCTACTCACCATTACTTACCATTATGGCTATGTTTAAAAACTGTGATTTTCCATAGCTACAAGGTGGTGCCCCCCAGATAGCTAAGTTGGGTTATAACTCCAAAAACTAACTATGATTTATAGGTGATATATCTATAGGTGATACATCTATATATCTATTTTGTAATTTACCCAGATAACTCTAATAACTATGGTTTATTCATCCAATTACCCAGATATATCTATAGGTAATGGGCGTATAACCAATTTACAACTGGGGCGCAGCACCTTGTATGTTTTTTTTTGGTTGGCGGCCTTGAACGGATCCAGTTATGAGTCTTGGGGGCCGTCATTGGGTCAACGGGCCTGTGATGGCTGAGAACCTTTAGACTTTGAAGAGGTACCCTCTGGTAATAATTAGTGGTTAATAATTTAATGGGATAGATCATGGGAATATTATTGGAATATAATTCAATATATTGGGGAAATTATATCAACTATAATAGGGATTTCATACCCTCTGGTAATTGAACATAGCTATGGAACATCACCATTTTTTATAGGTAAATCAACCGTTTCTATGGCCATTCTCAATAGCTATGTTGAATTACCGGAGGGTATGTTTCTGAAGAAGGACAAGAAGAAGGATCGTGTGGTGAGTGTCATCAAAGTCAGGAGTACATTTCTACCATCTTCAAGGAACACCTAAGCCTTCTGAAAACGCTGACCAACTAGTTCAATCAACAGCTGTGCAGTTGGTAGGCGGTCTTGGCTAGCTTGCTTGGATGCGCATTTTTGAAGAGATAAGGGATAAATGGAGCCAACGATGAGTTAGGAAACATGGGTGAAGGTTAAAATAATGGTAAGCAGAACAGGTTTCATCAGAATTTGTTTACAGTATATATTAATGATTGTTGATGCATGTGGCGGCATTACTTGGTCCCCTTTACCCAAAACAATAAAACTGAGAATGGCATGCTGCTAATCCCAGGGAAGCTATATCTATTGCTGCTGTCACTGTTTTTTTTTACAGTGAATGCCTATATCAAGCGAATAGAAACATAGAACTATACAGCCGAGAATTTGTTTCAGGAGAATTTTGCTCAATCCCCCTATATTTGGTGACCAAACAGATCTATTGATCCCTTGATCCCTGGATGTTCTGATTTGCTTATTATGATTCGCTTATATTAGATGATTCTATCTCCCAATTTGCCAAGCATAAAGATTTACCAATTGCCATTGGGCCATAACCAGTTGATTCTCATTTCACTTCCAATGTGGGCCTCTTAGTTTTAAGTAGGTTTACAAACCAAACTAAATTACAGTCGTAACCACTATAAACCATATATGGGTGTGTGTCAAAACCTATTTTTATCAATTTTAGTGGGATGAACATCCATTGCTATTTTAGGGTACCTATGTAGGGTTTTGACGAAAATCGCCATATTTCACCACGTTATTCGCGTCAACTTCACCTTCGTTTGGGGGTGTAAACCCTTAGAGGTGGGGACCCAGCTAGGGTTGCTTCAAAATCACAACGATTTTCCCAACGTTGTCGCCTTGTGAGGAGCAGAAGGTGCAGGCCGGGACCCTTTTGAGGGGCCAAGTATTTGCCCTTGAAAAGTGACATAAAACTAACATAGCTATTGATATCTATTGATATTGAAAATTACATAGTTGATTTATCTATTGATATTGAAATTGATATCGGATATTGATATCTATTATTGATATTGATATTTATTGATATCTACTTATAGTTGATTTACACAATGAAAATACAGATTGAACATGGTCATTCTACAAAACAAATTCTTACTTTACCAGAGGGTAAGTGGGTTGGAACCCCTAAATAACTGAGATTATATGTATGTATGTATATACATATATATATATATATGGGTAAGTTATAACAGCCTCACTGCGTCCTCATTGGAATAATGATTAATGTGGGGAATTATCCCAATATTAATTAGTCTTATATTCCTTATTTCACTACATATTTTTTGAAGTATTACAATTTACCTACATTTATATACATATATCACTCTCATAGTGACTCAATGGTCATTTACTGCTGGTTTAATGGTGATTCATGGTGGTCCAATGGTGATGAATGGTGATTAATAGGGAGTAATATCGATTAAACCAAACATAAACCTAGATAAATTATGTTGTGACCTTAAAGTAAAGTCACTGGAATGATGGGACTTGTATATGGTGTATCCCCGAATTGCCTTAGTTACTCTTATAATTTTCAGTGAATTTCCAAAACTGCGAACATGTTCGATTGGTAGTTTAATCCTTCGTTTTTGTTGGCCACGGGAATTTGTATTGATTAACTAGCTAAAGACTTATGTCTTGGTATGGTATTATGGTGGTGTTAGTCAAGATGACTGTGACGCTCGACATGCTTGGCGACGACAATGTGACCGGGTCTACCCAGGGAACCTCAATGGTTCGATCAGCTGCGGTGTTGAAGAACCACGCCAGGTCTTACATGAAACAGGCCAGGAAGTCGGGGATGACACTGCTTCAGCGTCTGGGAATGGACGCTCATTTCGCATACAATTGCGCTGTGCAAGACTTGACTCCCAAGTGCATTTGGATCACTGTGTTGGGAAACACAGTCTTGCCGGCGATCAAGCGAACCCGCGAAGAGATTCAGAGCGGGAGGGTCCGTCAGTACAAGGCACGTATGTGTCTTGTCGCACAAGAGCCCGGAACACATGATCTAACCGGTAAAAGTGGGAGTTTGTGGCATAATTTTAAGCCCAACGACCTGTCCGAACTGGCTTTGGGTAGGCTTCCCATGCTGTAAACTCTACCCTCTGGTGTCAAGCGTGGCTGGAAAATACCTAAGGGCGGTGGTTTGATTATTTGTTTGTTAATGATAGTTAATGATGGTTAATGATAATTGTAATGATAGCTACGATAGTTATATGCTGGTGGATGCTGTTGGACATTCATCTGTAAATGCCCGATGTTCCATCGTCATTGTCGATTGCTTTCGCAAGTTTGAAGGTGGAGTAGTGGCAACGAACATGGGGAACATACAATAGCCCTCATGCCGGAGACCATGCCGGAGAATGGGGACAACAAAAAACCAAGACCATGACCATGAAAAGGAAAAGAAAGCAGCAGCACGTGGAGTAAGCTACACTTCCCATTTTCTGTGGTGAATTCTCCAGGGTCTTGTCGCTCAACTCTCTGTTTCTACAAGCAATTTCCACTCTTTCTTTTCTGCTAAAGTGCCACTCCTTTGTCGCTGGATTGCAAACTCCTTGGATGGATGGTTTGAAAGTTCATTCACTCAAACTGATCATAACAATGTGGGGCCCCCGTTCGATAGCTAAGCTGGTTTATAACTCCAATAACTATGGTTTATGGTAAGTATAACTATAGTTAATGGGGCTTCTAAACCAACTTATAACTGGGGGGCCCCACATTGTAGGTTTTATACACCACCAAGTTGTTCTTATTGACTTACTTCTCAGGGGTGAGACCACTCCACAAGTTTCTTCTGCTTGCAGGCATCCGACGTGGAAGTGCAAATGACCCAGGCGAGAAAACTCATGAAATGTTGCAGAGCTGAATGGTTGAACATATGCAAACCGATATTCCGTTTGGGTGTGTAGTGGCTAGAAACCAACTCCTGGTGATATTTCAATTTCATATGAGCCATTAAAAATACCCCTATCCCATTAGTTGGTTGATAGGTTTCCCTACTATGGGGCCCATCATAATCCCCAGTAAACCAGGTAGTATAAACCCTTATAGCAATCAATTAACCTCGGGCAAACTAGCATAACTATGGAAAATCACCATTTTCAATGGTAAATCCACTATAAATGGTGATGTTCAATAACTATGTTAGTTTACCAGATTGGCCTATATAATTGTTATCACATTGGTTTTTCATGTGGCGGAGTTTCAGACTTGTTCCACCCATGAATTGGAAGTCAAAACCAGGTTATTCAACTAATTACCCTTTGGTAATTCAACATAACCATGGAACATGACCCATTTGTAAGTGATTTAACCTATTGCAGCAACATTGCAATTTTGAACAATTTTCCATCGCTAAGTTAGATTGCCAGGGGGTATACCATGTATATACCATGTATCAATCATTTATCATATTCATAACTGGGTGATAAAACTTCCTTACCAGGTACCCTCTGGTAATTTAACATAGCTATTGAACATCCCCCATTTAGTTCGTTGATTGACCTATTCAAAATGGTGAATTTCTATAGCTATCTTAGTTGACCAGAGGGTATGAAATCCCTACGATAGTTGATATAATATCCCCAATAATTATATTGAATTATATTCCCATGATCTATCCCATTATTGACCACTAATTATGATATAATTCACATATATATATAATTATATATATATATATATACATATCCCAGTTTTTCATAGTGATTGACCACAAATTACTGTGATTTTCCATAGGTTTTTGTATGTTTAGTTGACCAGAGGCTACTTTTTTAAAGGTGATCCCGTATCAATTTAGCCGTTTTCAGCTGCCAGTCTGGCCAGCAAAAGCTCTTGAGTGGCATGGAACGAGTGACGCTGGGATTTTTCGGAACTCAGCGACCACAATGTGGTGCCCCCCCATAAATTGGTTTATAATCCACATGAAAACTATATAGATCCATCTTGAATAAACCATAGTTATTAGAGTTATCTGGGTAAATTACAAAACAGATATATATATATATAGATGTATCACCTATAGATATATCACCTATAAACCATAGTTAGGTTTTGGAGTTATTTGCACCAACTGAACGCTATCGAACGGGGGCACCACCTAACAAAACCAAAACTGTCATAGAATATAGCAAAACCCAAAAGGAAACGTCGGAAACTATGGGGAAAACCTCTTCTATACCGTCCCGGAAATAACTTGTCTGCATCTTTCTGTGGATAGCTATATATATACATATATATACGTATATATATACTATATACTTATAGATGTTCCATGGGATTAATTTATTGTCGATGGAACTGGATGACATATCCACTGTCGGAGAAACAGCTGGTAGCATGTACTGTGTTTCCTGTTTCACTGTGACCAGTGGACCCTGGTTCATGAGCTTTTTTGTTTAATTCTTCGGATGTGATTAGCTTACCGGATAATATCTAAAAATGGGGAATCGTGAACCCACCCACAAATCAACATATGAAACAACCAATGAATGGGAATTCCAGGATCCTAAAATGGAGGTACGTTAGTACCATATAAGGCCATATTTTGTGGTGATATTCACTTACATAGGCCTTACATAGGCCTTATATATGGTAGGTACCTCCATAGGTTCCTATGATTTTCCCATGATTTCCCCATAGTTTCCCATAAAAGCCTCCATTTCAAAACGATTTTCCCATCTTTTCTCCAGGATGGGGCCCCCGAGAAAACGTTGGGCGTTGGGGGTATTGAATGTTCAAGTCCTGACGGGCTCAAGTCCAATCCTTTTTCAGTGGTGCCCGTGGGGTGATCCGCGCGTTTTTTGTGAACGTTGGTGAACATAACCCCCAAGCAAAAATGGAGTTCTGTTCACCAACTTGGCTAACTATGAGGCTATGAGGACGATAAACTTGGCTAACATGGGAGAAGCCACGGGGAAGAGCATTTTTGGCTTATGAGCGAGGAAATCGATTCCGATGATCCTCTCAACATGACCACATTTTTAAGTGAACCGCGGAACGAACTCGTTGTGTCGTTCTTGTTTACCACAGTAGATTGCCCGGCCTGGTAACCATACCAAAAACTATGGGAAATCACCATTTTTAATGGGTAGATGAACTATTTCTATGTCCATTTTCAATAGCTATGTTAAATTACCAGAGGGTAGTTTCGTATTGAAACCAGGATTTTACCATCGGTTCTCCGCAATGGCTTCAGGGAACACGCTTGAACCTCCATATGTTTGGATCGTAGAAACCCATGCTTCACCATGCAAGTGATTGCCAGAAGGGGTGGAATTCCATAAACCTAGATTCATCCAGTATCGTGAGTTCAAAGATCCAGTATCGTGAGTTAAAAGTGGATATATATATATATATAACATATATATAATATATTTATATATGTATATATATATATGTATATATATATTATATATATATATTATATATTATATATATATTATATATGGTGCAGCGTTGGCCAGCCCCCCCCTCCCCCCCCCCAATGGGTATGGGTGGACAGATCGTCTGGTTCTTCTGGTCCCCCCCCCCTGTGGCCTGTGGTGGTTGGTATGGTTCTTCTGGTCCCCCCCCCTGTGGCCTGTGGTGGTGGTATGGTTCTTCTGGTCCCCACCCCCCCGCTGTGGCCTGTGGTGGTGGTATGTTGGTATGTATGTTGGTATGTTGGTATGTATGTTGGTATGTATGTAGGTATGTATGTTGGTATGTGAGTATGTAAGTTTGAATGAATGTATGTATGGATGGATGGGTGTATGTATGGATGTATGTACGCATGCATGCATGTATGTATGCATGTATGTATGTATGTATGTATGTATGTATGTCTGTGTGTATGTATGTACGTGTGTACGTGTGTACGTAGGTACGTAGGTACGTAGGTTCGTAGGTATGTAGGTATGTAGGTAGGTAGGTATGTATGTATGTATGTCTGTGTGTGTGTATGTATGTAGGTAGGTAGGTAGGTAGGTAGGTAGGTAGGTATGTATGTCTGTGTGTGTATGTGTGTATGTTTGTATGTAGGTAGGTAGGTAGGTATGTATGTATGTCTGTGTGTGTATGTGTGTATGTATGTATGTATGTATGTAGGTAGGTAGGTAGGTAGGTAGGTAGGTATGCGGGTATGTAGGTATGTAGGTATGTAGGTATGTATGTATGTATATATGTATATATGCGTGTACGTACACATACACTATCATAGAGAAATGCATGTAACATGTATATAGATATAAATATACATGCATGCATACATACATGCATGCATGCATGCATGCATACATAGATACATACATCCATGCATACATACATACGTACCACCACCACAGGGGCATCATACGGGGGGTGGGAACACGGGACACGGGACCATATATATATATATATACGTATATATATATATATATATATTATACATTATGTACTATATATATATATATTATAGATACACTATATATATACATACTGTATATACTATATATATATACACATATCAATATTTTATAGGGGCCCCATATCCCAACTTATCGGGTTTTTGTTCGCCATGGTTAAATCCATAAACTAACCATTCTTACATCCATAAACCCTAGTTTTAGACTGTTTTTATCATTTCACTCGATTTCACTAGTTCAACAAATAGAATTGAACAATAGTTCAACTATATAATAAAATTCACCTGGTTATATCACTTGCTGTATAAAATCTTATAAACCCCTTTCACTAGTTTAACTACTAGAATTCACCTGGTTTGCAGCAAGTTCACTATCTTAGTGGCACGACCTGAGGAATATGCTGCAGATGGCGGCCTTCTCTGGGGCAGCGATTGCGTTGCACAACTTCCCAGAAGGCGAAGGGCTTGATATGACGGCAATCGACTGAATGGGTAGAGTTTCTAATCCCTGGTTGGTGGTTTGGAACCTATAAGTGGCTGAATTCGATTGGGTTTATGGTAGATATAACGAACTAGTTAATGAATGCTGGTAGGTGGTTTGGAAGATGAATTTTATGACTTTCCATATATTGGGAAAGTCATCATCCCAACTGACTTTCATATTTTTCAGAGGGGTTCAAACCACCAACCAGATCCTATAGTTGTGACATCACGATATCTATTTGAATTCTCTATAGCTAGGTCAATCTTGGATGGGTACAAACCAATCCTAACTAGTCTTTTGGTATTTTGGTATGGGATTATCTACTTACTAACCAGCTAAGATGTTTTTTTGCAGGGTATCTGGCTGATTGGCCATGATGAGTGACAGCATCCGACATGGGCATTTTATCACAATGGATGTAACACGGTGATGAAAAAACATACAACAGTTTTTGGGATACCCTCTGGTAAACTAACACTAAGGAAAATCATCATTTTTAATGGGTAAATCCACTATAAATGATCATTTTCAATAGCATGGGGACACAAAAATGGATTCATACCATGATATACCGCATTTCGTTTCATATCACATTATCTATAGGTTTACCCATGGACGGGGAAACATGTCTCAGAAATGGGGATAGCATAACCGAACATGATAAAGACATAAAATGAAATAACATGTATACAAATGTATATACTACATATATACTACAGTACATATACAGTTCATATATATATATGTATATATAATAATAAAATATCAAAAATTATATGTAAAACAATAAGTAAATAGCCGAAATGTTTGGGACCTGACAATGACTATAGATCCAATACTATACTAAAACATGGCTGCGTTTGGTGGTATTCAATGTTTTGGGGGGAAGGCATTTATGTATACAATAATCCCAAACAGATAGAGAACGCTAAACACCTTTTACATGCTAATCAAGTGTTGGTATACTATTATCTTTCCTTTATTGGATGGTAATCGGACTATAATGTCATTGTGACATGTCAATAGTGAATTATTACACCCACCAGGATATGAGATATGGGATATGGGTATCCAACATCCCCGCATTGTTTGGACATGTTTTTAACATGTCAACCCGAGGACAAACGGGGAATTTTCCACATTTCTATTTATGTTCGATCCAATTCCTATCTGGTTGGTGGCTTCAAACATGTTTTTTCCATTCAGTTGGGAATATCATCATCCCAACTGACGAACTCCATCGTTTTTCAGAGGGGTAGGTCAACCACTAACCAGTTATGTGATATCTACAATCCCATCATATAACCATACATAATCACTATTATTGGTATATTATAACCACTATATATATATATCTATTATGATCGATTAGTAAACCAGGATTAGTATATCCAATTCCTATTGCATGTTCAACACATGGGCAGTTTTAAAAGTGGTTCACCTCGGTAGTCAACTAGGGGAATGTCCAATGATCAAACTGGGTGAACTGGGATTTACCCTCTAAACATGCAAAAAACTATGGAAAATCACCATAATTCGTGGTTAATCATTATGAAGAACTATAACAAACATTTTTTTGTGAATTATTTCATAAGCAGTGGCTAATAATACGATAGATCATGGGATAGATCATGGGAATATAATTCAATATATTTGGAGATATTATATCAACTATCATAGGCTTACCCCCAAAACAGTTTGCGAACTGGAAAATCACTATTTTTAGAGGTAAATCAACTATAGATGGGCCATTCTTATCCATTTTTCTATAGCAAACTGTTAGTTTACCAGAGAATATCATCAATGGGAATTTCAGGATCCTAAAATGTAGGTACTGTACCACATTTCTGGCCATATTTTCTGGTGATATTCCCTGAAATTTAGGCCTGAAAAATAGGCCTAAGATATATGGTAGGTACCTCCAATCAATCGCTTCCTGAGTCATGGCCATTGATATAACTCACTTCTAACTGGTCTGGTAAATACATGCAAATACCAGCTGTTTTGGTGTGAAAGTCATGGTATTTGTGGGTAAGCTTTGGGAGTTCACCACTCCCGACTCCATTCATTTGGATCGCATGGCGACTATATCCCCATAGCATGGAAGCACAACGTGGAGGGCATGCTACTCGTGGAGCTGCGGGGGCAACGAGTGCACCACATCAAATGGATGTGGTGCCCACGGGATTCCCTGATCCTTTGGATTCTGTGGTGAAATACTCACTGGCCCCTGGGCCGACCCTGGCCCGCCCGCTCCGTTTGGCCAATCCCCTCGCCTCAGCGTTGCAAGAAGCGATCATTGAAGGCCGGCCGACAAACATACGTTTCGGAGAGAGCTTGACATGTTTACCTCATTCCTCCGACGGCATCATGGTTTTGCAAGAGCAGCCGAACGTGGGTGTCCATAGCGCAGCTTTTGCCCTGGGCTCTTCATCACTGGCTGACCGTCATACACTTGCACGAGCCCCAACGACGGACTCAACCCTTGTTTTACCGACTGCGACAGGGCCCATTGCCGACAGAATAGGAACGCACGTGCCCAAAATGAAGGTACTAGGACATATCAGGCATATTTGTAGTGTATCCCCTTATATGCGTCAATAATAATATATATATATATGAGTATATTTCTTTTTCCCATTCAGCCCATTGATGCGTGGCACGCAGCGGCTTATATACATACATACATACAATTATATATATACACATAAACATATATGTTTAGGCCTTAGGCCTTACTTAGTTTAGGTACCTCCATCGTTTAGAGTTTAGATAGCTCAATTCTTTTCAGTGGTGATTTCAAATATGGGCAGGTAAGTTTTTGGTTGTCAATATTCAGATGATGCGAGATGACTTTGAACAGTATGCCAAACTTTAACTTCTCAATCATCCCACTTTTACTGGATGGCCATAACACCAAGACATACCAATTTCACCAGTGACTCTGTGTTTCCAAGACATCCCCATTTTTAGGTAGTTGAATCCCCATGTTTGGTCACTAAACATTCATCGCGTTTGGTTCAACCCGTAAGCCATGGGCTCCTGTTCATTCGAAGGGACGGAGTAAGTGATGGGGGGTTCGCCATCACTGAGGAAAACCAAGGGCTTTGCGAAATGGTGCGTGTAGATATTTCACTGCATGTCGTGGTTTCCATACTTGTTCGTTTCATATTTGGTCTGCTAAGTTCTCATATTTGGATCTAACCCTATGACTCAGGCACATATCAGAAAGTCTCCCTCAGTTGCAAATTGGTGCATCCATCATTTTCAGACACACAGATTGCATCTAGTTGGCAGGCAATGAATCACCCCAGTGAAGTATTAGAAATTCGTCAGTAAGCCACTTACCCAAGACTTGCCCTCCAAGGTGGGGTCAATACATATGTACAATCGACTGGATGGGTAGAAACTAATCCTAACTAGTCTTTTGGTATCAATGGGATAATCTACGTTCACCAGCTAAGAATTTGTATTTTTTTGCAGGGTATCTGACTGATTGGCCATGACAACCAGCACTTCACGCTAACTACCCCAGTGAAGTATTCTCATATTTTTTCAGCAAGACTTACCCTCAGTATATTGTTTTTCAGTAACCATAAGTAACTCACTTAATTACCCTCCTAAGAGGGGTCAATACAACATACTAACGATTAATGTGGTACAACTATTTATATTAACTGGCAGTTGCCTATTTTGGACCAACACTACGACAACATACTACGAAAAATACAGACTGGGGCTAACTATCATTAACTATCATTAAATATCACTGACTATCACTGACTATCGTTGGATTCATTCATTGACCATCATTGTTCAGTAACCATAAGTACCGAAGACTTACTTTACCGATGTACCGAAGACTTACCCTCCTAAGTAGGGTCAACTAGGTCGATCCAAGATTGGCCATGCACTAAGTGAGATTATTCCATTCGTATCCCGTTGTATCAGCATTCCTCATCAGAACAAAACGATTAGAGAAAGCCATAAGGTTGGTGAAATCCCAAAAATACTCACTGGAATCAATGTATTTCACCATCATTTAACCATCATTTTACCATCATTTAAGCACCATTTACCATCATTTAGCAATATATATATATATATATGGATATATATATATATATATATCCATCCATTCTATCCCCATTATCTGTAGAGATTTCTTGACTATCATTAAATTGGACTTATGAACCAACTTACCCATCATTTACCCACCATTTCTTGGGGGGTCGCCCATCGCGTCGCGTCGCCCGCGAAAGTAGGCCTGGCCACCTTCGTGGCCACTTTGGAGGATCTCAGCTTCGGGGTGCCCATGGCCTTCGCCATCGCCATTCACAACATCCCCGAAGGCGGAGAGCGGCGGCGGAAGGAACGGCGGAGGGTGAGAATTTTCGATTGGGAAAAACCATGTTTTTTTGTGATGATTTTTCAGCAACATGGTCTAATACTTAAATACATATACCCTCTGGTTATTGTTGTTATTAGAATAATCATTATATATATATATATATATATTTATAAATACACCAATGGTATAATAGAATCGATAAATTGTTACCCTCTGGTTATTTAACATAGCCATGGAACATCACCATGGTATTAATAGGTAAACAATCTATTTCTATGGGCCATTTTCCATGGCTATGTTAAATAACCAGAGGGTATATGTATTATATTATGGCAATATATATGTATCTATGAATCTGGCTGCAATACATGGTATATGTGCATTTTTTGTGTATCTATCGTTTGACCAAAATGTATTTTTTATGTATATATATATATATACATTATGTGTGTTTGTAACTGTGTAAACATATTGTTATTGTTGCTCTTGTTATATATATGATGTGTCGTTTCGTAGTTAAAAACAAACAGGTGATGTTCCATGCTGCAGCTTTTGGCTTTTGCTGAGGGTTTCATGCCTGGCCACTCCTTTGGAGGGAGTGAGCCGGGTTGCGTGTGTGGGGTTTGCCTGGCCCTGAAACGGATTGGGAATCTCTGCGCCGACCAGGAAGCGAGTAGTGCATACAGGACCCTGGCCTTGGAGAGGCTGAGGGTATTCCAGAGCGAACTCCTGGACTTAGCGGAGGTAGACAAGAAAGATCCCCTTGAAGGTGGGGGAGAAGGGGCGCCACCCCTTTCTCCTAGTAAGGGGAAGGAAACAGCTCCTAAAGGTGAGGGAGCAATAGCAGCAGGTACACCGCCAGCGAAAGAGCATCCTCATTCTCCTAAGGAAAAGAAGGAAAAGCGCCACAAAGACAAGGACAAAAAACACAAGCGCAAGTCTCCCTCACTGGGCCCTCCTGGTAGTGGGAGGGGTGAAGGAAAGAGGCACAAATCTAAGGAGAGATCGCGGTCGAGGAGTAGGAGACGAGACGCCACAGGGAGAAAGCAGCCGAAGTAAGCCCTCGACGTGAACATCCTGCAAAAGAAAAAGAGGACAATCCAAAAGGATTGGAGGTGGCTAGAGGAGCTCAGGAGGTTTCAGAAGCGGAGGCATTAAGGACCACCGCCCCGAAGGTGAAGGCCAGTCCCAGCAGGTCTGTCCCGGAGGATTTTGACGGCCCCATTGAGGAGGAGGAATCCGAAAGTGAGGGGAAATTCTCCCCCGATTTGGAAACCGAAGTTGGGGGAGAGGCTAGGGTCCGCTCTCCTAGGGCCTAGGTCGCCTATCAGGCCCCGTACTCCTGAGCGCAGGCCAAGGGGGGAGTACGACGATAGGGCACCGCTTGTGAGACGGCCTGCTGTGCCAAAGCAAAAGAACAGAGGTGCAAAAAAGCGGTGGAGGAATAGCCAGGTGAGAGAAGTCGGCTGGGAGCAATTCCATGCCTCCAAAGATTCGTATCAGGCGCCCCGCAGCAGTGGTTCGTGGAGGCGCTAGGTTGAGGAGGCCAGCAGCCAGTGAGGCACAGGTGGGGGGTGGAGGTGCAGCATACACCCCTGCTGACCCAACCTCTGGAGGCAAACTCTTTGAGTGGAAAACAGTTGCAATTAAAGGTAGGTATTGGGAAGCGGCTTGTGAGCTGGCTGGGCAGGTGTTGCGGTTGGAGCGCGCTGCCGGCCGTGAGTGCGCTCGTGTTGAGGTGAGTGGAACCCGCAGCGAAGGGTTGTTGAAGTATTTGAGTGGGCTTGACAAGAAGGAAGTATTGGTAACCCTTCCTTCGAGGGAGGGGGTTGCGCCCTCCTGGTCTGACCAGACGGTTGAGTGTGGTGAAATCCGTCCGGTGGATTTGGGGGAGGAGCCATGGATGACCAACTTGAAGGAAGAGCCAAGAAGAGAAGGAGGGGTCGGAGAGGACGAGTTGGCACCTATGAGGCAGGAAGCTCAGCAAGTCTCCTTGCAGGGGGAGGCTCTCCGGAAACAGGAGGACCGGCCAGGTCGGTCAAGAAGTCGAAGGAGGCGACGGAGGAGCTCCAGCGATCGGAAGAAAAAGAAAGACGGACAAGTTCAAAGAAGAGGGCCGCCCCCCAAAAGGAGTTAGTAGCCCTCTTTGGGAATACAAGTCTAGATCCGAGCCCAGAGGTGAGGCAGCGCTTTATGAGGAGAGCGAAGAAGCTGAACGAAGAACGCAGCAAGAAGAGGAGACGGAGCTCAAGCAGGAGCAGCGAAGGAAGCGATTCCAGCAGCAGTGCCTTGGGGGAGTCGGCCAGGGTAGGTCAAACGAAACTTTTCTCCGAGGGAAGGAAGGTGGAGGAGATATTCCACAAGTACCCGGGGACTCTGGCCAACTCCTGGATAGAGGACAGTGAAGAATACTTGGTGACAGCGCAAGGGCATCAGATGGACATTACGGCTGGGAAGGTCCCGCCTATAGCCACCCTGTATTTCAGGAGTCAAGTGGCATCCAAGGTGTCACCCCCCATGGCGAGGGAGTTCATGACGCTATCCAGCATAGTGGACAAACTCCTGGGGGGGAACGCCTCAATGGCAATGGATATTGCCACTCAAAGAATGAAAGCCCTGGAGGCTATGAGCCAGGGCATTCACTACTCCGTCACGAACCAGTTCGAGCTGATCAAGCTGGAGAAGAGTATGTCAGCCAGTGCAAGCGAGACGCAACTTGCGGCGAAGCAGGCGCGGGGAGAGGAGAAGGTTTTACAGAAGGCAGCCAAGGGGGTCTCCAAAGGATTTCGGCAGGACATTGCAGAAAAAGGACAGAAGGGAAAGCAAAAGGCAAAGGGAAGGATCGCGAAGGCAAAGGAGGAGCAGAGCCCAAGGCAGTGGGCGCCCCGAAAAAGAAGGATTGAGTGCCTATGTACCTCCTATTGGGGGAGGTGAGGAAGCAGTAAAAGCTGGTGTACCTGTGGAGAGAAGTGAGGCAGACGCACAGCAGGCTCGCCTAGGTGGCGCTGGGGGAGTCTGGGATGATCCCACCTCCTTTGAATGTGGTGGAAAAGTGGGAGGTGGCGCCGTGATGGCGTCCCTCCTAAATTCAGTGCAGACCTTTTCTGACCTGGGAGCTGTGTTGAACTGGTGTCTTCAATTTTGTTTGCGTTGCAAGTCCCAGTCCTTTGCTTCAGTGGAATCTAGCCGTGATAGGTTAGGTAATGCTGAAGCTGATGCCAGTTTTGATACAACTCCTAGGGCGCAGTGGGACTCCGTGACCTTTTTGGCCTTACAGTCCTTGGCCGGTCAGGGAGAAGACACTGGAGGGTTGCAGACATTGATGTCGTGTCCGCACCTGAGAAAAAGTGTGGAGGAGCAGCTGCTGAGATTTCCAATGTGGGATGAACCCATTTTTCGGGTGAACTTTCGGGATTTTTTTCAGACTAAAGGGATTGCGTATAACGAGGATGAAATCCGTTTGGCACAGGTGTTGACATGGGATGGTGTGAAAGGCTCCCTGCCTCATGGGGTAGGGAGTCTACAGCTCAGGGACTTTTATAGAGATGGTACCTTGTGGTTTGTTGAAAACTTTGAGGGCTATCTGTTGCCGGAGGAACTCCGTACGAATGTCGCTGCTCCAAAAGTAATGGTAGCGGCGGAGTCGTGGGAACCCCTGTGCAAGGGGTTGTGTGAGCACAACGTGTGTGAGGTGTATACCCTTTGAGTAGGATTGCGAAGGTTGCAGGTGCCCCACTGCTCAATGGTTTATTCGCAGTAGGGAAAGGGGAATTCGATGGTACCACGGAAGTGCAACGGGTCATAATGAATATGACCCCGCTAAACACCTTGCGCAAGAGTCTCCACAGTGACATCATGACTCTACCCGTGCTAAGTTCAATGACAGCGTTTTTGCTGGAAGAGGGGGAGGTAGCCCTCCTCTCCAGCGAAGACATTCGCTGTTTCTTCTACTTGTTCGCTACTGGTGGCAGTACATGGGGTTCAATCGATTAGTACCTGAGAGTGTTAAGGCAGCCCATTTGAAAGGACAGGACTGTGTGTTGGTGGCCAAAGTACTCCCGATGGGGTACTGCAACTCCGTTTCAATAGCGCAACACATACATCGCAACATCATCAAGTGGTCAAGTTGTCAAATGGAATATCCTGCGGGCGCTCACCAAGAGATAAGAAAAGACAGAGCGTTCCCGCTGGGGAACGATCTTTTTCGGGTCTATCTTGACAATTTCGATCAGATTGAGAAGGTAGATGCTGGGTTGGCGTCTTTGATCAGTGGGCAGGCAAGTGCACAGGTCCTGGCTATTAGACAGACATATCAGACCATGGAGCTGCCGCGGCACCCAAAAAAGGCCGTGGTGCGTGCGATGCGAGCTGAAGTTCAGGGTGCTTTGGTTTTGGGAGATACAGGGGTTGCCATTGCAAAACCTATGAAAGTGTGGCAGTATGTCCTCCTGGGGCTTGAAGCCCTACGCCGGGGGAGGGTCACGCTGCGAGAACTCCAGGTTATCTGTGGGGGCTTTGTATATATTTGCATGTTTCGGAGGCCTTTGTTGTGCTCCCTAAATGGGGTCTGGACTTTCATGGAGGATTTGAAGGCGTATCCCCCGGTGGTAGCTGTGGAATTACCGGCGCAGGTGCAGCTGGAGATTGCAAGGTTTATGGCTCTGGTCCCCTTAGCGCAGATGAACTTTAGGACGAAGATCCAGCCCCACGCAACCTGCAGTGATGCCTCCTCGGAGGGAGGGGGAATCTGTGTTTCCTCGGGTCTGACCTCCTATGGTTTATCTGCTTCCAGAACTCAGGTTCGGGGGGAGGTCGTGGAGGCCCAGGAATACATACAAGTGTTGTCGGTGGGACTGTTCGATGGCATCGGGGCGCTAAGGGTCGCATGTGACCTCTTGGAGCTTCCGATGTGTGGACATATTAGCATTGAGAAGGAAGAGAAGGGCCGCCGAGTTGTTGAGAGCTACTTTCCGGACACAGTTTTTCATGATGATGTAACAACGGTGACGGACGAGTTGGTGGAATCTTGGGCCCTGCGTTTCAGCAATGCAGGGTTAATTTTAATTGGAGCCGGTCCACCGTGCCAAGGTGTGAGCAAGCTGAATGCTGACAGACGGGGTGCTCTTAAGGATTATCGAAGCTGTCTGTTCGCAGAAGTCCCTAAAAAGTACGTGACAAGTTTCGGGCCCATTTTCCATGGGCGCAGGTTCACACGCTTATGGAGAGCGTGGCTTCTATGTCTTCAGAAGACCGCCAAGTAATGTCGCAGGCGCTTGGGTTGGCCCCATGGCGCATCGATGCCTATGGTTTGAGCTTGTGTCGACGGCCCAGGCTGTATTGGGTTTCTTGGGAATTGCGGGAGGCACCGGGTGCCTCCTTTCAGCAGACAGACGAAGTACGTGAAGTGGTATTTCACGGGCACATCCAAAAGGACGCTTTCCTGGAAAGTGGGTGGGCAATGGTCGGTGAATCGCTGCCTACTTTCACTACTTCAAGGCCGCAGCAGACCGCAGGTCGCAAGCCTGCTGGCTTGGGACAGTGCCAGGCGCATGAACTCCTGAGGTGGGAGAATGATTCATTTCGGTTCCCACCCTATCAATACCGGGATGTTTTCTGTGTAAAAAATGCAAAAGGTAACATGCGGCTGCCCAACGTTGCGGAGCGAGAAGTACTCATGGGGTTCCCCTCAGCTTACACCAAAGCATGTATGGGAAAATCCCAGCAAGGGTCAACAGAGTGCCTTGACGCACGCTTGAGTTTGATTGGGAACTCCTGGCAGGTGGGAGTTGTGGCCTGGCTCCTTGCTCAATTGGCTTCATTGTTGGGGTTGATTCAACCTGTGGGAGTGCAGGAGATTATTGATCGCCTGACTCCTGGCAATCAGCAATCCCTGCAGGGGCTGTTGTTGCGCCCTGGGCTACACAAAAGGTCTCCTGTGGTGCACCCTGGGGGAGAACTTTTGGTAAAGAAGCTCCAAGGTCTCGTCTCGGTGCGGGGACAGGACCTGCTCTTGCAGAGCGCGTCCGAGCCGTTAGTAAAGTTTCATCGACTCAGGTCGAGTATCCCTGCTCAAATGTGGCATTGGAAGGAAGTAGCCAGTTGGCGCTGGCAAGGGGCAAATGAGCATATTAACATTAAGGAAATGCGTGCTATTCTTACATCAGTGCGATGGTGGGTGGTTAAGCGCCGTATTCGTTCCCAACGATTTATTCATTTAACTGACAGTCTTGTATATGCCTACACGCTTTAGCGCGGGGCCGGACTTCAAGCAAGAAAATGAGGCGTACCGTGATCCGGATAAACACCTTGTTGCTAGCTGCGGACCTCCACCCCTGTTGGGGTTATGTCCATACAAGCGTGAACCCGGCGGACCGACCAAGCCGCCGGTGCCGCTATGTCAAGAAGAAATGGGGAAAGTGAAGCAACATGTTGAAGGCCGCAGTCAGGCTTGAAGGGCTACAGTCCGGAAAAACATTAGGTACCCTCAAAAACTTGTCAGTAAGTGAAAAAACCCGCCAACGCTACGAAAACGCACGCAAAAAGTTTCACTCGTTTTTGGCAAAAGAAAATCTTGCCATTCCCAGACAAACTTGACGCACTGGTTGCAGAATATATTGAATTCCTATGGTCCTCTGGGGAGGGCCGTGGCTTGGCATCTGATACTGTTGCAGGTTTACAACACTTAGATCCAAGACTCAAAGGTCAGCTGATGTGCACTTGGCGGCTTCTTAAGACCTGGCATGTTAATGAGCTGCCAAACCGCGCCCCGCCATTTCCCTTGGTGGTTTTGCAGACCTTGCTAGGGTATTCCTTTTTTCATCAGAACTTTGCGTTTGCAGTGTCGCTTCTGGTTGGTTTCTATGGCATGCTACGTACTGGCGAAATCTTCAGTCTTACCAGTGAAAGCTTGTTCATGAATAATGCTCATAGCCCTATTGTGGTTTCGTTGGGACTTACAAAGTCTGGCAAGCGGTTTGGAGCCGCTGAATGCGTCACGATTCAGGTAAAGCAGGTTCAAGATTGGGTCTGGGCATGGAAACAATGTGTTCAGCCAAGAACCAAGTTAGTTGTTAGCGAGCATGCTTGGCGAATTTTTTTTAGCCAAGCCCTGGATTCGTTGCAGCTCCAGACATATGATTTCCGACCATACAGTTTAAGGCGTGGAGGCGCTACTTTCTGGTTTCAAAAACATGGAAGCTTTGACCAACTTTTGGTCGCAGGCAGATGGCGCGCCGCGTCCACTGCCAGGATATATCTCAATGAAGGCCTTGCTCTTCTCACTGAACTTCAGATCCCTAGAGTCAACCTACAACCTTTTTTAAATATTTTCTCAAAGACCACACCCTGTCAGCTTCAAAAGCTTGAGCAAACGCCTCTGAAGAGGCGTAGGGCAGGGGGACGTGGAAAGCGCAAAAGCTTTGGTGCAAAAAAAAATTAGTGATGGGGTGGATGTTTGTTTTTCTTTGGTGTTAAAAAACAGGTGTACTTGAGTGCCTAGGGTACCCTCGGCTTGGCGAGATCCTAGGGGGTACGCGAGGGGTGTTTCTAGCTTCCGGCTTGGCGTGAAGTTAGAAATGCTGTGCCTCTTGTGAGAGTTGGTAAACTCTCTGCAAAGAAAGGACTAGTGAGTCCTTTGTCACGGTTGATTTGTTTTGATATTTCCGATGTATTTATTACAAAATTGGACTTGCAACGCGCGTGGAAAAATCTGCCTGTGAGTTTTTGATGTGTCGTTTCGTAGTTAAAAACAAACAGGTGATGTTCCATGCTTCAGCTTTTGGCTTTTGCTCCTCACCCACACCGCCCGAAAGCGCAAAAGCTTTGGTGCAAAAAAAAAATAGTGATGGGGTGGATGTTTGTTTTTCTTTGGTGTTAAAAAACAGGTGTACTTGAGTGCCTAGGGTACCCTCGGCTTGGCGAGATCCTAGGGGGTACGCGAGGGGTGTTTCTAGCTTCCGGCTTGGCGTGAAGTTAGAAATGCTGTGCCTCTTGTGAGAGTTGGTAAACTCTCTGCAAAGAAAGGACTAGTGAGTCCTTTGTCACGGTTGATTTGTTTTGATATTTCCGATGTATTTATTACAAAATTGGACTTGCAACGCGCGTGGAAAAATCTGCCTGTGAGTTTTTATATATATATATACCAATGGTATAATAGAATCAATGGGAATTTCAGGATCCTAACATGGAGGTACGTTAGTCCCATATAAGGCCAAACATATATGATAGGTACCTCCAATCAATCGGTTCCTAAAATGGCCATTGATACAATGGTTTAATTTCTATGGTTTAATCCATGGTTTAATCTGGCTGCAATACATATGGTATACGTACATATGGTATATAATTATGTGGCCAAATGGAAAAACAATGTGGCCAAATGATATATTTAATATGTGCAAATGGATATATATAGAATTATGTGGCCAGGTATATATGTTACGAATGGAAAACAATCTGAAATTCATAGGTTTAACCAAAATGTATATCATATATATATATTATATGTGTGTGTAACTGTGCAAACATATTATTATCATTATTGTTGTTGCTGTTGTTGCTGTAGTAGTTGTAGTTGTAGTTGTGTATATATATATATAAATGGTGGTGCCGGTGGTGCCTGCTTGTGGTAACTACATATTTGAGGTTTCTTAATGGTTTTTAGATGGGACAGATAGAATCTGATATAGCGGATACAACTGTGGAGAACTATGAAGGTAGACAAAAGTAGGTGGTTTATGGCACTTTAACATTGAAGCCCTTGAGGTTTTAATTTTTACGCTGGTTCTTCATTTGGTGGTGACTAGGTCAATCTTGGATGGGTACTTTAACCTTTAGTCTTTTGGTATCGTGTTGTTATCTACGTTCAACAGCTAAGTTTTTTTTTGCCAGTGTATCTAAGATTGACCATGATAATGTTGGGTTTGCTGGCACTTGATTACTTCATACTTGCCATCTCCCAACCACAAGATTTCTGTATGATGGGGATGGCGCAGGGACAAGCACAGCATCGTCGCATGCACAAGGTTTACGCATACATCGGCTACATTGCAATTTCGCTGCCTGCATGGCTGACAACATATGTTTGGCAGGACGCCAAACATTGTCCCTATGTCTAAGCATCTGTGCCACCAGGGGTGCAAGGTGAAGGCCATGCATGCTAGGTCAATCTTAGATGGGTAGTTTAATCCTTTAGTCTTTTGGTGGCCGGGTCCTCATGCTGGAGATGTGACCCGATTCAAGAAAGCAGCAGACTCAAAGTTGGTCAGATCCCTTTGGCATGTCATAGCTGGAAGGGAACCAAATTTCTCCACAGCAACAACAAAGGAACGACAGCGAGTTCAAGGATCAACATTATAAGCGATTGCTGAACGGTTTTGCTGCATCTAAACTCGTGAAGTACTTGACAGCACTGCAGCAATTTTTCCATTTGCTTTCAGACTTGCGGATGCAGTTGCACCATTTGACAGAAATCCAGCTTACCTTTCAATCCTGCCAAGACGGCTGGGGATGAGAGTGTTCAGCGTGACGTGCTGTGCGAATCGAGGTATCAATGGGATTATCTACGTTCACCAGCTAAAAATTTACCTTTTTGCAGGGTATCTAAGATTGGCCATGTTTCTTTGAGTTGGTAATTACCAGTGCTTCGGCTTATGCAATTGCCACATGACAGGATGGAACCCAAACCACATTTAAGCGACTCATCTGGAAGCTTCCTGGATGGCTTTGCCACCAGTGGGCTGACTTAACAGGCTATTGATGCAGGACCCTTTCTGCAGCGAGCAATAAACGATGTCAACCTTGGCTACAGACTTTAGGACTTTAATCTTTTGCTATAGATAGGTAACACTACGTTCACCAGCTAAGAATATGTTTTTTGTGTCTCAGATTGGCAATGTAAAGGCAAACACACGTTGTAAAGTGCGAAGTTCATGGAACTTGAAGGTTTCAATTCTGTTTTTTAAGTGCACATTACTGGGTCAACCTTGGTGAGTAAAGCACATATTATCAACGGTGAAATGTATTCACCGGCTAAACCTTAGATTTTGTGGTAGGTATCTAAGATTCACCATGATTATATATGTATATATATATATACTACTATACGAATTCGGAGCATCATATATATATATATACACATTGTTATCACAAACGACCAGAAATCTCGATGGTTCTTTTCTTTTTGATAGTGCAGAATGCTTACATTTTCTCTTTTTTGCGGGGTTCCAGGTTTGTTTTGGGCTTTTCCCCGGGGGACCTGAATTCCGTGTGTGGGTTCTGAAATTTTTGGAACCCCAAAATTTAATGGTTAACTATCAGTTTCCCATTTAAACATATTCAAAAGGACTACTATGTGGTATACCCCGTTTTCAGTCAATCCATTTGAACACGGACCACTCTTTCAAACTCTTTGGAGTATCATGAGCCCGGTTGAAAGCAATTCAACTAGACCAACCCCCAATCAGCAGGCGATAGTTGACCCTATGTGGACAACCTACCATTAAGGAATCATTTTCCTCCGGAAAACATTGGTTTTCTGCATCTGTGCTAATTTAGTGTTAATGTTTCCCCCTACTAGTAGGGTCTGTTTCGTAATCATTGCCCACTGCCCACCATAATGTTTTCTTACAAATCTCGCTTTCTCGGGGCCGTCAACGACTGTTTGAACGCAGATTCAGTAAGTGGTGTTTAGCAGTCCCGGCTAGTTGTAGTGATGTTCCTCATTTTCGTTCGTTCCACCATAATGATGGTGATGACTCATGACATGCAAATAAGTCAGAATGTCAGAGTTTTAGCCATTAAAACAAATCGTTGATTGGTCATTGTTGGGGGGTTGTAGCTCCTAGTCTATAGGGGATTATAGTCCTCAACAGGAATAATCTTAGTCAGTGGGTTGCTTGGCTACGGATCCACTAATTTGTGTGTGGCTTATCTTACCATTGTTGCAGGTGCTAGCATCTTATGGAGGTTATTGTCGTAGAATGTCACGGTTATACCCATGAAACTAACCCCAACTGCACCCGCAAGTAGTTTCTCAACCATTTTAATCCCCATTAACTATAGTTATATCATAGTTAAGCCACTTGTAAGGCACCTTAGCTATCTTGGGGGCCCCGTCCTGTACACCGTTTTCTGGGGGGAGGTTTGGCAGTGGCTGCGCCAATCTTGAAGGCCACGAATTCCAAGTGTACCCTGGTCGTGAAGAGATTTTTGCGGCAAATCCGGCAATGGGAACACTACAAATGGGGAAATCATTTGGAGATATAAGAGTACTTTAGGGTTTTTTTGTTGGGGACATCTTAATTTGCTACCCACTGGGAGTTTTTTTTGTTAAGTTGGGGCATCTGAAGCAAATCCCAGTGACAGAAAACACAGCATTTGTTTTTGTTGGAAACCTAACTGATCTACAGTTCCATTTGGAGCCTATTTCTGCAAAAACATTTCCCCCAATCATGTAATTGTCTACACATGGTCACATGGTGAACATGTTTCTGCCTAAGTCTGAACTGTATGTGCCTCGAAAGAAGTTGACCACCATTTCACTTGCACTATTTCTGCATTTTTCCGGTTGCGTTCCTTTCCCTCTGCCCGGGCTGAAGATTCGCAGCTATGCGGCTATTCAATGGATGATGTACTGCGTAAATCAAGTGGATGGGAAGTTTAACCACTGGTTGGTGGTTTGGAACATGTTTTATATTCCCATGTATTGGGAATAGTCATCCCAACTGACTTTCATATTTTTCAGAGGGGTAGGTATACCACCAACCAGACCAGATCAAAGATTGGGTGAGCCACACGGATGGATAGTTTGGTAGTGCGCTAACCTATCTTTTGGACATTGTTGACAGCACCCAAGAAAAGGGTGATGACTTGGCGATGGTTTATGATTGGTTTTACCACACTCTTGAAGGGCTGCCTACTCTTTTGCTATAAATTGCAGTCAATACTGAGCAGCCCACAAAATATTTGTTCTGCAGGGTATCTAAGGTTACGCACACCCCGTGGTTTACCCGGACTGCAACATTGCGGATTCCCTGTCTTCGAACATGAGAAGAGAAATTGCAGAAAATACTGCGTATACGCGGTGTTTTCTGCTTTCGGACTCAGAGTTTTCAGGGTTTTAGGTTTAGGGCTTTCGGGCTTTAGTGCTTTCGGGCTTTAGGGTTTTAGGGTTTAGGGTTTTAAGGTTTAGGGTTTAGGGCTCGTCGTCTGGGAAATACCAAAACACTGGCCCTGCGCAGGTTTTTGAGCATGTGAAGGATAATTTTTGAACACCATTCTAACCTTAAGGGCAAACCATAGGGTCTTGCCGTAACTATAGATATAACTACCATAAAGCCTACTAGTTCTAGCTATAAACCGACCCCTTTGGGTAGCAGTGAAAAACACCAACACCCAAAGAGGAGAATAAACTTGTAACAGGCACGTGGTCCTTGGAGGACCATCCCAGGGATCATAAGTGGTTCGTAACTGGGGTCAGTTCACCCATTTATAATAATTTATAGATGGGAAAATCCATGAAATCGGGACTTACTAGCCATGGTTATTACCCTCTGGTAAACGCTTACATAAGTATGGACAATCACCATTTTCCATAGGTAAATCAACTATAACCTTGCGGGCAAACCATAGGGTCTTACCGCAAGCTTAGCCAAGTGTTGAAGAACTTGTTCTGAAGCCTCATCTGGTTACCCTCTGGTAAACGTTTACAGTTTGCTATTGAAAATTGCCATAGTTATAGTGAATTTTCCCATTAATAGCATTGATAGCATGGTGATTTCCCATTAAACATGGTGATTTTCCATTAAAAATTGTGATTTCCCATAAAAAAATGTGATTTTCCATTGAAAATTGTGATTTTCCATAGGTATACCTTGGGAAGGTCGACATTTCAGTTTTTTCATCGGTGAATCGCCAGGTGTCTTTTCGGGATCCACGTTGAACCCCCCGAACAGCAGCCCCGAGTTGGGGTTGTCCAAGCGATGGAAGAATGGCATTTTTTTAGCTGCGGGAGATGCGGATATCCAGGTTTACCCGGCCTGGTAAACATACAAAAAAACGATGGAAAGATCCACCATGCTATTGATGGGAAAACTCACTATTTCTATGGCATTTTTTTCAATAGCTATGTAAACGTTTACCAGAGGGTATGTTGTGAGGGGATATCCCTCAGTTAGGTGCCAAAGGTGCCAAATGTGCCAAGGTCAATCGACTGGATGGGTACAAACTCATCCTTTGGTATGGGAAATTTCTAATCGGAATTACTAGGTCAATCTTGGAGGGGTATTAACTATATAATCCTAACTAGTCTTTTGGTATCAATGGGATTATCTGCGTTCACCAGCTAAGAATTTGTTATTTTTTGCAGGGTATCTGGCTGATTGGCCATGAGAATGTTGGTGAAAAACCACAGCCTCAGCGATAAAATCATGTTTGTTCACATTGCCTTCTTTCCCATTGTTTAATTATCTGACGATTTTCATATCTTAAACATCCTGGAACCCTGAATCTGAAAAATATGACGGAAACCTGGCAGTGGCGTTTATGGACATGGTAGCCTTGTTGGGTGTATGAAACGCACAGATTCTAATGAATGGTTATTTAACGGTTTGCCACAGAAAAGCACCAATCATCATAAATCATCTATAAATGGGCAATTCTCCATAGCTATGTCAGGTAACCAGAGGGTATTCTTCTGGAATGTGCTGTTTCTAGTGTTGCACATTGTTTTCCTTTTCTGGGGGGATGGAATTGATGGAATTCACAAATTTAGCCCATCAACCATCCAAGCAAGCCCTGTATAATATGTTTGTTTCATTTTTTGGTTGGTTACATAAATCACACTCAAATCCGAAAAAGTGTTTTTCTTTAGCCCATCAACTATCAGCAGAGGCATGTGTTTTTGTTTCATTCAGCAGAGGCATCAGCATTACTTCGTGAAAATGCCGAAATTCAGAAACATCGAGCGGTGCAAGGCCGTCAGGCCTTTGGCACCCCTGTCTTCCCTGCCCGGTGCCCAGGCAAGGCCTTTTTCTGGGCCTTCCTGTCCGGAATGTCCGAGCCTTTAGGTGGTCTCTTGGCATGGCTGGTGTTGAAGGAGAGCTGTGGAGAAGGCTGGAGAGAAGGCTGTTGTGAATTAGTTCACCATTTGTTTCAGAGGATTTCAAATCATTCTGTCATAGATTTTGATAGATCGAAGTTGTTCTTGTTTTTCACAACAGCTTTATTTTATGATGTATATGGTTGCACCTGGTTGAGTTGTAAATGTTGGATACTATTCACTATTCACACTTGTTTGCCCGAACTCTTTGTCAGTATGATTGTGGATACGAAAAAACATGACCTGAATAGCTGATAGCTGAAGTAACACGAGCCATCCCGTAGCGCAGGAACTCAGGAAACCACTCTATTTGAAGGTAAAACCCACAGGATGGGGCCCCCAGTCGATAGCGTTCAGTAGCCTTATAAGTGGCTGAATTCTATGGTTTATGGTAGATATAACTATATAGTTAATGGATGTTAATGGGGTTTATAAACCAACTTCTGACTAGGGGGCACCAGCCTGCATGGTAGAAACCATATTTCTTCACTTCGACTCATTGAGTTTTTTGAGCTTGGCTTCCAGCACATGTTCATCAGGGGTGAATGTCCTTATTGTTCACATCAAATACTGGTTGGTGGTTTGGAACATTTTTTATTTTTCCATAGATTGGGAATGTCATCATCCCAACTGACGAACTCATATTTATCTGAGGGGTAGAGTCAACCACTAACCAGAATAATCTTGGGGATCTAATTCTTCGAATTCATCTCCAACAGATACGGCTAAGTCAGTCGACCCGGCCGGAAAGCCAAGGAATCAGCAACACGAGTTGTCACTTAGAATTTCTGGGATGAAGCAAGAAGTAATCCCAAATTGGAATTTCATGTTCTTGTAAAGTCCATATATTAAAATGGGAGACATCAGACTGAAAACCATACAATCAAATTCGACGCAATAACCATGAAAAACTCTGGACAAACCCAGCAAACTTCCAGTTTCTAAAGTTCGGCAGGAGATAGTTGGCCCAGTGACCTTTGCCATTCTCTTTGGCATCATCGGTGGTGTCATGGTGCGCCAACGGACACTGGCGGCGCGTGATGTGAAACGTTTGGACCCTGCGGAAACCTTACAAGATGGGTGTTTCTTAACATGGAGGATCATACAGACTCTATACATGCCATCTTTGGTAGGTTCCGCATAATCCCTTCCCCCTAATATTTAATACCAGCGAAACCCTGGTTTAATAACTCTGTGGTATCTATTTGGTCTATTTGAACTGTGAGTCTCTTATTGGTTTTTGTTTATATAATAAATTTAATATGATTGGGGCAAGGGACTACCATGAACGTCCACCTTTTTTGCCGCGCAAGATCCACATTTCCTTCCAGAAGCTACTGCCGACTGCGCTGAAATATGATCCGGAGAAGCTTGGAATTTGCAGGTCAAGGGTAAGGAGGTCACAGCAGTCACCATCCCATGAACATTTTAGTGGCTATAGATGTGGAGAATCCACTATTTGTAGATCGGGTTTCGAAAACCATTAGGCTTTCCACATGTTCGTTTATCGCAGGGTAACTATCCGAAGTCGGGTTTTGTAAAGCGCAAATTGGCCATGGTATATTAGTGATCCCCAACAACAACAACAACAACAACAACAACAACAACAACAGGAAATGCACAGTGGTTTAACCACAAAGCCATCTGTTGAGTAGGGGTTCCAGGATTGAACTCTCACACCGAATCTGGCGAGAAAAGGAACCAGCAAACCTGGCAGGTTTTGTTCGAATCCGAAGAAGAGTCGTTCGTGTGCAGGCTGAATTAACACCTACAAGGTGGTGTCCCCGTTAACGAAATCGCTAAGTTGGTGCAAATAACTCCAATTTCACTATGGTTTATAGGTGATATATATATAATATATAATATATATATAATATATAATATATATATATATATCATGATCTTACTATGGTTTATAAACCAACTTATAACTGAGTGGCATCACCTTGTATGGTTTCACCATGTGAATTCCAAGAAACCTAAGGATTATTATTGCCATTCAAAAAAGGTGGAGAGACCCCTGCAGTGTGTTGCCCCCATAACTTGGTTTATACCCCCTTTCAAGGATATATCATGATATATCTACCCTAAATTTACCTGCTAGCAAAACAACTTAGCTAAACTTTGGGGCACCTTGTGATGTTTGGTCATGCTTCATTTCTGCGGCTGTGGTCAGGAACAAATACACCGCGTACTCCTTCTTTGCGCCTCAGCTGTGACAGTTTTTCCCAGAAATTGGTGGCATTTTCTGGGCTTTGGCGAAGGGTAGTTCAATGAGTTGTTTTCGGCTATCGGCTGACTCGCTGCCCCAGAAGGGTTGTCAATTTTGCTCTTGTATACTTCGATGTTGTGCAAGGTATGATTCGGTCATGGTACGACGGAGTGGGGTGGGGTGGGCCAATACAACGTCCCCTGGCACTTGCACGCCTACGTGATGCTACGTTAGAGATGGGGTGGGGATGGGGTGGGGTAGGGCTAATAAGATCCCTTGGCACTTGCACACCGACGTGATGCTGAGCTAGAGATGGGGTGGGGTGGGGCTAATAACGTCCCTTGGCACTTGCACACCTACGCGACGCTACAGCCGCTACGGTAACAAATATGTTGCTACGCTCGCACATGCCTTGGATGCTGCGGTAGGATTTGTTTGATGTTTCCCGAATGCTTGTGGCAGAGTTGAGAAAAGATGCTTTAATCCGTTTGGGCATGTGATGTGTTGTCGGATATGTTAGGATCAACAGGCACTTCCAAACTTTTTCCCAATGTGATCAAAAAATGATAGCTTCGCATGCACGAAATACCAGTTCGTTTATTTTGACGTAGCCCACGCAGTACAACATGATACTCTCTTTATAAATGACTTCCAGATGAAACACGTTAAAAAAATAACACTGGGTGTTCATCATTTTATCTTGAAAATGAAAAGAAGATGTCGACAGTTGCAGGGCGGCAAGTCAGCCGATTCCCTTGTTTTCTGGCCGTGAAGAGGAATCTATGCTGCCAGCACTAGATCAAATTAGTTGACCCTTTTTGAGTGTCCGGTTATTCATTGTTCATCGTTTGGTGGGCCATGGTGGGCCTCAAATCATCAGCAAGTCGATTGCAGGGGTTAACCGAGGTTAATGTAGGCTGACGTTTTGTCATGAATAGCGAAATGCTCTATCCGGCGAATGAAACATGGTAGATCATGGTAGTAATTATCCGCGACTTGCCAACTATAAGCAGCAAAGGCAATGGTTAGTGATGAATTCATTGGAAGAACATATACTTTTAGCTACAACTACCTTCATTACATGTTAATTTGTGTCTTCCTTGGTTTAGTGGATCTATTCATTTTGGGGTCCCGCTCATTTGAAGGCATTTGATATTAAAGTGATTGGATCAATCGTGTATGACCAATGTTTTAGCAACAAACCTGAGTGGATATGAAATGTGTTGCAACTGGGAGCAACATTTATTCAAGGTGGTGCCCCTGTTTGTTAGCTAAGTTTCACTATAGCTAAGAGCACTGGGGTTAATTATATCTATGGTTCATTCATGGGGGGGTAACAAACCAGCTCATATCTGGCAGGGGCACCACTTTGTAGAACTTGTTGTGTGTTTTTGCCTGAAACTCTTGTTACATTTGACGCACCCTCTATGGAGAAACTATAAATTGACTCTAATATGAGATCGTACTTGGAATCATATCCCACTTAGCCATGCTCCTATACACTGTTTGTAGATGGGATATACCCATTTACACATATTAGGTTGTGCATAAATTGGGCACTGACTGCAGGAAAACGGCCCACGAGTCACAAACTATTGGATGTCATAACCCCCTTCCAACTATTGTACATATATTTTATATATAATGATGCACCCATCAACCACACCCCAGTTAGTGTGCTAATAAACCAACTACTTTTCCGACGAAACCCTCCAAAATCTTCGAACAGCAGATTTTCCGTTGAATGTCACTCGAAATCTCTGCTTGCATTCGTTTAATATGTGTTTTTCCTTTGGTAATTTAACGCAGCTATTGAACATCACCAATCTTAATAGGTAAAACATTGAATAAAATATGGGCACTTTCCATGGCTATGTTGAATTACCAGAGGGTAAGCCTGGGTAACCCTTGGGCTAGTTTAGCACTTCAATTTTTCGCTGTAGATATGCACTAACCAGCTGAAGATTGGATTGTTTGCAGGGTACAGAGTGCAACTGGTTGGTGGTTTCAAACATGTTTTATTATGTTTTATTTTCCATAATATATGGGATAATCCTTCCCATTGACGAACTCATATTTTTCAGACGGGTAGGTATACCACCAACCAGGTAATATACCTCCCGTTGTGAAAAACCTCCCGTCATTTGGCCGGAATTTCAGGAGCTGCAGATCGATTTTGTATGAGGAGAAACTGCCGAAAAATACCATATTCAAAGTCACATAGCAACAACCTCACCCCCAAAAAGTGAACTTCAACGGGATTCTAAGTTTGGTTCAACGAGGTTCAAACAAACACGTTGAACCAAACTTAGAACCCCATCCAAACATAGAAAAACCTGATGTCTGAGGTCCATATGGGTCCATACTTCCCCGCACATGGACTGACGCTTAGGTTGGAATGGCTGTGATGGCTGCTTCTTTGGTTGTCTTTGGGTACTGATTCATCAGCCATCAGTCTCAGTCTCTTATCTTGGATGTGCATCCCACGCCGGAAGCAGTGTGCACGTAATGAACATAATATGCACATATGTATGCCCGCATATCATATATATTCTCATATAACTGATTGAACGTAGGAATTTAAAATCACCCATACAGTATACAGAATTAACCCTGGTCACGTACCAGTTGCATCCATTTCGAGATGCAGATCCAAGATTCGATCCGCGATCCACGGTAGTTTTTTTCTCCTATAAATACGGTGTATATCCCGACCCCAGACCCCGATGACGAGGCAAAGATGGTCAAAACATAGCCCCAGATGACAGATCGGAGCCATGGGGCATGGCGAGTGGTTTGATGTTTTGAAAGCGTTTTGATCGATTTTAAAGCTGCTTGGTGGTTTGGAACATTTATTTTTTTTCATAGATTGGGAATAATCATCCCAACTGACGAACTCACATTTTTCAGAGGGGTAGGTATACCACCAACCAGTTAAGCAACATGGCTTGCAGAATTTTAGGGTCAGATCGGGGGCTTGGTTCGAGACTTCTTGTGCTAGATACCATCCTGACTTGGGACCTGTCTTGCGCTTTGGTGCACGGCAGAGACCCTTTATGCATAGCAGTGATGCCATGGTGGACGGTTGGATATGCAGAAACCTAAGGCTTCAGTGGATACACCTTTTAGACCCCATGGGATATCCTCACTTCTTTTTGGGGCTTATGACACACTTCATGGGAAAAAACATCCGGTGGCACCCCTTTCAAGGTGAGACCTCGGGATAAACTGGGGGGATATACCATGATATACCTTTAGTATCCATTTGTATCCTATAGTAACAGGTTGGTGGTTTGGAACATTTTTCCATATATTGGGAAGTCATAATCTCAATTGACTTTCATATTAATATGTTTCAGAGGGGTAGGTCAACCACCAACCAGCTATAGTAGTCATGGGTTGATAAGCATCACTGAGGGGCCTCACCTTGCCAATTGAAATTGGACTCTGATCCTTTGGGATTGGTACTGGACTTCATCATGGCACCAATATACTCACTGCAGCGCCGCAAATGGGCTGCGATGTCATGTTTTGAAGAGCGCAGCGTTGCCAAAAGTTGCTCGACATGAGGGATCTCAGAGAAGGTGGTTTTCTGCTTGGTGGCTCATCCCACGGCTCGTAAGTAGGTTATAACCCCAGCGATTTACATGGGATAAGTAGGGTTAATCCACTTATAACTGGGGTTATAACCTACTTACTAAGTGGGATGAGCCACCAAGTGGGTTGACCTTGGGATTTTTCAAGGTGAATACGGTTGTCGTTTTTTCTGTGGAACAATACGACTCAGGACTGTAGTTTTGCAGGCTGAAAAAGATGTGTTTTTCCTCACGCCGTGAAGCGCCGCCTTTTTCGGGTCAAGGGGGAGTTGCTAGTTGAGGCGCATAGACATATCGAACGATATGCACCCGCCTGAAGCATGGTGAATGTGTTTACCTTGCCCCCAAGGAGCTTAAGTCGGACAAAATTTGAGGACCAGTGGACTGCTTAAACTCAGCATGTGAACAGAGTTTTCTGCAGGAAAGGTCAGGAAGCTACACCTCACCATGTCCAACAGTAGTCTCCTGGGCACCCTGGGCTTCACGGCTTTCACGGTAGATTCTTCCTGCTGTTACAAGATGATACCGTAAAGAAAATGGTTTGTATTGCCCCTTATCATGACATATCTACCTACTACCTTACCTATTTCTTATCTACCATAAACCCAAGCGTTGTCGGAGTCAATTTGGAGTTTGAAACCAACTTAGATAGCTAAATCCCATTGATTACCACCAAATAACACAATTTTTCTTGGTAAAATCAAAACCAACTTAGCTTACCTTTTCATGGGGCACTGCCTTGTAGCATCACAAGAAATTTCGCTGACGGTCGCATGGATGGCAAAGCCTTTCGTGACCTTAGGCAGTGTCAGCTGTGTTTTCGAGCGGATGGGAATGCCAATCCCGCAATCATATCCTGGCATGATTACCATTTATGTATAATTTATAATGATACAATGTGGGCACCCCCAGTTATAATTTGGTTTATAAACCCAATTAACTATATCTATATAGTTATAAGTTATAAGTATCATAAACCATAGTTATTGGAATTATAAAGCAACTTAGCTATCGAAGGGAGGCCCCACATTGTAGGAATGTAGCTCGAAGGCTATCTTAGTTATACTAAATGGTAGGTCCCATTGCCGTTCTCATAGGAATACCATCCAGTAATCAAATGTGGCCAGTGAAAATCCCCTATAAATGGAGGTGTTTGAGCTTCATTTGGGATATTGAATCCAATCAATGGCCATTCCAGGATCCGATTGATTGGAGGTACCTACCATATATAAGGCCTATTTTTCAGGCCTATGTAAGGGAATATCCCTAGAAAATATGCCCTGAAATATGGTACAGTACCTCCAATCAACCGGATCCTGGAGATCTCCCATTGATCCAAGAGGGAAAGGATTACAGAGAACACTTGGCTCTGTTAATGGCGGAGTTACAGGGGGTTTCTCTCTTTGGGATCTTCGAGGTGAACCTAAATTATGGCTTATTAAACATGTCTAACTTACCCTCTAGTAATTTCACATAGCTATTTTTCACATGGCTCATTTATAGATGATTTACCTAGAATAAACTTATGCTGATTTTCAATATGTTACCCTCTGGTAAACTAACATAGCTATTGAAAATTGCCATTTATAGTGAGTTTTCCCATTAAAAATGGTGATTTTCCATAGTAAACCGTTAGTTTACCAGAGGGTAAATTACCACAGGCTACGTATGATTTACGTGATTGGATTAGTTCACCCCAGTACGGGACTAATCTGCCGGCCCACACGGCCCGCCCACTTATTTCATCAATGGCCATGACCCAGGAACCGATTGATTGGAGGTACCTACCATTTATATGTGTGGCCTATGTTTCAGGCCTAAATTTCAGGGAATATCCCCAGAAAATCTGGCCAACAATATGGTACTAGCGATTTTTTTCTGCAGAAATCTTCTGTTTTTCTATTTTTCAGAGGGGTAGCACCTGAAGTCGACGGATGAGACGGACCCCCCAACAACTCAAAGGATGGTCCCCAAGGACTTCAACGCAAAAGACCTGATAAAGACCTGATTCTTGTACCCTTTGCTTATGACTAACATAGCCATGGAAGCCATGGCCTATTTATAGATGGTTTACCTATTAAACATGGTGATTTTCCATGGCTACGTTAAATAACCAGAGGGTAAGTTTTCGATAACTTTGTATTTCTGCGGAAAAAAAACCTCAATATGTCTGTTGCTTCTTCACCCCCATTGGCCCATGAATGTGAAATGTTCAGCTTGAAGCCTGCGTGCACCAGGCTCCTTTGCACCTTTTGGGCAGGAGCCCTTTGGCAACGGCAGGTCTTGGAGTGGGATTTCGCCAATAAAACTGGTTGGATTTTACATGATTTTACCACAAGATGTAGGGTTGCTCCAAGCCATTCAAGAAAAATGATGGCCACAAAGGTGGTAAATTAGAGCTGGTTGGTGGTTTGGAACCATGGAATTTTAATGACTTTCCATTCAGTTGGGAATGTCATCATCCCAACTGACGAACTCCATCATTTTTCAGAGCAACCACCAACCAGAGAGTCATTTTACTTCTATCTATACCTGATTTAGCCCCTAAAAAAGTCCTGGGGTGGAGTCAGGGAACTACATTGTCAAGCCAGCCCCCTTTTTTGACCTTAGTTCAGTATACCGGAATTGTTCATTTTCGGGGCCCGCATTGGGTTATTTAATATGAGGGGATGTGATTGTATTGATGATTACTCTTGGGATGTTATATGATTTTATGGTTGTAACTTTGTAACCAACGACCACGATGAATGATGCAGTATGACTTGTACTCATTCTGATTCCCATTTGACCTATTTGACTTATTTGACCTCACTTTGTCACTCTTGATCAGTGACTTGCATATGGATGTGGGTCAAAATGGAAGACCTAGGGGACCACAGATGTTAGTTTAGTTTAGTATTAACCATCCAATTATTGGGGTACCTAATTTTGGCCCATACCCATATGTGTTCCACAAATAGGGCCCCTGATCACCACCGGTGATGTTTACCGTTGATGGATGGTTTATGGTACCAAAAAAAAATTCTCCACACTTCTCTGGTTGCTGGTTTCAAAGAAATTTTCAAACAGATTTTCAAACAAAAGCTGAAGAACTTTTAAAATACAGTTTCAATTTGAACCACTGTTAGAAACATGTAGTTTCCACGGTTCCAATGGAGTTCAGAAAAAAGTTTCAATTTTCAATAGACTCAACCGATTTTTGAGCTGAACCACTTAAGATTCATACAATTCTCAACCAATGAGGCTCCAGTGGAGAGTCTCACAATTGACATCAATTGACCACTAATAGTCCTATTAACCACTATTTTAGAATCACCATTAACGAGCATCCACCATAAACCACCATCACATAACCACTATATCAACCGTTATATCATCCACTATATTAACCACTATATCAACCATGACATTAACTGCTATATATATATATATATATATATCACCCATGACATTTACCACTTAAGCCCCATTCACCAAAGCAACACCGGCGCCGGAAAGTGTCCAAAGGTTTCTCTCGGAGTCGAGCGGCAAGTATCAGCTACTGCCGGTGGAGCACGATGGAATTCTTGGAGAGGAGGCGCATGGTGACGCTGTGGACGGCCCGGGGGAGTTCCGGGAGTTGCGCAGAGTCATTTGGGGTACCCTCTGGTAAACTAACATAGCTATTGAACATGGCCCAGTCGAAATAGTGGATTTTCCCATTAAAAATGTTGATTTTCCATAGTTTCTTGTATGTTTACCAGAGGGTACCCAGAATGATCCAGTCGTCATGGATCAGCATGACTGAGTATATTTCAGTGTTTTTCAGCGCCCGGGTTTTGGGGAGCCATTTCTGTTGAAACCTCCGTTTGACTGGAAAAAATATGTGGTTTTTGCGGATTTGCGCATCAAGAATGGGGAGATATAACAACAAACATGGTGACTGGGAACCATCGAAAATTGGGATACCCTCTGGTAAACCAACGTTTTACTATGGAAAATCACCATTTTTAATGGGAAAATCCACTATAAATGGCAATTTTCAATAGCTATGTTAGTTTACCAGAGGGTACAAACATCAGAATTGATCGAACATGGGATTTTTTGGCAACAAGAATGGGGATATATAACCATCACACAGAGAGATATGGTTGTATACTGTATATATAAAAGTTATATCAGCATCCACAAGGGGATAATTCTGCATGAATTACAACGACCTCACTGGTATGTCACCGGAATGATGGAAATGATCCTCGAAATGGTTTTATCTCAGTCTGGTGAATTCCTATGATTTATCCAGGTATACAAGTATGTTGTGTTTTCCTATGAACGGAGGAATACACAATGTCACATGAAGACATTATTCAGTCAAGCCATGTTTTGGGGAGGGTATCTATGATTGGCAATGTACATGTCTTAAACCCAATCTTAAACAATCCATTCTAGATTATCCACCCAGAATAGTTATACCCATAGGATCCATGGTGCTGGTATATCTGCTAACATGTGGGGTATATATTGATGGTAAATGTTTCCATATATAGCATACATGGATCCTATGGGATACTAAATATTGTTATATAAATAATATCCCATGGGATAATAAATATCCCCATAGGATCCATAGGTAACACCACTATATTGTTATAAATAATAATCCACATGGATATTGTTATATAACACCATCATCATATCCATTGTTATAAATATTGTTATATATCCTATAAATAATATCCATAAGTAATAAATTGATTTGGTCAACACCCCTCTTTGGGTATCAACCAGCAGGAGTCCGGGACATCCACACGTAGATTCAATGGCCATTTCAGGTACCCTCGGGCCGCGGGTAAACTAACATAACTATGGAACATCACCATTTTTAATGGGTAAATCAACGAACTAAATTACCATATTCAAGTTCGCAAACTGTTAGTTTACCAGAGGGTATCAATATTGTTGGTGATATATTACATTCCATGATATTCCCATTATCTTACCATAGTTATACCCATGAAATCCCATGGAAAACCCAATGAAAATGGCAATTTTCAATAGTTAGCAAACTGTTAGTTTACCAGAGGGTACCTAAACTGGAGGTATACCAATCATCTCAAGCATCCGTTGAATTTTCATCGACGCAAATGGCAATGGCTGTGACCCAATACCACGACGAAAAAAAACCGCACCGCGACTCCGATCTTTTGGGCCCTGCAAATGATTTTGTGATTCTATAACGTGTCCCGATTTTTTGGGGTGTATTTTTGGCTTGTTGATAATGAACACATATAGATAATTCTGTTGGTGTACCTTCGGAAAATAAACATGGCAAGATGACATCAATGTGAAATAGGAGTCATCAGTTTTCAATATTTATTCACAGTGGGTGTTTAGATTGAAGATGGATAGATAATTACATGGTTGGGGGCCCCAAGTTATATTTGTACGTTTCTAACCATTAAGTGTAGGTATAGTATATCTACCAGACACCGTAGTATATATATATATATGTATGTATGTATGTATGTATGTATGTATGTATGTATGTATGTATGTATGTATATGTGTTTGTTATGTTAGCTACAAACCACTTTGGTACAGGGCACCATCATTGGTATGTCTCAAACAACTTAGGTTTCCCTAAATCCCTCAGCCATCGCAGCTGAAAAATCCTCCAGGAGATCTACCTCTCTAATGATGGCGGCTGCATTTGGAGTAGCGGACGGCAAATGGTGCGAGGCTTTCAGTCGGTCCGGCAGCCCAGGTAGCGCAGGCGTAGGTAAGACCAAATGATTTGCGGCTGGGAGATGTTGTTCAAGACCCCTGGCAGGGCTGATGTCTTGTTCGGGGATTATATTACCCTTTATACATTGTGGATTATACTTATACTAATAACGGGAAATCCCTATATATAATGGAATGATAGAGGAATTGATTTCACACTGCTCACTTGGGGCTTCACTTGGGCCGTGGGCCGTATAACTATGGCAACTGCAGCCCCAGCTCCACCTCGGTGCCATCGCATTTGTTTCACCTGAGCGGAGCCACCTACATCTATAAGTACTACCCTCTGGTAATTTAACATAGCTATTGAAAATGGCCAGTTATAGTGGATTTTCCCATTGAAAATGGTGATTTTCCATAGTTATGTTAGTTTATCAGAAGGTACTGTATAGACTTCTCTGTGTATAGACCTCCTCTGCATCAAAGCTTCTCTGTGTCAAGACTTCTTTGTGTAAAGATTTCTCTGTGTAAAAACTGCTCTGTGTAAAAGCTTCTGTGTGTAAAAGATTTCCTGTGTAAACGCCTCCGTGTGTAAAGACTCCAGATACATGCAGATGCCTTATGGAGGACTCATGAAGATGAAGTGGGATGTAATGCGGTATATATATATATATATACCCTCCGGTTATTTAACATGGCCAGGGAAAATGGCCTATTTATAGATGGCTTACCTGTTAAAAAAATGTGATTTTCTATAGCTACGTTAAATAACCAGAGGATATATATAACAGTGACCGCAAGAAATATAGAAAGTCAATTATGTACGTATTACTTTTCTACCTTTGTTGGGATTGCTAGACATAGATAACACGTAACAATATGATGGTGATTCAAAATCTGAGCATTTTATAGGGATGATGTGGTAAACGAAGCAATAAACATCTGAGTGGAGATCGTCTACACAACCCACTTAAGAGAAAACTAAGGGGTGCTTAATGCCATTGGGTTTACAGACCACTTTACTTTCAGTCACCATTGTTGCTTTCGGTAGACTACTTGATGTGAATGGATTATATATGTGTTTGCAATTGCGATGGGAACATAGTTGGTAATCAGATCATCAACTCAACACGAGGTGTTTTGCAGGTGGAGACAAGTTGTAAATAACACTTGCAGGAGTATCAACATTGTCTGTTTGCAGGTGCTCTTGCTAAATCCATTCAAAATTTAGCCTCTGGTAAACTAACATAACTATGGTAAATCACCATTTTTAATAGGTAAATCCACTATAAATGTGCCATTTTCAATAGCTAAGTGTTAAATTACCAGAGGGTACTGTTAGCCACGTCATGGCGTCGAGACAAACTTGGCAGTTCAATGAATGTATTTGCGGGATCGTCTCACGAAAAATAGGCATTTGAGCAGTGGCTGCTGGAACTCGTCTTGGTTGATGATTGTGAGTGATTTCACATTGTTAGTTCATTGGATCTCCTAAATAATAATGGGACAATCCAACTATGGTAATATATGGTAATATAAGTCAATGGTAATATATGATAAATTGGTAATATCCATAAACATATATAGAATCTGGTTGGTGGTTTGGACCATGAATTTTATGAATTTCCATTTATTGGGAATGTCACAATCCGAACTGACGAACTCATATGTTTCATAGGGGTAGGTATACCACCAACCAGTATAATTATAGATATATCACCTATAAACCATAGTTATTTTTCTAGATATATCACCTAAACCATAATAAAGTCAATAAAGATCAAGGGAGATAAATCATGGCTGGATCTTCACAATCTCCATGGTCACCTCAAATTATTTCTTCGGGGTTCATGGGAGTCGAACCGTCAAACAAATGGTCATTTAATTGATAAATGATGGTTGCGGCAGATCAGTTTGGGTATTATATTTTCTGGTACCCACTGTATATGTATTGGGGACTATCATGGATTATCATGGATTATCATGGATTATCATGGGTTATCATACCATGAACTGGGAATCTCGTTCCTAGCCAACCAGTATGTAATGGAATTTCATGGTGCGTTTAGCAGCCACTGCTCATTTGAAAGCCTGGTGGCAGTGGGATCTTCTCTTCTTTTGCAGTGGATTGCAACAAACCCAGTAGGTTTATTCCTTATGACATGTTACAACTGTTACAACCTAACTTAGCTAACAAACTGGTTGCACCATCTTGTAGATATATGTATAGATATACACTAAGAAAGTAAACATGTTTCATGCTCTACATGCGCGAAAAACTGACATAGAACTCAAAAAAATACCATGGAATATGATTCCTACCTGATCCTTGGACGCTTTTGGGGTATGGATCAGATTTGCAGCGCTGGGAAATGGGATGGTTTCAAGAAAATGGTCGCGGCAAAAAAATAGTCAATTCATCTGTGGTTTTCATGGAGTGCCATTTGGGTATGGGTCAATACCTATAGATACATTTTAGTGGGATGACCATCCATTTACCAGCTATTTTGGGGTTCACTAGGGGTACATGGTTTTGACCCATCCCCATTTGATCCATGTGTAGGTACAAATTCTGTAACCCAACAATATATGTGGGTTCCTGATCAGTGTGTACGTTGTTTTCTTACTTGATATTTTCAGTACGGATCCACACTAGATTCCTGACTTACTTGATATTTACGTTGGTTCCTGATTTGCGGCTCCAGACTAGATTTCAGATTTCAGTACGGCGTGTAAATAAAAGGGAATGCCAAGCGTTCTTGATGCTCTTAAGCACAAGATGGGAGGGAGACACTAACAAAAAAAAACATCATGCAAAAACCAAAAACCTTACTGGTGCGTTTTACGTCGGGTTGCTGGATGGGTTGCTGGGGGTTTTCATTGGATGATGAAATTGATAGTTAGCCAGTGGATCATTCCCGAAAATTCCTTGCGTAAAACGCACCAGTTTTCTCCGAGCCTGGGACGGGCCAGGTCTCCAACCTGGGAAATTCCAAGGTGCGCCACAGATGAAAACACCCTGAAGCCTACAATGCAGCAACAATTATAAATTGGTGTATAAACCCCATGAATGCTATAGCTATTTGCGTATCATTAACTATAGCTATATACCATACAATTGGTAAACCTCATTAATCCTCATTAACTATAGCTATTTGCGTATCATAAACCATAGTTATTGGAGTTATGAACCAACTTAGCGAATTCGTTTGGGGGCCCCACATTGTAATGATTGATCTTGTGGAGAACCTGGAAAATATTTTATGGTGATCCCATGACACAATATGTTTTTATTTTTCCTAATGATTGAGGATTTGGTTGTTCTATTTTTGCATTGTTGTGTTTGTTCATCCAAATGTGATGATGACCCCCAATGAAAAGCAGATGTTGTTCCAGCTTGAAACCACTTCAAGTAGTACAGTACTGCAGTTGATAGTCAATTCTACCTTCCTGCGTTTCGTCTTTATTTCTCCTGTCTGAAACCTGTTGGGTAACACCACATCATCACGGGCCATCTCAGGAACCTAAATTGGTGGTATCTACCATATATAAGGCCTATTTTTCAGGGCTATGTAAGGGAATATCACCACAAAATATGGCCTTATGGTACTTACGTACCTCCATTTTAGGATCCTGAAATTCCCAATGATATGTGGCATGTGTCATAATCAGTTGATCATCAATACCCATATGCTCCATGTATGGTATATTTACCTATTTATCAAATTCCCAATGACCATCAGTTGCGGTCAGACATATCGGAGTCTCCATCCGATGTCAAAACTTCTGGAGGTTCCCTCCAAGATCCTTCAAGCAGTGCGATGTGCGCCATGGGGCCATGGGGTTGTGTTGGAGACTGTGACCTCCATAAATTGGGATATGCCCGGCCTGGTAAACGTTTACAAAAAACGATGGAAAATCACGGTTTTTAATAGGTAAATCAACTATTTCTATGGGCCATTTTCAATAGCTATGTTAGTCATAACCAGAGGCTATACCATGATATATCCCATTAAATCCCATTAAACCACCATTAAATCACCATTCAAACCCATTAAAACCAGAGAGGGTACCTTCCTGTAATCAAGCATGGCTGGGGAATCCCCTATCAATGGAGGTTGAGTTCGCTGGGAAACTCATGCTGGAAATGCGGGATTTTCCAGCACGCCATGATGATTTACCGGAGGGTAACCCCGAAAAAGCTCTGGTTACCCTCTGGTAAACGTTTACATAGCCATGGAAAATCACAATTTTTAATGGGAAAACTCACTATAAATGGCCATTTTTAATAGCTAGCTTGACATAACCAGAGGGAATAGATCCACTTATAGCTTGAACTGCCCAAGTTGAGAAGCGGAACCCCACTTGATCAATGATCAACTTGCTGATCCACGGGGTCCCAGGTCGCGTATTCCAGGCCTTGGATGGTCGATTTGGGAGGATTTTTCTATGCTGCGAATTGAAAAAATCACTTTGGGATGTACCCTCTGGTAATTTGTTACATAGCTATTGAAAATGGCTATTTATAGTGAGTTTTCCCATTAAAAATGGTGATTTACCATAGTTATGTTAGTTTACCAGAGGGTACAATTCAATGGGATGATTTAAGAAAAAACATCTAGAGGAAGTCATGGTTTTTACTATCTTGACTCAACACTTGATCAACTCGGGTTCATGCAGCGTATAGCTATAGTGAATGGGGTTTATAACATTTTATAACCAACTATAACTGGGGGGCGTCACATAGTGAAAACAGTCGCCCCCTGTAGCAAAAATCTCTGACTAGGATTAACAGGGTGAACCGGAGTCCGACAATCTGCTTGGGCCAGTTCGTGTTGGTGAATTATCATAGTAATTGTGCCAAATCCAAATTAATGAGCACATAACCTTAGTTTGATAGCTTAATGGGTTTAATTTCAGCCAGCCAAAATGGGGAAACGACCAGCTAGATACAAAACATGGGGCAGGGTATATACTGATTAACCATCCCATACGCTCTGTGTTTGGTATAGTTACCCACATGTGCTTCATTTCTGAAGAACATGTTTGCAAATCTTCCGTACATGGGGCATTTGTAATGTTATGCCATGTACCATGACATCCTATTATATACAACATGTACAGCATATAAAATTGAATTCATAATATATATAAAATTGATATGTATATATATATATTATGTCATATGACCCATCAAATCTCCATTTATAGACATAGATTATTGACATTGACCATGTTTCTTTCCAGCATCCCTGCACCGCCTTGCCTTTTGAGGTACGTTCTCCCAATTGGAGCATCAAAACGATGGGCCACGCGATGGGCCATGCGGCGCAGGTGGCTGACAATGGCTGCGGGTGAGAATTGCACTAACCAAAATCCAGGACCTGGGATGTTCATGGATACATCCCTATGTTAAACAGTTTCCGAACTGGAACATCATTTTCTAGCTGAGTAAATCAACGAAATTTCTATGGGCCATGGCTTCCAGTTGCAAACTGTCACAAATTACCAGAGGGTAGGTAGTAAAAAAATCCTTTAGTTTTTGCTGTAAGTGGAAAACCACCATAACTGGTTGGTGGTTTCATACATTGTTTATTTTCCACAATATATAGGATAATCCTTCCCATTGACTAATATGTTTCAAGATGGTTAAAACCACCAACCAGATAAACAGCCAAAAAGATGACCATGATATTTTGTGAACTACCAAGGATTGACCATGTTTTTTTTTCTTTTTGCGGGGATGATGAATTAACCCGTACCCATGACGGATCCTAACGGTGCTGCTATTTGTTTGGTGTGCCATGGATCCCATCAATATACCCCCTTTATGTTAGCATTCATATACCAGCACCATGGATCCTACAGGATGGGGCCCCCAAGATTTATAAGTTGCCTTATAAGTGGCTGAATTCTATGGTTTATGGTAGATATAACTACAGTATTCATGGGGGTTATTTATGGTTTAAAAACAGACTTATATCTGGGGGCCCCCATCCTGTATGGGGTAGGGAAAAAAATCATCAACCAATTGATTTGTTTTCGTAAAAGCCAACCAGGACTAGTCCAAGCAGTTCTGCTTGGTGGTGACTGGAACCATGGAATTTTGAATGACTTTCCCAGAAAATATTGGGAACGTCATGTCATCCCAAGTGACTCATCCCGAGATATCCTGTTCGAGCGTTTCAAGGGTTTCCTGTAGGCTGTTTCTTAAACTATCCATTGAGTGTCATAATTATTTGCTCAATGGATAGTTTATGATGAGCTATAGCTGGGAAAATCATCTATTTAGGCTGTTCTTAACTATCCATTTTCATCGGATAATTATTTGCTATATCCTCTGGTGATGTAAGAATAGCTATTGAAAATGGCCCAGTCGAAATAGTGGATTTACCCATGAATAGCATGGTGATTTTCTATAGCTACGTAAACGTTTACCAGAGGCTATCCATTGAGTGTCATAATTATTTGCTGACTATATCCGATGATATTTCCATTACCATCTGGTTATTTAACATAGCCATGGAAAACCCCTCATATATGGAGGTTTATAGCTGGGAAAATCATCTATAAATGGGCCATCTATACCATGGCAAACTGTTTAAGAACCAGATTGTATACCCAAATAAAAATGAAACCATATTCCCAGTATACCCCTCTATACTATACTGGTCAGGTCAGAGGGTTTCCCTTTTTTATCGTCAAGCAACCCCATGTTACAAAGTACAACATGGGTTTTGAACATTAGCTGGTTCTCTATCAGATTATGGAGTTTTCCTAAATTAGGGGTAGCCTTAAATCATTCATTTCCATATGATTGTCTATGAAATGAAATATTATAAACCATCCAGCTATTGGGGTACCCCCCCTTGACTATGGAAACCCCGTTATATCCCCATGAAAATATCCTCCATCTCCCCCTGTTCAGGTCGTTGAGGTCGGTCGCAGCTTTTAAGATCCGACCGTTATTGGTTATACCGTTATACCATCTATACCATCATTATTAGGATGTGGGTCAAAATGGAAGACCTAGGGGACCACAGATGTTAGTCTAGTTTAGTATTCACCATCCAATTATTGGGGTACCTAATTTTGACCCATACCCATTAATCATTATCAATTATATATCAGAGTTTATTGTACCATTTATTATCGGATAAATTGAATTAATGGGAAATTCAGGACTCTAAAATAGAGGTATATACTGTACCATAATAGGCCTGATATATGCTAGGTACCTCCAATTTCGGTACTTGAAACGGCCATTGCTTATTGGTTATTGGTTCATACATATTATTCCATTTAATATTCAACGTTACAAATCAATAATATTTCATGTTACCATTTACTATTGGTTGTACCATCTATATGGTGATGAATTAACCCCCCTACGGTCAGCCCTGATATTAGATGGTTGATCAGCCATCAACCAATGGTTGTTGGTGGTTAAGATTAGCCCTATTCATAAACACAAACATGTTCCAAAAAGGTTTCTTTCAGGGAACCTGGCTGAACTATGTCAATTTGCCGGTATCTTTTGTGGCTCCACATATATACTGTTTGTGGCTTAACCACCTACAAGGTGGTGCCCCAGTTCGTGAACGCTAAGTTGGTGCAAATAAGTCCAATAACTATGGTTTATACGTGTTATATCTATAGTTAATGGGATTATAACCCATTTATAACTGGGGGGGGCACCACCTTGTAGTGATTTATGCGGGGTTGTATGGTAAATCCACGTAATCCACTGGGGTGAACGAACCCGCAAAAACGATTCGTGGGATGAACCACAAAGTATCCCTTTGATTCATGGAGATATCAATCGCATCACTCAAACAATAGTTGTATCTTTGATGGTCGAGTTACCCTCTGGTTATGACTAACATGGCCATGGAAAATGGCCCATCTATAAAAAAATGTGATTTTCCATGGCTATGTTAAATAACCAGATGGTATATCTCCGTTTAATCCCATGATTGGTTTCTTTAAGCGGTGAACCTCCAAGATTCCCATTGGCGAAAAATCCATTCGTATCCCATTGTATCAGCATTCCTCATCCAAAAAAGCCGTTAGGAATAGCCATTTTGTTGGTTAAAGCCCATCATATCAATGGTAGCTTCAGGATCCTAAATTGGTTAATAATGGTTAATGATGGTTAATGATGGTTATCAATGGCAATAAAAAAGGATCCTAAATTGGAGGTACGTAAACGTACCATATTTCTGGCCATATTTTGTGGGGATATTTCCTGAAATTTAGGCCTGAACAATAGGCCTTATATATGGTAGGTACCTCTAATCAATCGGTTCCTGAAATGGCCATTGATCATAATGCCTACCCTCTGGTAAACTAACATAACTATGGAAAATCACCATTGTTAATGGGAAAATCCGCTATTTTTATGGCAATTTTCAATAGCTATGTAAACGTTTACCGGAGGGTATGATATCTATTCCGTTCTATCCCAACTATCTCTGATTTCAACAAATTGGACCAGTCTGTTGGCTTCATGGGGGCCCCATGAATGATATCCATTTATCAATTTCTTGTGGAAAACTAATATATAGAATGATAAGATGATAATGGTAGATTGATAAAATGATAAAATGATATATACCATCTGGTTATTTAACATGGCTATGGAACATTTATTATAAATGGAGGTTTTAATGGAAAAAAACATCTGTAAATGGGCAATTTTCCATGGCCCTGTTAAATAACCAGAGGGTAATAGATATAATGATAAAATAGATAATGACATACTCATTTGTTGGTATAACGGATGATATATATATATATATTTATTTGCCTATTAGATCCTCAATTTATGTTATAGGTATAGATATATAATGTGATACCACTCACATATAGGGATATTATATCATAGGATATATCTCTACTATATCCCTGTAATGGCTATTAATAATTAGGATAGAATGGGATACTAATGGAAGAATCCCTGCCCTCTGGTAAACTAACATACATATGACGTATGGAAATTCACCATTTTTAATGGGTAAATCAACGAACTAAACGGCCATATTCAAGTTCGCAAACTGTAAACGTTTACCAGAGGCTATCATAGTTTTGTTGGTGATATATTCCATTCCATGATCTTCCCATGATATTACCATAGTTATACCACTCATAGAATTGGATGATGGGAAAAATTTAACCGGAACCCCCAACCAATTTGATGGTAAAAACCCATGGGTTTCCGGTTAAGATTTTCCCCAACAAACCAATCCATTGAACCATGAAATCCCATGGAAAACCCCAAGGGTCCTTCGTCGAAACTTGCCAGGCGAGTCATGGGCCCTTCTGTGCTCTTCCGCGCTGCTGGTGAAGAATGACGCGGAGGACTTTGTGGCGATCCTCGGTGGAGTCAGTGGAGCAACGCTGAACCAGTTCGGTTGCTTCGGTTGGGGATTGACCCAACGAAATTGTGATTTACCCAACGCAAATATGAGCTATGGTCAATACTCATGGTTAATAACCATTAATAGGGGCTAGTCATCCAATGGTTCATAGGGATTTATGATAGCCATTATAAGGATCCTTCTTATGGATGGGATGGCCATCAACCATATAGTGAGTATTGACCATGGCTCATATGACTGGTTGGTGGTTTGGAACATTTTTTATGTTTCGATATATTGGGAATAATCATCCCAACTGACGAACTCCATCATTTTTCAGAGGGGTAGGTCAACCACCAACCAGATGATTCATCAACAAGAATTCATGGGATGAAATGCAGATGTAAGCAACAATCAGGATATAACTAATTTTGTAAACATGCTATAACCATCAATCGGATTATATTTTAGCAAACTCTCCCATGTTGGAATTGAGATTCATCCCAAAACATGGGATTTAACAAGCTAAAATCTGGTGAGCGACAAGAAAGGCGCATACTATGGGATAGTATGATTATGAGTTGGTTATCATGGGAGATAGTCGGATATATTTGATTTATGTTTGATATAATATGAGAAAAGCCTATGAACTATAGATATATCTACCATAAGCCTGATTGGAATGTTAGTGAGCTTAGCCAACGTAAGTAGCTATGGGGCACCAGGGCACCACCTTGCATAATATGGTCTTTTAGTTGGATGAACAGGGAGTTTTTATGGGAAATGTTGGATTGATCGTTTATACAACCAGATATATCTAGCCATAATATGGTGATGCCACAGAATATCTAGCGAATATCTCAGTTCCATGCAATTTACAGTCTACTTACCATTTGTTACCAGATATCCTGTTCCCACACCGGAATTGTTGTGTGTGTGTGCGTTTTTTTTTAGAAAGATTTAAATCACAGAATAAAAACAATTTGCAATTCTTGTAAACAAGTGAGACGATTATAACATACTTTTTTTCTAGTCAAGTCGAAATAACGGATATCTTAGACTTCCTAGCTATCCTAGAGATCATCTAGACTTTACCAGTTTCCAAAACGTTCCTCAAAATCCTATCGTGCGCTTGTTTTTGGCTTGTATTGGGCTCATTGATGTTGGTTTTTGGACAATTTTTGTCTGAATAATCGTTTGTTCTTTTGTTCTTAAAATTGAAACAATGAAAATGGGTTTGCCAAAAAATCTTTTGGAATCTACCAAAAGATTTTGAGGATTGAAACAGCAAGCAATGGAAATAAAAATGACATAGCCATATTTGTATATTTATCCTATTTTCATTACAATGTTTATATCGATGGTAACTGGTCAATATAAATTAATGATTAATGTGTATATATATATATTATACATTAATGTATATATACTGTATATATATTCACCTTGACGATTGGGAAGTATGTTTTTTGGTAACTGGAGAACAATGTTACAAGCTGCGGTTTATGATGGGAGGCACTACTCGGCGCTACCCACCTGTGGCCGTGGCATGCTGTGGCCGCTGAACCCACCTGTGAAGAGTTTGTTTCCGCCAGTGAAATTTCAAATTACCATCAGTTTGCAATTGAACCGAAAACCATGGGTTTTTACCATCAAATATAGGGGTTTCCGGTTAAAAAATTCCCATCATCCAATTCTATGAATGGTATATATAACTATGGTAATATCATGGAATATCATGGAATATCATGTATATCACCAACAAAACTATGATACCCTCTGGTAAACGTTTACAGTTTGCGACATTGAAATTTGTCCATAGAAATAGTGGATTTACCCATTGATAGCATGATGATTTTCCATAGTTATGTAAACGTTTACCAGAGGGTATCATGGCTGGAAGATGATGTACCCGGCCTGGTAAAACGTTAACAAAAAACGATGGAAAGATCCACCATGCTATTAATGGGAAATCTCACTATTTCTATGGCAATTTTCAATAGCAAACTGTTTGTTTACCAGAGGGTACAAGCAAATATTCTAGCTTGGATGTAATGTTGGAGTATGGGACTTTGTAATGAGTTACTAACAAGGGCTTATCAAACAAAATTCCAAAAAATTGTCACTAGGTCTGTCTGACAGTGGACCCGGAACAGCAGAGTGAGCCGGAGATGATCTTGAAATGTACCCTGACCGAAGACAACAAAAGTTGAAGCTGTTGAAGCTCCCCACCCTTCCTGCTAATCGAGTCTGGTTGAAAGTGACATGTGCGGAGAACCTCTTCTCAAGTGACTCAAGTGCTGAGCAAGGGGTGTTTCAAACATTTCGAACAGTTCCTCAATTGCATTCGATCCGCAGAACCGGTTTCTTTCCGTGGTCATAGACCTAGAGCCTGCGAGCAGTTGGATTGCAACCAGTCCCCATCAGTCGAAACTGATGTTCCTGAGCATTTTTCCTTTCTGAATTGATGTTTGACAAAGTCGCAAATGAATTGTGAAAACCGAAGATAAGCATACATCAATAGAATTTGCATGAATAAGCCATAACTAGCCTGACTAGGGATTATAGGACAATGGACATATAGGGTTCTATCAACCAACTTATCTCTGGTAAGCTAACAAAACTATGGAAAATCACCATTCTTAATGGGAAAACTCACTATAAATTTCAATTTTCAATAGCTATGTTAAATTACTATCTCTGGCTGGCACCTTGTAAAGATTCCCCCGTTTTTTTGAGATTTTGACCTGTGTCCCACCGAGGAAACTAGACCCCTTAAAGGCCAAGAGAGTCTGGGCGCTGGCCGTCGCTTGGCCGTACATTGGCCGTGCATGTCCAATCACCGGCCGATCCACCGTGATGCAAGAAGAATCAGTATGGATATACATATGGTTATTATCGTTATTATCCTATTAATACCCCATTGATGTACAAGGTGGTATCCCATAGCTACAACAACTAGGGCTTGTGGTAGATATATCGAACAAATTACTATGCTTTATAAACTATACCCTTTGGTGAACATACAAAAAACTATGGAAAATCACATTTTTTCAGGGGAAAACTATATATAAATGGAGATTGTCCATAGTTATGTTAAATTACCAGAGGGTATAGATCCCAACTCTAGTTATATGTATGTATATATATATATACACCCTGAACCCAGGGGATAGCTATGTTTAGATACCCTTTTATAAATACATCCCTGACCTCAAAAGAGCTTTATATATATATATATACACATGAAACAAGCATGACACAAACTGGGAATATTTTTTGATAATAGTGATTCCATGTGAATATACTGGGAAGTTTTAATAGGATACAAAGATTTTTGTTGCAGTTGCACCCGTGTTTGAAGGATGTATATTGTATCTTAGCAAGTTTACTTTTTTTTGCCCAGGGTAGTGTTCAATCTATTTGGGGGTACGTCTACATGCGGCAAATCCATGGGTTTCCGGCATGGAAAGCCATTGGCAAGATGGGGGAAACGGATGGAACAAGTTCACCCACAACATGCCACAACAAGACTTTCGACTATAGCTATTAATACCCTCTGGTTATGTAAGAATAGCTATTGAAAATTGCACATTTATAGTGGATTTACCCATTGAAAATTGTGATTTTCCATAGTTATGTGAGTTTACCAGAGGGTATATCAATGTTATGCAGCAAAAAAATGATGTTTCGAATGTTGGTCGTTAATGATTGCTTCATTCGAATAACAACCTTTTTGAAATGGTCTGGTGATCCCACTGACTGATATTTTTTGATATAGATTGAAACCACCAAAAGGTGTTTGTTTGTTGCTTTGTGTTGGCCCATCTAGCTATAGATATATGAGTAAACGACAAAATGAGGGGAAGACTAAAGACATGGGATGTTCAAATTTGTGCGAAAACACTCACAACCGATAGGGCCTGATAGGGGACCACACACTTTGGCCATGTCCATTGCGGGTATTAAGTAATTTTGTCCGCCACTCATATGATGATTTATGTATACCCATTGTAAGCCATAGATCGTAGTTCTTCAGCCAAAACTACATGCAGATTGTTTCCAGAAGACTTGGGCAATGGAAAATCACGACTTGTCGATGATGTTCCCAGCTACAAAGCCTCGATCCAGCAGTTTCCAGTCACATTTGATTACCAGACGGTCATACTTATTTGAGCCAACCCCCATGATAAGTGGAACAAAAATCTGGATGTGGCTGGAAAACCAATGAACATATTCCATTGATTCCCCCATTACTTCATTGGAATATTTTCTTGGGATACTTAGTTCATCAAATTCCCTGAGCATACCATTGATAGTCCATCAATTTCCTTTACTTTATTGGGATACTTACTTCATTGAATATTTCCATTGATTCCCCTATTACCCATATACCATCAAATTTCTCCATATTCCATTACTTTGATGGTCAATATCCCATAAACATCTTCCATCGACCCATGGTATCGAGGATGGTGTGCTGATCTTGGTGGCAGATTCTCAGGTGCGAGTCGTCCACGTTGCGCCGTTGCTGGATGCTGCCCACTTTCTTTTTGGGTACCCTCTGGTAGTGTAGTATTTATAAACCATTTTCTAATGCAACATGATTAGCTGGTTGGTGGTTTGGAACATTCTTTATTTTCCCACATATTGGGAATGTGCGAATGTGGCATAGGGTTGTCTCATGTAGGTCATGTCATGACACTTTTCACATGCAGCTGCACCGCAGCGCTTGAGCCCCGGCAAAACAGTTCCGAGCCTTCGTTGCAGCCTGATCTAGGGGATCAGGGACTTTCGACTTGTGCCATATCGTTTGGCCACTTCATCCACCCTATTTCATTGTCTTTTTCCTTGTGATCCCCTCTGGGGGACTTTGGTTAGTGGTTGGAATAGGTGAACCTCCCTGCTCCCGCATTGGTAGCGGAGCAGGTGAGGGGATCCAGGGGGCACTACGGCTGGGAGGTGGAGCATTAGCAACACCTACCCTAGCGACTCAAGGAGTGCGAGAGCACCTGCTGTGGCTCGTGGGGCCGATACTACTTCCTGGACAAGGCCTACAAGACCTGTTCCTGGACATCGGCGAGGAGAAGCGGCTGCAGCCCGAGTGGTTGCTGGGACTACAAGGGATCGAAGCAGGTCACGATCTCACCGACGAGATCGAAGGTCCAGATCTCCCCGACGAGATCGGAGAGAAGCCTTCAGCCCGCCTGGGTTTCCTTCGGTGCTGATTGACCTACGACCTGAACGACCTGGCCCTGTTTTCCTCGAGCCTGACCCTGAGCCTGAGGTGAGAGAGGATCTGAGAGATCGCCAAGACTTCAACGACAAGTTGCAGGCGGTGCTCACTCTAGCGCCTTTTGTGGGTTTCTTTCTGCTTCCTTGAGATCGGATACCTCAACGGACGGCGAGCAATTGAACGTGGAAGATTGTCCACTGGGGGTGCCTTGAGGATTGACTTGGATCCGCCGACATCTTCTTCGGCTGGTTCGAGATTGCGCTGAGCCCAAGCCTTGTTTTGCAGTTTTCCTTTGGGAGGCTTCACATTGCCGACCACTACATCCTGGACTTTGACATCTGGGGTACTTTTTGCATTTCTATTTGAACGTTGGACAGTTTGTGTTCATCCGGAACTATTTTAAGGTTCTACAATTCTTCTTTTGCAACTTCTCTGAAGAGATCTTTGTTGCCCAGTTTTGGAAGCGATGTCTGCCTCAGCTGAAAAGCAAGGTGGAATGGAACATGTCCCTGCCTGGGATGGACAAGCCAAAGGATGGCGCCGCTATGTGAAAGAGGTGCAATGGTACATGCTTGGCACAAAGCCCAGCCTTCGGCCTTACTTGGCTAGCAGGTTGATCACAAAGCTGAGCGGTCCTGCACGGCTTTTGGCTATGACATGGCAACTTCAGGAGTTCAATGGTCCTGATGGGGTGCGAGTTCTCCTGTCGAAGCTTTCAAAGAGCCCTTTGGTTCGAAAGAGCTTGCCCAATGCTGCTTCAATCATGGCCCAGTACTTCTCCTTCAAACGCTACCGTGGTGAAGCCATTGCCAACTTCCTCATTCGGGAAGCCTTGCACTATGAGGAGTTCCGCGAGTGCTTGATTCGCCTCAAGGAGGAAAAGAATGGTGTTGATCCTGAACGTGATGGTTTTGGATTGCCAACGGTTGATGAGGAGTCAGCCAGCGAGGGTCCTGACTCTGAGGCCCCAACTGTGAATGCGAGCCCAGATCCTTCAGAACGTCGAAGACGCTATGCCCGGATTCCAACAGATGATCCTGGCCAACCTCTTGCAGAAGAAGATGAACTGGTTTTGTCGGTGTCCGACAGCTTCATCTTGGAGCAACTACGAGGATGGCATCTCTTGACCTCTGCAAGCCTCTCCACTGATGAGTGGCGAGATGTTTTGGGCACTACGCAGGGAAAGCTGGACTATGTCTCCATTAGCGATGCTCTCCAGGTACTCTATGACGAGCAGATGACTGGTGGCACTCGACTTCAACCTGGACATCCTCAACAGCCTCTATATCATGGACAACATCTTCAAGCCTACATCGCGGACGAGCACTACGATGATGATTGGTCCTCTATGTCTTCAAGCTCTTCCTGGGATGAGTGGGGCGATGATGGATGGTCGTCCTGGAATGCGGCTTTGACTTGGAGCGAAGACCTATGGTCTTACGACAGCTGGTGGCCTGAAGATGGAGAAGATGAAGCTGATGCCAATGCAGCTCAAGAAGGTGATCCCAATGCCTCAGAAACCTCTGCTGCTGAAGCTCAAAAGATGGAGCAACTTTTGGCTGATGGTCGCAGTTGGAGTCAAGCACAACGTGCAACGGCAGCCATGAAGAAAGATCGTGGTTTTGGCCGAGCAGCTTGCTTCATTTGCGGCAGCACACAACATCTTGCTCGAGAATGTCCTGACCGACTTTCTCCTCATGGAGTTTCCAAGTCCAAGGGCAAGGGCAAGAAAGGTTTGCACTACATGGAGGATGAATGGCATGACTGGATCTATGCCATGCAGAAGGGCAAGAGCAAATCGAAAGGAAAGTCCTACAAGGGCAAAACCTTTGACCCCTGGAAAGGGAAAGGAAAAGGGAAAGCACCTGTGAATGCCTATGCGCTGAACCACTATGGTTTGGAGATGGAGCTTCAGACCCAGCACAACGGCCCTGTGGAACATGCCATGCTGGCGACAAAGAAGGTGGCCATTCCGAGGAAGACACAGATCCCTCGTGAGATCCCACCTGGCAGTGGCATGATCGACTCCGGAGCTACATGCTCTGCTGGACCTGAAACCAGTGTTCAGCGGCTGGTGACAAAGATCATGGAAGCCGATGCAGCAGCACAGATCCGCGTGGAGACAAAGGATCAACCTCGTTTTCGTTTTGGTTCTGGCAAATGGGGACAAGCCCTCTACAAGTTGACCGTTTCTTCATCTATTACGGGGAGTACACGCAGTTTTTCATGTTTTGCACTTGATCCCGAAGAACGTCATGAAGATTGGTTTACCATGGACATGCTGGTTCCTGTTTTAGTAGGTATGGACTGGTTGAAAGAAGCTGGAGCAGTTTTGGACTTCAACGATGGTCATTGTTTTCTTCCTTTGATGAATGGTGTAGTTCTCAACCTTCCTCAAAACCAAAAGGGTCACTACATGTTGGATGTTGTCGAATACCTCACTGATGGTCTCCGAAACTCCAAGGGTCATGCTGCAGTACATGTCATGTTGGAAGAATCTGATGAAAAACCAGAAGTCATCAACGATCACTCCATTGAGTTTTTCCCAGTTCAGTTTTCTGACGTTTTTGTCTCTGAGAATGCAAGCGTTGATGGCAAGTTCAGTCAAGCCTTCGAGTACATGGTGAATCGACGGATGAAGTTGTCCTCCAACAGCAGTGTTCGGCTCATGGGTAACCGTTTGCCCTTCGTTTCAACCCCGACAACTTCCTCTTCAAGTAGCCATGCCGAAGGACAAGGACAAGAGCGACATGCAGCCTCCGGACGAATCTCGTCGGATGGAGGGAGATCCTCGAGACCCACGGCATCAACGAAGCCAGTGGCCTTGCAAGGGAACGCATGCCCCAAGCAAGGAGATGAGCAACAGGTACGGCATCTGGGTCAATTGCCTCCAGTGCGGGTACCGTCTATGGTACAAGCCTCGAGTTGGCAGCCCGGCCAACTCCATGGTGACGATGAATGGCACCAACGTGAAGCGAGCTTTGGACGAACTACAAGGTCTTCTACCTCCTCAAGCAATGCCTACGGAAGAGCTGGTGCGCGCGATGATCGAGAAGGTGGTGGCCGAGGAGCGCATCAAGACCATGCTGACGGACTTCGAGAAGACCATGCAGAAGAATGTGGAGAAGATCAACAAGGCCAAATCGGCCGCAAAGGCAAAAGGGTATGCTTCTCCGATCCAAAGACCTCGAACACCAACACCAGAGCCTGGCCCTTCTCCTGCGTCAAGCGGATGGCAACAGGTCTCTCCCAGCAGGATGGACCTCAACATGGCCTTCGAGCACCTGACAGCGGAGGAGAAGGAGCGCCTCATGCAGCTTGCGGCAGAACGGGCAGTTCAGCCGGTGATCAATGTGAACATCAGCTCGGACACGGAGCTGGAGCCTGCGTACGGGGAGCAACAGCAGTGAAAGATGCAACCTTCAAGATGCCTCTGCGTGTGGGCAAAGGCGTGATGATGATGGCTGCTGCTCTTTGTGACCAACTTCACTCTGAGATTGCCCAGGTAGTCTACCAGAAACCTCCAATGCTTTGGGAAATGTTCTGCAGTCCTGACAGTGAGCTGACCAACCAAGCTCTCAAAGCTGGCTTGTGCGCCTACCGCATCAACCTGGCGGGTGGCTTCGACCTCTACCGCAAGAATACCTATGATGGCCTACGTCAACTTCGACGTCGCCACAAGCCCAAGAAGTTTTGGATCAGCACTCCCTGCACCTTCTACTGTGACTGGACAGACCTCAACTATCACAACCGACGTGAAGTTCTTTTTGAACGACGTCGCAAGGAGAAATCAATGCACCTTAAGGTGATGGACTTTGCAGAAGAAGCCTTGCTGGAAGACGAGACTGCCGATCTCTACTGGGAATGGCCGCGACGCTGCAGAGCTTGGAAAGAGCCTCATGTGGAAGAGTTCAAGACTCGACTCTTCAAGAAGTGTGGCAGGAATCTTTACCTGTGCCAAATCGATGGATGCCGCTATGGCATGAAAGACTCTCATGGCAACATCATCAAGAAGTCCTGGCAGATCTTGACGACTGATGTGGTCTTCTACACGATGTTTCGCTTGAAGGTGTGTCTTCAAAACCATGAACATGCTCAAATACATGGACTTGAAACGACGCGCAGTGCTTACTACCCAACGGCACTTTGCCGAAGTATTGCACAGCTTTGGCGTCGCACTTTGATCCCTGACCGTTGGATCAAGATGCTTTCAACAGCACCTGTGGTGATGGACCCCTTCAAGGAGCTCTGCGATGGTGATGATCATCAAGCTCATCTATGTTCTGGACTTCCTGATGGCGACCTCTTCATGGAGGACGATGAGAATGTGCCTGACGATGCGGTGGTTCCTGCTGAAGTTCAACCTTCTGAACAAGATCAACGAGCATGGAAAGCGAAATTGGATCGCTTTCACAGACAAGCTGGACATCCCACAGCGCGCAACATGGCGCGGATGATGGCTGATGCACAACTCCCGCGGTGGAAGATCAAGATGGCCTTGGAGCATGTTTGCCCCTATTGCCAAGAACAAAAGGGCGGTGGCATTAGCTCCAAGCAGATCAACCCAGCGAGCATGCGAAATCTTCCTGGACCTTGGGAACAAGTTGGCATCGATGTCTCTGAGTGGGAAGTTCCTGGTGAAAACATCAAGGTGAAGTTTGTTATCATGATGGATCTATGCACCAAGTACAAGGTGACCGACGTCCTCTTCAAGAACAAACACGGCACTATCAAGAATGAGTCCGCCGAGGAGATGATCCGCAGTGTTTCTTTGAGATGGCTTTCTGACAAGCCCAGACCTCGAATCTTGGTTCCAGACAATGCCAAGAGCCTCACAGCGAAGAAGTTTGTGGATTACATGTCAGACCTTGGCATTGAAGTGATCTACCCACCGGATCATGAATCCTGGGCTCATGGACTTGTTGAACGTGGTCATCAACTGGTGAAAGAGACTGCTTCGAGGATTCATGCTTCCTCTCCTGACCAAGATCCTGAGATCAGCCTTGCACTTGCAACAGCAGCTGTGAACTCTACGGAGTACAACAAGGGATACAGCAGTATCCAATGGGCCTTTGGTCGACAAGCTGAGCTGACTGATGATGAGCTACGTCAGCATCTTCAACTTCCAATTGACCGTCAACAAGATCAATTTGCCCGACTCCTGACAAACCGACAGTCTGCTGAAGAGCATGCGAGAAAAGCGAGAGCAGATCATGTGCTTTCAAGGATCAAGAACACCACTGTGAAGCAGCCTCGTCGCAACTTCGACCTTGCACAGCCTGTGATGGTTTGGAGGAAGTTTTTGCCTCCGAAGTTCCACAAAGGACCTCGTGGAGGAGTCAAGCGCACTGTGAAACCGAGATGGATTGGACCTGGCAGAGTGGTTCTACATGAACTCATTCCTGGACAAGTAGAAGGAGATCCAATTCCAATCGTTTGGGTGGTCATTGGCAAGACGCTCTCGATGTTCTGTCTTCTCTGTGCGACCCTTGTCGGATCGAGAACAAGCCCATGAAGAAGCAACAAATGCCATCGATCCCAACAAGTGGAAGCAGCTCTCCGACATCATTCCCAAGAGGGAGTACGTCGACATCGAGCACGAGCAGCCTGCGGATGGTGAGACCGAGGAGTTTGACCTTCCTGAACATCCACCTGACATGCGAACAGCTGGAACTTCTTCATCAAGATCCTCTTCACGGTTTCCTGGTGTTCCTTACTATGTGCCTGACTTTTCCAAGGTTGGCCCTACTGGACCTATGCCTCCAATGCGAATCTCTGGGAAGAAGAAGCCCAGCGATGTCTATGAGCAGCCTGAGATGGTGAATGACTATGGTGATGAACAAGCAGAACGATCACCATCTTATGCACCTACAACACCTGCAAAGGATCCTGAACCTATCGACCTGGAAGATGACGACTTTGGCAACATGCCTCATGGTCCTCTTCGTGAAGATCGCAGATTTTCTACAACATCTTCAACGCCGATGGTGGAAAACAAAGAGCCCTATTTGGACTCTCCTGAAGATGGTCTTCCTGATCCAGTTCCTGAGCCTGAGTCCAAGCGTGCCCGCTATGAGGACGAGGACGACAAGGAAGACATGTACATGAAGCACCTGCAGATCTTCAACCAGATCGACAGTGGCTATTTGATGGACATCGAGCTGGACCTTGCTTCAAATCGCCAAAAGAAGGCTTTTCAGAGAAACCCGAGCCTCTACCTGGCGAAGAAACTGGCTGGTTCAGAGGTGAGTTTTCGTCGTTTGAGTGCCAATGAGAAGGAGTTGTTCAAGCGAGCAATGAGCTCCGAAGTTTCAAGCTTCATCAAGACAGAGGCAGTTCGCCGCTGTTTGAGCTTTGAGGAACAACAAGAAGCGAAGCGAAGTGGACGTGTTTTGAAATCAAGATGGGTATTGGTTTGGAAATCAGTGCCTGAGGAATCGCGTGCTGAAGCACTTGCTGACGCCAGGGAAAATGAGAACACAGTCCACAGCTCTGATGGCACTCGCAAAGCAAAGGCGAGGATAGTCGTTTTGGGCTATCAACACCCTGACTTGTTGGACCCGTCTCTAGCAACAACTGCACCAGTGCAATCGCAGTTGGTCCGCAACCTCTCCTTGTGTGTGGTGGCTCAACGCCGTTGGCAGTTGGAAGGACTTGATATGTCCACTGCATTTTTGCAGACTGGCAAGACGGAGGAGGATCGCAGAATTTGGATGCAAGGGGTACCAGAACTCAATCGTGCCCTTGGAGCAGAACCTCATGAAGCGGTTCGAATCCTCAAGAACGTCTATGGCAACGCCACAGCACCTCGAGGTTTATGGGAAGATGTGGACAAAACCTTTTGTGCCTTGGGAGCGAAACGCCTGATCGGCGACAGTTCCTTTTGGATTTGGACAAAGCCAAACCCAAATCCTCGAAATCAGTTTGACACTGAGCAGCTGATTGGTTTTGTCGGCGGACATGTTGACGATTTCAACAGAGCCGGAGATCTTCAAGATCCTGAGTGGCTTCGCATCAGAGAGGCCATTGACAAGAGCTACAAGTGGGGAACGGTGAAAATCAACCAGTACAGACACACTGGTTTGGATATCAACGTCAAAACCGAGGGTAATGACTTTCTGGTCGAGGTGGATCAGAACTACTATGTGGAAGGCCTCATGGACCTGACCATTGCCCCGGAGCGTTTGAAGCGCACCGACAACCCACAGCTCACTCCTGATGAAGTGAGTGCTTGCCGAGCCGGACTTGGAGCAGTCCAATGGGCTGCAACTCAAACACAAGTTCAAGCCTGTGCACGAGCCAATCTGCTTCTTTCGCAGATCACAAGCAACCATGACATGAACACGGCCAAGGAGATCCAAGAACTCATTAGAGAAGTTCGTTCAAATCCAGTCAGCTTGAAGTTTTGGAATCATCCCGAACTTGAACATTGGCAAGATGTCACAATCGTCACGCTTGCTGATCAAGCTCATGCCAATCGACCTAGCGGTGATTCTACAGGTGGTTTGCTGACACTTTTGGGTGGTCCTGCACACCGTGAAGGAGCAGCTGGACGTCTATCCATTGTTGGATGGAGAACTTGGAAGCTGAAGCGCAAAGCCATCAGCACAAATGATGGTGAAGTTCAGTCTATGTTGGAAGGTGAGGACGCGAACTTTAGAACAAGATTCATGTGGTGCCAACTCAACGGTGCACCCATTGGTGATGATGTCCTCAACAGCGCCAACAACATGGTCAAGACCATCTATGGCATCGTTGGAACAGATAGTAAGGGTGGCTTTGATGCTGTCACTCGATCTGAGGGACCGATGCTTGGTCTCACGAATGCCCGCAGTGCTCTGCAGGCTTACCAACTTCGTGAACAACTTGACCATGGTGGAGCAAAGCTCATTTGGCTTGCTGGTGATTGGAACCTGAGTGATGCTTTGACGAAGAAGCCTCAGGTGGCCCGACAGAGCTTGTTGCAGTTTCTTCGCAACTTTGTCTGGCGACTTCACTATGACCCGAAGTTTGTCACCAGCGAGAAGAAGGCGAAACAACAAGGACGTGGAGCACTTCAGCAGATGAGAGATCTCCAAGCTTTGCAACCCATACCATATGCCATGACCTTTTGAGCCAAGAAAAACTTTGGCTGGTGCGAATGTGGCATAGGGTTGTCTCATGTAGGTCATGTCATGACACTTTTCACATGCAGCTGCACCGCAGCGCTTGAGCCCCGGCAAAACAGTTCCGAGCCTTCGTTGCAGCCTGATCTAGGGGATCAGGGACTTTCGACTTGTGCCATATCGTTTGGCCACTTCATCCACCCTATTTCATTGTCTTTTTCCTTGTGATCCCATCTGGGGGACTTTGGTTAGTGGTTGGAATAGGTGAACCTCCCTGCTCCCGCAGAATGTCATCAGGGGGGTAGGGCTGGGCTCAACCACCAACCAGTTATTTTCCATAGCTATCTTAGTTTACTGGAGGCTGTTGATCTTTACCATTGCATGATTTGAATCTTTTGATATCAATGGCTTTGGGGTCAAGTCGTTTAATGCTCCATGTATGGAATAGGTTTACTTATCTACAAACACTTGCCACCAAACATGGAACCACATGTAGGTGAGCTATACCAGACAGTAAGCATGGAGCACATGGGGTCGGCTTGATGGGTTGGGTGCTTGCTACAAATGCAGGAATGCAGCACCAAGGTATATCAAGGTAGACTATTTAAGAATATGATTAGTCATGTCTTCCGAACCCCAAAAAACAAATCAACTGGCCAAACATAGATTTCACACGTAACTGCTGATTTGACACACAAGAAGCAGGGAGATAAGACAATGGGACAAATTGATACAACTGAGATATATGTTAACTTTCACTGTACAAATATCAGGATGTTTTATTGGTTTTATGTACATGTGCATATGTTGTTTTCATTTTAATTTAAGTTACTGTAAGTCTTATCCCAATGTTTTTAAATGTTTCTTTTTTGCATTCTCGCTACAGATATACCAATTCTTGTCAACATTTATCCGCACAGAGGGATGCCCTCAGGTAGAAGTTGGTCTGTAAACCCAGTTCCAGATATACAGTCTCTACTTCTCTCTACCATTAATAAGCACTTGTGAAGCTTCTCATACAATCTTAACCAACTTAGCAAACTGGGGCACCTTGCAGCCCGAACTTCGATCCCGGGCGCCTTTGTTTAACTCGCTGCTGTCAGGGCAACGAGCACGCAGTGACCTTTGTAGGCGTGGGACCCGGTGCGAAGAATTGGCGGTCCGCTGAGTGCAAGATGATGCCTCATTGCAGAAATATCTCACTCTTGGGTTTATGGTATTTTATCAAGCGGATGTTAATGGATGTTAATGGATGTTCATGGGGTTTATAAACCAACTTAGATCTGTGGGCGCCGCTTTGTGGGTTAAATGTTTTGTTTTTTGATGACTTGTTCAATATTCGACCCCTGCGGAGGGTCCTTGCAATGTCAAACCAAGGTTCAAAAATACCCTCTAATGGCAAGAGATCATTCGGAACAGGTTTGGGGTAAGTGCTGGCAAATATTTCATCCATGGTCCATGTGCCTACGAAGCTAATTTTATTGAAATGAATCCATTATCCATGATGTTCAATTTGTTCATGGGGTGGTTGTCATGTTGACATATGTTGACCTTGTTGATCGGGGTAGCCATTCTGTCCATAGATTTTTCCATTTTGGGCAACTCCACATCACAAAAAAGGTGGTTAGGTAGAGTTAACCCTCGCCCAGACTACCATCAGAATGCGATTTTTGTCTTGATTTCTCTTGGGGAATCCCCATGAACCCAAAGTTTCTTTGATTCTTGATCCATGAAGACTTGTAGTTTTGCTTTAAAAGCCGTTTAACATCCCAACATCATCTTTTTTTTTGCTACGTGAATCGGAATCAGATTGTTTGATGTTTTTGATGGAACAACATGAAAAGTGGCGGAGTCATCAACTTTATCGTCAACCACCCACTTTATCGTCATTGGCTTTAGGTACCCCCGACCGTTTCTGTGCTTGATGAATGTTTCAAGCCATGCTCTGGACAGATTGGTGCAAGAAGAAGAAGAGAAAATCTTGCTGCGACCGCCCGGATTTCTACATGGCAGTGATCTGGGAGCAGCTTTCTTTGTCACCAAGAACTCATTGATGGCAGTATGGCAGAGGGACGACTTTGAAGACTACGACCCCGAGTTAAGACGCAATCCAAGACCTCTGCCGAATGTCACTTCGCGTCTGAGCTTCGCAGCCAGCAACAGGTTACTGATGTTGAGTAACTGTTGGCTGGTGATAATGAAATTCCCGGAGCTGAGCCTTTCCCAGCTGACCGCACGTTTGGCAATCAGAGCGACTTGCTTGCCTGGATGGTCGATCCACTATGGGCTATTCAATGTGGCGGGCCTGGCAGTCTCTGCTGCAGAGATCGTTGACGAGCATGGGCATACGGACGAGAGATAGAGCCCTGTCACGCATGAGTAATGCACGCATGGTGGACGCAGTCGCCGCCTTTTACTTTGTGGTAGCGTTCTTCGACCTGGGAGGTCACACAGGAGAAGATCACCAACCTCAGACAGTTTGGTTCAACATTGAACCTCTTTGGGGTCCCATAAAACAGGTGGTCCATGATGAAGGAGGATGGAAGTACCCGTAGCTTCGTATTTACGGTAAGTTTGCAACCTCAAAACGACCTCACTGCAAATGAGTGTAAGGGGGGTTAACCCCAAAAAATGTACCAGTCGTATTTCTGATTTGGAGGTTTAGCTCCAAATCATCCAAGTCAGTAGACTCAGTAGACCCGTTGAATATTGAAACCCATGGTGACTTGGGGATCCCCCATGACTTTGGAAACACCCATTTGGGAATCATGTCCAATTTAGGAATGATGAATGATGGTTTCGATTATGCTTGTTCCATCCAGAAGATGGGACGATGATTGCAATTGTCCGCTGGTTTGTTGGCGTAGAACCGACAAAAAAACGAGATGACAAATAACCGGGATTTAGTGAGGTTTAGTCAGAAATGGGTAGATCCAGCATAGATTCGTAGTACTATGTCTCACGCGCTTACTTTCTCATCATGATTTTGCATTTTTTGTGGCATATGTTTTTGCTAAGACCTCACAAATTATATTCTCCCAAAGTGCCCCAATGAGTCTAAAAGCAAGCCCAGTGACAACGCCACAAAGATGAATGATAAGGCCCATCATGAATCCTCTATGTACTCATTTCTTCCACACTATGCATTGACAATACGCAACCTGTCACCACCTGTTGTTTTTTAAACAAAGAAGCCACCCCATGACTGAAAAGCAACGCCAGTCACAACGCCACAAAAGTGGATGATGAGACCCACCATGTATCCTCAATAGCTTTATTTCTTCCATTTCTTTGCATTGACAAGACACCTGTCGTTTTTCAAAAAAAAAAGTCATCACATGATATCGCCATAATAGTGGATTATAAAACATGATAAAACCCACTTCAGCTGGCCGTGTCACAAAGGTCCTCCCAAATGCTGTGCTTTTCCAGTTCTCTTTCTTGGGCGTGATTGAAAATGCTGTGTTTTTCCAATTCCCTTTCCCGAGGCTGACTGAAAATGCAGTGTTTTTCCAGCTCCCTTTCCCGGGCGTAATTGAAGATGCTGTGTTTTTCCAGTTCCCTTTCCCGGGTGTAATTGAAGATGCTGTGTTTTTCCAGTTCCCTTTCCCGGGTGTGATTGAAAATGCTGTGTTTTTCCAACTTCCTTCCTAGGCAGGACTGACAACGCTGTGTTTTTCCAATTCCCTTTCTTCAGCGTGTACGAAATGCTATGTTTTTCCAGGTCCCTTTCCCTTCCCAGTTCCCGTCCAGTTCCCTTCCCAGTTCCCTTCGCGGATTTGCTGTGTTTTTCTACGTTTTAGATCAACACCCGGGAAAGGGAACTGGAAAAACACAGCATCTTCAATTACGCCCGGGAAAGGGAACTGGAAAAACAGAGCATTTTCAATCAGCCTCGGGAAAGGGAATTGGAAAAACACAGCAATTGCAATCATGTCTAAGGGAGTTGGAAAAGCACAGCAGTTGCAATCACGCAAAGCGCGTGTAGAGACAAAGTATCACGGAACAGAAAAACAAACTAGGAAAAGTTACCCTTCACATTCTCTGCGCTCTTGCTGACCACCGCTCCCCGTACCGTAGATGAACGAATTCTTCAAACCCTTGTAATGGACGAAATAAATCAAACCCTAAGACCAGGAGCAAAGATACGGAACCATATCGTTGAAATTTGGAGGGACAGGGGGTAGCCTACAACTCATGGATGCGGGGTTTGAATAATTTGTCCATCTACTGTAGTTCGATGGACTGTATAGCCATACACAACTTATTGTTCTTCACCTTTTTGGGATTTGGGCACAGTAAACAAACCAATGGTATCATGATATCCCACTAAAAGTTGTCAACAAAATGACCAAATATTGATAAATCACAAGGCATTTTTAATGCAAAATTACCCGGAAAGTATGTAATATGTAGCATATATTTCTGATTCAGACAAACTCCACGTAGTTTGCGTAGAACACACCAATAAGTTCCATGTTGTCGGCTTTACATATCTATCCTGTCCTCAGAACATAAAAGGAAATCCACGTTTTTTCTTGCATGTGTGTTGCTGGACGTGTTAAATCACATGTTCTTGATAATTAAACCACCGTGTTTGTTGGCTTAATAACCCTTTTTTGTTGGTCTGATCCCAATTGTCATTGTTTCACCTTCCATTTTCTGGCAGTTGAATCACTTAATCGGTTGAATCATGTTAAATCCGGTTGATAGCTGAATCACCGTGTTTACTGGTGAAGTTCCATACGTTTCTTTCCGGGGAATTGACGGGCTGGGCCAGCGGCATGGCTGCGCGTTGTTTTTCAGGCCATCCCTTTAACCTTCCACGTTGCATCTCCTACGTGGAGGCACAAATTTTCTACGGAAGGTCGCTGTGGCCACGAAATCGCACAAAGTTGACACAGAATTGGATGGTTGATTAGGCGGATTCAACGCGATATCACCATAATGTAGGCCACCATATACCACCGCCTATAGAAATCGTGATGACAGGGGGATGGTTTATTATTGTGCTACCCACATTACATTACTATAGTACTAAAGTTTACTAAAGTTCATGGATTTAAGCAACTTATAACGGCCCCTCACCTTGTGGGGATGGGGTGGAAACATGTTGAACAACAATTTCTGGCAAGAAAATATGTGGGATATATACCCAAAGGATCCCACATGCTCCATGGTGCTGGAATATTTACCGACATTTGCCCCAAAAATCACCAAGTTTTGTAGGTAAATATACCATACATGGAGCATCTGGGATATAGATATCTCCGAATATTCAATAGTAAAAAGGCAAAAGATGCCGGAAGATCCCTTATTTTGGGGGTTGAAACGCAGGGAAGACTCGTGTATAAACCACACCGTTAAAGACACGGGCAAACATTGGTGAAACTGTTCACCAATAATGGATCCGACCTGCAAAAAATAGATTTCAATAGTATTTTTTAGAAACTATAATATGACATGTATTTATGAAAAAATGGGCTATGGTCCACCGTGTGCCCGGGCCCGCGGAGGCCCGCGGGCCCGCGGGAGGAGCCCGCGTCGGGCCCGCGCTAGTCTTGGGCTATCGGGGGCGGAGCAACAGGCAAGGGCTCAGTCCACACGGAGAGGTTAAGATGATTTAAGTTCACTCATTTTTTGAATCTTTGGAATTTCATACCGCGTGACCATGCCCTTTGATTGAATAAAACACCATAGCGGACAGGGACTGTGCTGCCTGTATCGTGCTTCCATGTGCTTCTTTCACTTTGTTACTGTTGTCCCTTCCCCTGCCTGCATGTTCCGGGTTGTGAGATTCTATGTCAGCCACTCCTCTCCTCCTTCTTGTCCTCCTCGCCGCGCCTGACCTCAACCGCAAAACCCGGATCAGAGTGATGCCCGCCGGACCTGGATCACAAGCGCCTGGGTGAGATAGAATGCCACAATGAAAGTGAGAAGACACAATAGCCACGTATGCCAGAAAGAATTCCAAAAGAGATGCCGGATAGCATGGCAGCTTTGAATTGTCAGAAGTTATGCCAGATAGGCACACATGCCAGATAGCATGCCAAAAAGATATGCCAGATAGAACGCGCGGGTCCGCCTATGTCAGTTTATGCCAGAAAATATTTGAAAATATTTGTTGGATTGGCAGACAAATACCGGAAAAGATTTGCTAGACACAGATGCCAGACAGAATGCAAGAAGATATAGACGATAAAATGCTGACCTGAAGACCCTCGGGCCCGCGGGCCCGCTGCCCTGATGAAGAAAAAGGCATTGTGAGGTTAGCAAGATTGTTTTTGCCTTGCATTGTATATGAACTACAATCAAAATGTGATGAGACGAACTGACCTCTACTTTGCATGACAGCGCTCATGAATCGCTTTTCTGTGATTGTACACAAACTTGGAGTTTTGGAGGGAGCAACAGGCAAGGGTTCAGTCCACACGGAGAGGTTAAGATGATTTAAGTTCACTCATTTTTTGAATCTTTGGAACTTCATACCGCGTGACCATGCCCTTTGATTGAATAAAACACCATAGCGGACAGGGACTCTGCTGCCTGTATCGTGCTTCCATGTGCTTCTTTCACTTTGTTAGTGTTGTCCCTTCACCTGCATGTTCCGGGTTGTGAGATTCTATGTCAGCCACTCCTCTCCTCCTTCTTGTCCTCCTTGCCGCGCCTGACCTCAACCGCAAGACCCGGATCAGAGTGGTGCCCGCCGGACCTGGATCACAAGCGCCTGGGTGAGATAGAATGCCACAATGAGGGTGAGAAGACACAATAGCCACGTATGCCAGAAAGAATTCCAAAAAAGATGCCGGATAGCATGGCAGCCTTGAATTGTCAGAAGTTATGCCAGATAGACACATATGCCAGATAGCATGCCAAAAAGATATGCCAGATAGAACGCGCGGGTCCGCCTATGTCAGTTTATGCCAGAATATATTTGAAAATATTTGTTGGATTGCCAGAATAAATGCCGGAAAAGATTTGCTAGACACAGGTGCCAGACAGAATGCAAGAAGATATAGACGATAAAATGCTGACCTGAAGACCCTCGGGCCCGCGGGCCCGCTGCCCTGGTGAAGAAAAAGGCATTGTGAGGTTAGCAAGATTGTTTTTGCCTTGCATTGTATATGAACTACAATCAAAATGTGATGAGACGAACTGACCTCTACTTTGCGTAACAGCGCTCATGAATCGCTTTTCTGTGATTGTACACAAACTTGGAGTTTTGGAGGGAGCAACAGGCAAGGGTTCAGTCCACACGGAGAGGTTGAGATGATTTAAGTTCACTCATTTTTTGAATCTTTGTAACTTCATACCGCGTGACCATGCCCTTTGATTGAATAAAACACCATAGCGGACAGGGACTGTGCTGCCTGTATCGTGCTTCCATGTGCTTCTTTCACTTTGTTAGTGTTGTCCCTTCACCTGCATGTTCCGGGTTGTGAGATTCTATGTCAGCCACTCCTCTCCTCCTTCTTGTCCTCCTCGCCGCGCCTGACCTCAACCGCAAAACCCGGATCAGAGTGGTGCCCGCCGGACCTGGATCACAAGCGCCTGGGCAAGATAGAATGCCACAATGAAAGTGAGAAGACACAATATCCACGTATGCCAGAACGAATTCCAAAAGAGATGCCGGATAGCATGGCAGCCTTGAATTGTCAGAAGTTATGCCAGTTAGACACATATGCCAGATAGACGATAAAATGCTGACCTGAAGACCCTCGGGCCCGCGAGCCCGCGGGCCTGCGGGCCCGCGCGGGTCCGCGCACGTCTTGGGCTATCAGGGGGCCTATGTCGAAAAAATGCATATATAATGCTATTGAATCTTAACAATGTTATATTAATATATATATATATATTTATAGATGTTTTTCTGTATATTCTAGATTTATATTTTCTAGATAAATAGATAATATGGAGGTTTCCTAAAATTGGGGTATGCTAAAATCCTCCGAAGTTGGTAACATTTATAAATTTTATAAACGATGGGAAAAGGAATGGTTTGCGGTAGCCCTATTGCAGAAAACCTCCATATGACATATACTCCAGACCTGGATCTCTCCTGGAACTTGCCACTTCCGACATCATGATGCACAGTTGGCCCCGAAGTGCATCCCAATGATGCCATCGGATGCTTTAGTTCAGTGATGTTTTGGATTGCTATGGGTTCCTCTCAAGTTCCAGGTTTCTTGCCCAAGATGCTGGGATAACAGTGAAACCATTGAGATGCTACCCGGCACCGAAGAAGAGAGCGGTTCCAATAGCAGCTCCTCCGCAAGCTCTTTGCTCCTGATATGCCCTGGAAATTGGAGAAATCCCACACCGTCATATCTGTATTACTTACCCCCAAAACACTTAATTGTTAAACCCAGGTATTGGTTAAACCTCCCCTTTCTAGGAAGTCATCATTATATCATTTGTAATTCCCTTACTTAGCTGTGTAAACCATTGTAAACCCAATAAGATCCCATTAAATCACCATTCGTCCTTCTACTTGTAAAAACAGACAACAAGCTGGGACACCACCGGGGAAAATATGTCTTAAAAGGTGGCAATACCCAGATATACAGCCATATTTTCGTAGCTCAAGCTCTGGTAATTTAACAATATAGCTATGACAAATAACAATGAGGTAAATCATCGAACGAAATGAACGAATTTCCACCATCTTCAACAGCTGTGTAACAAATCAGGCCCAAGCCGCTGAGTCTAGTGTGAGGAAGGCTGGGACCGGGGCCACGAGAAAATGGTGGGTGTGTGTGATATGTATAATCATCCTGAAGTAGATGGAAAACAGAATTGCCGACAGTATTTCAATTGTATTTTTCTATTTGAAAATATATATGCTTCCTACTCCAGGATTTAATGAAATATAAACACATACACATAGAACCCAGCGACAAGATAGAAACGGTTACCAGATTCAACCTACCAATATATTGTAGGATTTCACGTTTCTATTTGTTTGGTGATTGCTAGACATGTACTTACAGTTGTTGTGATATAGGCAGATAGATAGATAGATAGATAGATAGATAGATAAATAGATAGATAGATAGATAGATAGATAAATAGATAGATAGGTAGATAGATAGATAGATAGAGGGATAGATAGATAGATAGATAGATAGACAGACAGAGAGATTAGATAGATAGATAGGTAGATAGATAGCTAGATAGATAGACAGATAGATAGATAGATATAGATAGAAAGATAGAACTATAGAAAGATAGATAAATAGATAGATAGATAGATAGGTAAATAGATAGATAGATAGATAGATAGACAGAGGGAAAGATAGATAGGTAGATAGACAGACAGACAGATAGATAGATAGATAGGTAGATAGATAGCTAGATAGATAGACAGATAGATAGATAGCTAGATATAGATAGAAAGATAGAAAGATAGATAAAGACTAGATAAAGAATAGATAAATAATAGGAAAATAGAACAAGAATAGACAAATAATAGATAAACATAGATAAATAATAGATAAATAATAGATAGATAGAGAATAGATAGATAGATTAGATTAGATTTGATTAGATTAGAGTAGATTAGGTAGATAGGTAGGTAGACAGATAGACAGATAGATAGATAGACGGATAGATAGATAGATAGATAGATAGATAGATAGATAGACAGATAGACAGATAGATCGACAGATAGATAGATAGATACATATATGGAATGTGTATATATATATATATATATATTTGTATATATATATGTATATATGTATGCATATTTACTTCCATGTATACAAATATGTAGCATACCGTTGTTGAAATAGGTACAGTTGCAACCCCATTTATAGATGGGATAACCCACTTGGGTATACTATGCTTATTATCCGCTAAGTGGGATGATCCCCCGAGTACACCCTACACGCAGGGATTGCCCAGTTGGATGAACTGAGAAGCGCAGTTGTCATCCGGTCAATCGACTGGGAAACCTCCAATTTATCCCTAAGATTCAGTGGTTACCCTCTGGTAATTTAACATAGCTATTGAAAACCACCATTAAATCCCATCAAATTCCATTAATGTCATGAAACCCTATCAATATTGCCATGGTTCGATTTTCCCATCTCTTTGGTATAAGGGATGGTGCGTTATGAATGGTTTAGAGACTATGATCCCATGCTGGTGGATTCTAGCAACAGAAATGTTGGTTGAATGGGATGTTAGAAACCTATATATATATATTGGATGTAATGAGATATAAATCAACTTGATCAAGACTGGATCCATCTATCCACCTAACTTATGGCAGTTTGAATGGAATGATTCTGGATGATAATGGAATATAATGACTATTTGGTCGGTGGTTTGGAACATGAATTTTATATTGTCCCATAGATTGGGAATAATCATCCCAACTGACTTTCATATTTTTCAGGGGTGTTGAAACCACCAACCAATATATATATATATTTAATATATACATGAATTAAAAATGAATTAAACACAATATTGCTAGATCATGTATTTTCCAATGATCCAATGATCATCCATAATTTAGAGACAATAGGTATGTTAGATGATAAAAAGAAACAACACTATCAATCAATAATCCTTTAAACAGTTATATAAACATAAACATGGGGGTGGTAAATGTCCTAATTGAACCTTGCCCAACTATTGAAGATGCAATCTCCAAGAAATATATTTTAAGTGATGTGAATATAATACCCAAGAAAGGACATTCACCAACCTGTAATCATACATTGCGTATTGGAAAATCATCCATTTCTAGATGATTTTCCCATTTAAACTTGCATTTATCGTAGATTTTCGCATATTATCCTTTGATTTTCCCATAAAAAAAACTTACATTTAGTTCGATGATCTCTACTAACTACCAACTGGTGAAGGATTTCGCATCCACAGTAGGGACATATTTCTTTCCTGTTGGGGGGCCCAACATGTCAGGATCTCCTGAACGAACCAGGCGCTGGGCCCTGAACATGGGTTATTCTTAGATTATCCCATTTACAAGTGGACTATAACATGTTAGATAATAAACTGATAATAAACTTACATAAACTGATAACATGTTAGATAAAGCATATTTTCATATTTGTTATAACATGAATTTCATGTAATTTAACAAAAATCTAATATCTGTTATAAGACTTATACAAGATAATAAGTTAGCATTTGGGTTATCATTATGGGGATAGTCCATATCATTACATAACATATATTATCACCATTATAACACATGTTATGGATTATCCCCATTTATAAGTGAGACATTAGCATGGATTTTACCCTGGTGAATTTCTTGGGACTTATACAAGCGCTATGGTGAACCAAGCCAAATGCAATGAGTTACCCCCTGGTAAACTAACATAGCTATTGAAAATTGCCATTTTTAGTGAGTTTTCCCATTGAAAATGGTGATTGTCCATAGTTATGTTAGTTTACCAGAGGGTAATGTTATGGATTACAGTTGGTTTATAGTTGATAATTGCCAACCATTACCCATCGTTGATAATTACCCATAGCTAGTGTGGTTATACCATCACTAACCATTTAACAACTATTGATGTGGGTAACAGTTTAAGCCCATGAATACTATACATATATATCTGGGTAAATCAAGTTGCGACCTCACTGTCTTCCCTCACTGGGAATGGTGGTTAGTAGGGGTGACTATCCCCAAATGGCCGCAAGTTTCAGGTTAGTGAATTACTATAATTTACCCAGATATATGTATCTATATAAGCATTTACAAGTGGGTGAACTGACCCCGCAACCACTCAAAAACATGGATATGTCCTTGGACATGGAGGTTTAAATAGAAGAATCACAGATATATCAACCATAAATCCAATTAATATTAGTAAAGTATAGTAAAGTTATAACTTTGCCATGTCACTATGTCACTACCCAACGTTTCTTTCAAAAATAAGCTACCCTTTTCTGCGAGATGAAACGGTAGAAAAGTGGATCCATATTCGGCGACTCGAC